>JAABNY020000019.1:15221358-15231384 GCA_015164015.2 Brevimyrus niger
GAAGATGGTGCTGTGTGTCAGGATGATATGCACCAATATACCCAGCAAGACTGGTGACTGAGTGGTTGGAAGAACATGAAATCGAAGCTGAACATCTCCCATGACCTGCACAGTCACAATAAATTATTCCAGTTTCAGTTTCATTGTCAAAACCCTGTATATATTTTTTGTGGGGGGGGGAGGGGGGTGGAATTGACGGACCATTTTGACAGGGCATGGTTCAGCACTGATACAGCATGATAAAAAAATTCAGCATGTCATTAAGCTGTGGAGGAAGTGGTTAACTAGTATTTGAGTTAGTTAGATTATCGCACAGCTCTTGGGGTCATTCCCTGAAGGAACAGAGTGCAGACACACAAATGCTTTCTGAACACAGTTGAGTGTCTGTGGGTAAAATGCGGCTTCAGTCTGTATGGAAAGGTCTGACATCTACACAGTAAGAACCTGCACAGCAGTATTCACAGCAGGCCACCCTCCGTGCCATCATCTGGAAGCATTTCTGCTGGCAAAGGAACATGATGGTCACAGCGAGGACCGAAACAGCACCTCCACTGGGAGGAAGGCTCTCACAAGAGACGACGTGCTTATCTAGCTTCGGTTATCAGGTTATCTCTCTAACAGCGGCCGCCTGGAAGCAATTGCGCTTTAAGAGAAGACCTAAATATCCAGGGTCATTAGGCTGTCGTGTAAATGATCATTTACAGGCCAATATAATCCTGATGGAATCAGACGACGAGCTTCCTCTTCGTTACAGCGGTCATGCTGGTTAAGAGTGAGGAATCCCCGCTCCATTTCTTCACGTGAGAAACAAATCTTGCGATCTCGAGTTCATACATGCAGGACCTGAGTCACGGGGCCATAAGCTATGTGTCTCAAAACACCTACAGACAAGCTCTGGGTTGCAGGCTCCTAGATCTGCTTGGTCTGATTTGTGACACCCAGTGAACCAAGAGGATTTTTGGATTGTGGTATTTGATTTTTGGACGCTCTGGGCAACCTCAGATTCTGGGCATCACCGAACGTCACGAGGCGCTTTACGGCTGCCCCTCAGCAGTACGGACCATTGTCATTTGGTTATCCAGAAATCCCATGGCGTTGTAAGGTTAAGCTGCTCACCAGGAGTGAACTGAAATCTTGGGAAGGGGGGAAACCCACAGTGTAATAAAGCAATCACAGCAAAAGATGCACACTCAGATAAAACCCCCCACCCCCACAGCAAGCCGGACAAGCTTCCGTTACAGGCTCCACAAAGCGGTGTATGTGGACAGTGAGCTTCGCAAACGATACCCGAGGTGCATGTGAAAGACTCAACCATGGAGGAGCTGAAACACACGCGTGCCGTGATGATGCGTGATAATGCGTGATGATGCGTGATGATGCCTGCTCGGAATCTCGATGTCCGCCTTCCCTGCAGACGGCTAACCCTGCCTGTCCCGTCTTTCCCCGTGGCTTTGCGCTTTTCTACACTGATATCCATCAGGTAGTCATTATACGGACCGTGGGTAATAGGAAGAACTGTGACTCACTGAGCAATAAAATATGAAATTCAATGATCCCTGTAAAAACACATCTAGATTATTTAATTATCAGATGTTATTGGTTAGCTGATTTGCCAAGTTTTCTTATACAATAGAAGACCCAGATGAATAGAGTTCAAAGTTTCATTTGTCACACACAGTCGTACTCGTAGAAACATAGCACAGCAGTACAAAAGGGGGTGGGGGTGGGGAGAAGCCCATCCAGATGACAACATTACTGGTTATTTTTAAAGAACTTGCTTTCTAATGCCCCTTAAGATCCTGCACAAGAATGGAGAGCTGGTTTTAGTAACAGCAGCTGAGGCCTGAATCCCCCACAGCTGTCTGCGTATCATCTGGCCTATGGTGAGGATATGGAGCCCACAAACAGCACCACGTTAAAGTCTGAGGCCGTCAAGGAAAATGTTCCATGCAATTCAAGAAAAGAGTAAGAAGAATTTCTTATGTTCTCCAAAAATTTTATGTTGTCTTCCCCAAGCACTGCACTGGGGTTCCCTACCCCTCTCCTGAGGGGCACGGCAGCCATTCCATGTGTTTGTATTTCACCTCCAGCTGACATTATTAATTAACTTATTAGTGACATAATTTAAAGAGGAATTAATTAGCCAAACACGGTGAGCTAATGGTCACGTCAAATACATGAGTGTATGCAAATACTGGTGGGATCTTATGGGAGGTTTTGAAATGGCTAAGCTGACATACTTTGACACACATAAAATCAACACAAGGATCATTTAAACATCATCTGTCTGCCTAAGGCTTTCGCACATTACTGTACATCTGCAAGCAGGTCACATCCTGCTCAGTTTAAATACGGTTTGCCACGGAAGGCTTCCTGTTTCTCAATTCTGATTACCGTAGGAAGAGACAGGAATCCTACACCAACAATGCCAGTGATAGCAAAACAGCTACTCCAATTTCCTTTTCAGGTGATTCAGGGACATGGATAATCTTGCCACATTTAACAGCTGTATATTCACTGAAGCTTGTCCCGTTAAGTGCTTTGAGGAACATGCCAACAGTTCTTCTCCCAAGACTCAAATGTGATTGAAGATTCCCCAGGATACCCTATCAGGATATTCTAGACAGTGGACTTGGTGGATTGATGGATTAGTGCAGGCGAGGGAGGGCAACTTGCTCTCAAGCCTTGGGATTAGGCTCTGCTGAGAGTTATGCATCCCTGAGGGTCCGTCTCCTTTCAACACACATGCTGAAGTTTTCTTTTTCATGATTTACACTGTTTTTTCATTACCCGGTCAAGGATCACTCATGTGAAAATGAGAGTTGACCAGTCTGAGCCAAATCCTTATTCATCTTCATTATAAGGAAAACCCCACTTTTCTTAAGAAATACGTCAACAAAACACAAGGTTACCGATGCAATTTGTTCCTTGTTCCCGAATGTTGTGTCAGTCCTCTCTCATTAGGTTACAGTCTCCCAGGCAACAGAAGTGAAAATTAGTTTAATTTTTAGGGCAAAACCAAAATCAAACAGGCAGGATACAAGTACCACAGCATCTAGGACACCTTCCAATGGCTAGGGTCTGTACAGAAGGCAGATTCCATTTGGGATTTAATAAAATGTCTTTTCGAATAATGTGCTATTGCATGATCCCGACATTCTGAGAAAAAACATCAGGGCAAATAATTCTTCTCCATTAGCTTAGTTGGGGAAATGAATATCAGGAAATGAGTTACCCACGCTGAAGTATCAACACTGACGGAGAATCACCAAGCAGTCAGAGATCCAGCACGCATCCCCAGTCACGGGCCCGGACAGGGGGGAGGCATGCAATATATGGCTTTCCTTGCATGTAACCTGCTAGTGTGACATATTTTTTTATTCTTTTAGTTTTAAGCAACGTTTGAACTGGACGGTCCGGGAAATCAAATAACGTTTGGGCTAGCTTTGGTCTAGCCGGCCACGGCGGGGACTGTGGCGGACAAACGCGACAGTCCCTGAAAGCCGTCCCTGGCTGTCACTCGACACCTCTTTCCTACTGGTAAGCTGACACTGCGGCCATCTTCTGTTACCCTAACAGTGCCTTTTTTAATGATCCAGTCAGGGCAGCTTCAAAGGCCTTTGCCGCTCTGAGGCGAGGAGTCGGCAGCCCCACACGGCAGAGTCAGGGCCGTTTGAAGTGCGCCTCTCGCCCGGATCCCCCGGCTAGGAAGGAAGTGGCCTATCAGTTCCCCCATTGCTGTGCCCCCATTACTGACAGTGAATTGGGGGGGGGGGTGTCAAAAACTCTCAGCTTTGATTCAGCTTTTCACAATCTGGATCCATTATTAACTGTTATTGCTTCCATTCTATGTGGACATCTCCTTGTTTCCTCTGGGTTCTCCGGTTTCCTCCCACAGTCAGGATAATTGGTGTCTCTAAATTACCCGATATGTGTGTGTGTGTGTGTGTGTGTGTGTGTGTGTGTGTGTGTGAGCCCTGTGAAGGACGGGCATCCCATCCAGGGTGTACCCCAGCCTTGAGCCTGCGCTGTGGCAGATGGGCTCCAGGCTTCTGGTCCCCCCCCACATCCCCGTACCATACAGGAAGTTAGAAGACAGATGGGTCGACCGTGGCTGTTATTCAAAGACAATTCCGGGCTTTTCTCCTGGGCCATCTGGGCCTGCGCCCATGCAAGCCACAAATACAGGTATTTAACCGCTCTGCCACCTGCTGGCAGAGGCAGGACACGACTCCGTGCCCTTTGGATTTAGAGCATTGCCATTCTGCTTGATACTTTGATCTTCGCTACTTGATATGTTGTTTTAGGAAAGAGGGGTCAGCACTCGTCTCACCTCTCGTGAAAGCACACTGACCCCTCCTGTCTCACCAGGGGCATGAATCGGGAACAGCCGGATCATGTTATGGTAAATACATTTGGACAGGTCTGTCCCAGCAAAATAGGCATTAGGGAGACCCCAAGCAAATGTAAGACAGACGTGCCTGACTGGCAATAGACTTTTGTTTTGTTTTTTTTTTTGACTGAAATAATTTGTCAATTTAGGGTATGCAGGTAGTAAATGTAATTCTGCTAACAAGTTTGCTAAAAACCACAGTTTTGAGCATAACCCTTTTCAAAATAACACCAATGCCAGTAGCTGTCTGTGTGGGAAGAGACAAATTACCCTAAATTGTTTGCTGCTAAGATCTATGTCAAATGTTACTGAATTGCACTACAAATTAATGTCTTTGTCACCATAAGTACCTGTGTAAATCACAATGTAAAAAGAACCACAGTTACACGAGGCAGCACACAATTCTAAAGATTCCAAACATTCATTATAAACCTACCCAAATATGTTTTTTGAATAGAAGCTTTTGATCTTTTAAACAGTTCTTATTCATGCATATGTATGACCATTCATTACAACTGCAGCCGGTTTCAGGTAACCAAACACTAGTTAAGCCAAAAGTTTCTCTGCACTGTGAAAATATAGTTTCCTGGAAAGTCAACTCAATGAAACTCTTAATTCAACATATTTGTTACTTTCTCTTTGAGTGAAAATCTGATTGATAGTCTTTTGCAAAAATTAAAGCAATATAGTAAAGAGGATTTGATTCCAGACAGTAACTTTCGACACTATTGATAACATGACACATTTTGAAATGGCTCCGGATTCTAGCTAAGATCACATCCCATAAAAGTCATATTCTTGCATATCTGAACTAATATATTGTATTACCTGGACCGTTCCCAGAGATGCCATGATTCGTAATCTTAGAAAAAGATATTTAAAAATCTGCTGTAATAAAGTCACTATCTTCAACCTTGAGACCTTTCGAGGGTCTGTATGTCCAAGCATTGTGGTCTGTACCTTTGCTGTCTGTCTCAGCCCATAAAATGCTGGCCACCAGCATATAAAATAATGAAATAACCCAACCGTCTACTTACGTTGGGCAACAGAGCAACCTCCCAAGTAGAGTAGACAGACCACAAGAAAGCATGGAACAGGCAAGTCAGAAAGGTGGAATATATCGCCGGACTGCAGTAGGCAAACAACAGAATAAAAATACCCAAGACACAAATAACTGTGATAGATGTCCTATGTTCTATTTCCACATACAACGAGCCATCACACGCTCATCTCAGACCTGCGCTAGATTCTACATGTGTGCAAAAAACTTTGTTCTTCCACTCACACCAGTAATTTCCAGGAACGAATTTATAACAGATTTTAAATAAATGACACCTCTGTCTAAATATTTACTATATCGGCAATAACTGTATAAGTTAAAATAGCACGTGCACATTCTCAGGTGAGTTCATGGTCTGTCCACCCTGCAGATTCAACAGGCGAACAAGGTTCAGACCGAGGCTCTGGTCTGTCAGAAACCTGCAACCTCATGTCATTTTTCCTCACAACATTGTGTGTGAATGGGGCAGCGAGGGGCATTTCTCTCCACAGCGGAAGGAAGCCCCCTGGGAACAGGGGCTGCTGAAAATGACCAGCATCACTCCGGGCAACTTTTTCAGTCTCAGAAAAACTCTTTTTTATAGCTAAACTGTAAAGCAGGGCCACTGAGCAAATACCTCAAACACTGCAGTAAACTGTCAGCCGTTTCAGTCTCTGTGATCTGCTTGTAAAATATCATTTGTTGTTTCATTTTTTTAATGAACAACATGCAGGTGAGTTCCTATAACCTCCCCCCCGGCCGCCAAAAACTTCACGGGACTCGAAGCTTCTTTGCAGGAGCCCGTCTGCAGAGCTGACAGAAGTGCTGATGTGTCAAGGGATCCTCTCCTGGCCCTTTGTGCTCACTCACAATGCGGAGGCAGCCAGCAGAGCGATCCCAGGCAGCACCGAGGACAGACGCGGCCACTCCTCCTCCCAGCAGCTCTGGACAGCCCCGGGGTGGGGGGGTCCTGCAGGGGAGGGTTTCTCCCTGACTGGCTGAGACATAATTGCTCGGTAGTGAGGTCAGAGGGGAAGCTCCCCCATCTGGACACACCCAGCATCGCCGGGGCCAAGACAGCCTCTCCACACTGACGCAGACAAGCCTTCACACTCAGCCTGCCCTCAGTCGCCCCACACTCCCTCCACGGGGCTGTCCTGCACGGGGGGAGGGAGGCGCACATCACCCAGGCGTGCTCACCAGCACACCCGCGGGGAGCTTGCTGTCACTCTGCCACATGGGGTCGCCCTAGCGGACATGTGGCTCTCATCTGAAAAGTAGACGCAGCCGGCTGGGATGAGAGTGTAGCGTCTGACAGGGAGGGAGGTCAGTGCCGGACTTCTGTGGGCTGGGAGCGGAGTAACGTTGGAGTCGTCGCCAAATTAGCCGTCCTCACAAAACACGAGTGTAAGGTGAGTGGATCTGAATTGAATTCAAACACAGATGTTTCATTCTGCATCCGGCAATTTGTCGCTCATATCTGTCCGGGAAATGTATGAGCGTGGGAGGCTTGTTTATGGGGTACTGAGTAGCAGAGGGCGGTTAAGAACTCAATCCAGTGAAGGTTACTAGGGTTAGGGTTACTAGTTAGAGGGGTTAAGTGCTCAGCAAAGGTTACACTCTGAGGTACCAGTTAGTTCACTTACTTTGCTCTCGTCAGGAAGCTGTGGGCGGGGGTGTCATTAAAAAATTAAAAAATGGCATGACGTCCTCTGATGGTCCAAGGTCTTGATAAAGCCCCACAGTGACTCGCTTCTTCTTCACTCTCCTCCTGCTGCCTGGTAGGATCCCTGAGGAGCACCTCGCTGGCAGGAGGTGCAGGACCGGACACCGCGGCACGCCGGCTCTCCTGGGGACGCCTCTGCTGCCGCCGCTTTGCGCCGAGAGGGCACTGCAGCCGCTCCGTTCCCAAGGAGCCTCGGCGATCACGAGCAGGAGGCCTGGGGCTCCGTGCCGGCTTCCAGCATGCGGCCCGGCCGCCCGCGTGCAGGATAATGCGCGGATGGCTTAGCGCATGGAAAGGGAACTTGCCCAGCGTGCTGTCTGGCCTGTACGTGCAGCTGGTCCTGCTGCTGGGGGGCGTGGGGCTGGCCAGCACAGAGAGGACCTCCGTGGAGTTGGCCACCATCATGAACTGCTCGCAACACGAGCGTCACACCGGGAACTACGATTACATGGAGGGGGGCGATGTGCGGGTCAGACAGCTCTTCAGCCGGACACAGTGGTTCCTCACGGTGGACGACACTGGCAGAATTGGCGGCACACAGGATCCTACCAACTGCTACAGTGAGTACTCCCTTTGCAGGCCGGGCTCCCTTCGCTCGCTCAGCTCTGTGCGGAAGGCTCTGCCTGCATATGCTCCCGTGGCAACTTCGGCCTGCTTATATGAGCAAATCCCGGTCCTGTGTCGTGCTTTGGCTGAAATTATTGGTTCATTTTCCCTCTATAATGCATTATAAGAAATTAATAACGTTTCACTCTGTGAGATCAGACCGAATTAAGTGCGGCTTTGGTTTAATTCAGTCTCACTGTATTTGCTGAGTACTCTTGGTCTCCCTCACTCAATCGTTCCACGTGCTCTGACGCTGTCAGTCAAGAAGGTCGTTTAAAAAAAAAAACTCTGGAACTCTGGGAAAAACAATGCATGGAGACGCTCTCTCTGCTACGGTGTCTCTCAGCTTTGTTGTTGTTGTGCAACGCTCCAAAAGTACGTAGTGAATGGGGCTCCCATCAGCTTTAAGAAAAACCGTGTGTGCATCATGACAACAGTAAGGAAAAACAGGTGTCCTGCTGGCTGCAGATAATTCATCTGCAACATAAACAAAGGCCCAAAATAAACAGAGCGGCAGTCCGCGTTAAGATATGACTTCAAGTCTATTTTTGTTTGCATCTGAAACAAAAAACGGAAAAAGAATAATTTATAAATGTGTGGTTTCAGGGAAAATCATAGTCACCGTGAGAGCACACCTCAGGAAGGTCATCCGTTTCCATGGAAACAGTGTTTTACACTCCCAGCCGTCGACCTAATTATTTACGCTGACGTGCTATCTGGACGCCGTCTTAAACACCTTGAAAGCCGGGCACCTGCTATTTCTGAAAAGTTACAGCAGCAGTGGTGGGGGGGGGGAGTTCGGCATTAGGTCCTGTAACCACATCAAGATGTTAAACACTGGCACGGTGTTTATCTCCTCGCCTGGGGAGGAGGACCTCCCTGAAATATCATGTGGTCACTGTGAAATATCAGCACGCAGGAGATAAATGGTGTGATCAAAAATGGAAGGGGGGGGGAGCAACGCTCTCCCAGTAAATTACCTTTACAATACTAACAGCTCCAGATTACTACAGTTCAATTTAGTGAAGATCTAAGCAACCCGCTGTTGAACCCTTAGGAACGGCACTCTGTTGAAGCCGCACGTGCGCGTTAACCTGGTCAGTGGAAAAGGCCGACTGCCGTGCAAATGACCTTAGCATCCGGTCAGCGGTGATAATGAGGGTGACGTCGCTGAGAGTGAGCTGTCAGGAACGTCGGCGTGAGAGCCAGGTGTCTGCTCGGCAAAATTTTAAAAAAAGAGGCTTGCGTAAGACCTGGCAAAGAGACGAGAGATCCGATATGGCCAGATGTGAGCAGCCGGGCACGGACACACGTGACTAAGACGACGAGCCCTTCGGAAAACTCCCAGGAAATCTGCTTAATGAATCTTTTGTATCATCCCATTATCAGTAAGTTCAGATGCCGCGAGTGTTCTGATCCAGAGCCTATCGTACGAAGCTCAGGGCATTCGACAGGTTACACCCCATCAGGGGCCCCCCTGCAGACGGTGACATGCTGCCGCCCACCCGAATGCCGGGTTTTTGGGGCCACTGGGGGTAAAAAAGCTGGTGCAGCCAGGGGAGGGCTGGCGCAAAGGGGGCCTGTCGTGTCAGAGCGCCCCCGCATCTGTGGGCATTACTGGGGTCTTCTCCCCAAAGCTTAACGATTAAAGAAGAAATCTCCCCGGTCGTGCAGCTGCTTTGTATTTTACTGCAGCTGTAAGAGGTTCAGCTCCCTCCCCACGCGGCATGTTCCCCAGGGGCGACCCCTCGTAGTGTGACAGGGTGAAACCTGTGACATAGAGCCAGACAATGCAGAAGGATGATGATGACAAAAGTGAACGGGGCTGCCACCCCAAGCACTCCTCAGACCTGAACCCATTCCCTCCCCCACATCATTACTGGGGGCCACGCTCCTACCGGAAACCTTTCACTGCGTATGTGTGTGACACGCTGGCCTGGGGGCGGGCCTCTCCCATGTCCCTCCCCATCCATGGACAGGTCTATAAAACAGGATGAGGAAGGCTTAATGACTAACGTCCCATGTCTATGGTATAGACTTGAGCCGGAGGAGATGTTCAGAGCAGATCAAACAATTTTGGTATTAAAATAGACAGAAACTAAACAGGAAACAAAGCTGTACAGCCTCCCTAACTTTCCAGGGAGACGAGCCTCACAGATCCACCCTAAACACGGATCCAGCCAGTCTCCCTAACTTTCCAGGGAGACGAGCCTCACAGATCCACCCTAAACACGGATCCAGCCAGTCTCCCTAACTTTCCAT
>JAABNY020000019.1:15238724-15250232 GCA_015164015.2 Brevimyrus niger
GAATTGGAGAAAGGGTCTGGGGGAGGGGGTCTCAGGGCGCAGCGAGTAACGATAGCGGCTGCTGGGGCCGTGGGGGCAGAGGAGCCGCCCGTCTGCTCCAGAACCTCCAGCAGGGCCCGTCCGTCTGCTCTAGAGCCCCGGCAGGGCCCGCCCGTCTGCTCTAGAGCCCTGGCAGGGCCCGCCTGTCTGCTCCAGAACCTCCAGCAGGGCTCATCCGTCTGCTCTAGAGCCTCCGGCAGGGCCCGCCCGTCTGCTCTAGAGCCCCGGCAGGGCCCGCCCGTCTGCTCCAGAACCTCCAGCAGGGCTCATCCGTCTGCTCTAGAGCCTCCAGCAGGGAACTTCGAAGGATCCTACAGTAAATGCTGCTCTGTAACTCTAATAAGATGAACAGCTATGAAATATATACATCTGGTTTTTCGACGAGGCTTTCCGAAGCCACGGTACCCCGCCATACTCTCCGTGCCGTAGGTATGCAGGAGTCGACCACAAACGGCAGCAGATGGCGCTGTTAGTGAGTAGGTATTGTGTGCTCCTGCGTCGAGTGTGTGCTGGATCTCAGAGTTGCAGGTACCATGGCAACATTCTGGAGACTGAGACCATTCGGATCATCTGACCACCCGCTGGTCCTGGCAGTCACCTCAGAAACACACCCGAAGACCGTACCCACTTATACCGCTCAGGAGCAGCTGAACTGCTCGAATGATCTCACTGAACTTTCTCACAAAATTATGCAGTTAGTTTGTTCTGGTAGGTAGATGTGTTAAAAGTCCCTCTCTTGGTCTAACGCATGAAATAAAACACAGTATTTAAGTGATAGAGAAAATTCTAAAGGGTAACAGCTCTGAGGCCTTGCAGCCAATTGTTTTCCATCAAACTCCGGTGAATTTCAAACTGTTTACTACAGATAACATCATATCAGAGTGCACTTGAGATGGTGTCGGGGCTGTGTGCTTCCGTGTTTACGTGAAATTTGTAGAACTCCAGATGAAATCACATTTTAAGAGGCCGTAATAAACAAAGTATGAGAGATGCACGGATTCCACACTGTAGAACAAGTGCATTATGGGATGTGCGGGCTCATTTTGACCGGTAGCTCTGTTTTCATGATAGCACTAGGTCTGCCAATTTTACTTTAGCTGTAGGTGAAAGTGTGTTTTAGTCTAATTTAAGGTACAGAAATGGAACATTTTTGTACAATTTTGGTACATTAATGTTGTTTGTACCTTGGGGAACAAAACTGTACCTTTTCCTGACAGTGCTAAACTACATGACATTGCCCTTGTAGCTGTATTTGTGCAATGACAGTTTTATCTATGCCAGTCTGACTAAAGCATTACAGTGTGAATTTACGGTAGATTAAATCAGTTACGGTACGTTTACGGTAGATTAAAGGTGGAAAGAGGTTCAAAGAACTGGTCAGGAACCATCTCCGGAGGCTTCCTCCTCGTGGGGCATTGTGAGAGACAATCTGAGTTTCCCTGATGGCCCTAAAGTTGAGATTCAGGTTGTACACCAATTTGAAGGGAAGTACAGCCAACCTATTCTAGGTCTTGACCCTCAGACCTACCGGTCCTCCAGAGCTGTATTGTCTGCTTCCGTAGAAGCAGCTCCAATCTCATGAAGTCCACTGCTGAACAAGAACTGTATATTAGGTATATTAGGAAAAGAATAGACTTCTGACATTTGCTCTAAATCCTGTTTGAGAAAAATGAAACTTCCCTTTGCCAGTGTTTCTTGTGTTTCTGTGTCAGATCGAGCATGTTTACGGTTTAGGGCCGGACTGAGTATAGCTTCTGGGCAGTTTCCCCATTCTGCTCCTTAAAATACATTTTCTCTCCTCTCGCAAAGGCGTCCGTTTCAAAAGAAGTCAAATACATGAGCAAAGAGAGCGAACAAAAAGCTCTTTATGCGACGGGATGTAAATAAGGCCTCCGCTTGTTTAACGGAGGTGCGTGAGGCCCGGTGTCTCGGCGTGTGGCTGGGGGGCCCCCAGCACAGCCGCTGCCGCCCACGGGCACGGGGCGGCCCAACTTCACAGCGCCGTGGCGACCGCCAGCCCATAATGACGCAGGCATTTGTGCTTCGACGCTTCTCAGAGTGTGTTTGGCACCTGAGTGAGAGGTACTTTGCTGAGGTTGCGGACGTCTCCTAACCCTCATTACCGTACCACCCAAAGAGCCTCCTAGTCTGCCCGTCTGCACCCCCCTGGGCAGTGCCAGCCTCTATTCCCTCTTTTCAAGGGACTCTTTTTATCCTACTCTGACTCAGTGTCATTTTTGTCACTTAAGTTCTGCTGTCAGCAACCAAGAACTAAAGGGCCTCTCTTGTTTAAGGAAACAAAACACCCACCCCCCCCCCCCCCCCCCCCCTACAACCTCAAGGCCCACGGTAAATCATGCTGAGCATTGTGGGGGTGCCCCCCCCCAGTAGAATTTGTTGAGCGGGGCAAATTTTCTCTGGCTGATTGTGTGTCACGCACAGTCCCATATGAGACTCCAGCATCCTAACAGAGAGTGAAAACCATAAAAATTAATGCTTTTACTAAGTCACTATCAGCTTTCCTTGTTAATTTCAAAGCCACTGCAGTATTTTTATAATACAGCTATCAGCAGCAACTCTGATCCTATAGTAAATGGCTACATCAGTGTGTTAAGTTTCTGGTGAGAATTACAGTGACAACTTCTTCCAGCAGAGAGACCATACATAATCAGCTAGAAAAAAGTAAAAGACAAACCCTAAACCACAGTATCTCACTGAAACATTTAAAATTGTATTTTTTATCTTATTTAACCTCTGTGCTTTCCAGGACTTTTATAACAAATGCAGCAAAGCCACAGAAGTGAGTTAGGGGAGACGTTTGGTCAGTGTGGCCCAACAACAGACACAGGGGGAACTCATCTGAACCGCATCCCAACCGCACACAGCGATCGGAAGCAAGGTGTTCCCTCATCGCGCCGCACCACGCACACCTCTGTCCTGAAGGGGAACCCCTTCCCTTTTCCTCTGACCCTCTTCACTGTGAAACTCCTGCCTTTATTTACAAGCGAAAAGCATCTTAAAGACACCCCGGGTCCCCAGCTCCCCATGGCAATCCCAGTTCACGGAAGTCGGGCGTTTTTAACTAGGCAACTTGATCGTGATCATCGTTAGAGAAAAACCCCAGCAGAAACAAATCATCCGACCTGCTCTGTTATGGTATATGGGGAACAGCTCTGCAGCAAAAAGTAAATGCAAAGCAGATGTGAACTTTAACAAGGCGTGCTGATTCACCCTGGAGCGTGGTTATCTGGTACCAACCCGGACCGCCATGCACTGGCTTTTTGGAGGTCCACAGCGGAGGCGGTCCCACCTTGTCTCTCGCAAGAGGTCATGGTGTCCCTAAGGGGCTCTGCAGGACCCGTATGACCTTGGTGGCTTATCACACAGTGTTTATGTTCAACCCTTACTCTGGGCTTGTTACTTCCATTCTAACCTAAATTATTAAAGTTATTTGATCCCCTGATGGTAGTGTCCTGACGTTCTTTTGGAGATAATGGCCGAATGAAAGCAAATGGGCAAGGCTGTTGCTAAAACTTTCTTGACTGATAACTACTAACCTTTTTTCATTCATAAAAGGTATAAAACATAAGCTGAGAAAGCAGGTTCAAAGGCTTTTGTAGCAGCACAATAAACCAAAGCACATTAATGTAATTGCTAAATTCCAATATATAATCTAAGTGACCCTGTCCTGATTATTCAGTGTCACGGTGACACACCAGCCTCTCGGGTCGCACGCTGCTGGTTTAGGCAAAACTGCAACTCCAGCATGGATCACATCCATATACCAGGTCCTCTAAACAAGCACTTTTCAAACACTTATCTTGTCATTTCATTTGCGTGACACATTTTACAATTAAAAGACCGCAGGGAGAACAAAAAAAGGACTCTCGATGTCTGAAGAAAAGAGTGTGCACGAGAGGCTGCACATGGCTCGCTCCACATTCCTGTACAGGGGCCTTGGGACGATCAGTGGGTTAGGCTTCCGCGGCTACGATCAGAAGGTCACTGGTTTGATGGACCTCGTTACCTTGATCCACAGTTAAAATAGTTTGCCTGCCCATTCAGCTGTGTACTCAGTAAGAACGAGCCACAGCCAGATATCTTACTTAAAACATGGGGGCAGCCAGCAGTGGGGTCGCTCCCAAGCATCCATCTGTATGGTCCACCTTACACTTGTTTGTGCTGACAGATCAATCAGCAGTGCTGGATTTGTTTTAATTTAAACCTTAGGCTGCTGCATCTGTTGAGAAAACCTGGAATTAGACCACAAAATACAAGCCAGCAAAAGGATGAGAAGTACCTGCCCATTCTGAAGGGTATAACACATCAGTAAGGGTACAACAGATTGATGACATTTGCCACTTATAATCACCATGCTGGAACAAAGATACAGTAAAAATATTCAATGTGCATCTGAAATTCCAACTGAGGATGAGGCAGTTGCAGCTTCAGAAGGACCTCTTGGATGTTGATATAACAGTGTTGCAGGTATAACCATCATCCTTTTTGACATAAACCAGACTAGATGTTTTCGAAGCAATAACAATGTATTCCCTGTATGGCCCTGTCACCCCCACCCCATCTAAACCTGACCTCTACAATCTCTTGCCCCCCCCCCTACACAATCTCCCAACCTCTCCAAAAAGACCTTGAATAAAAGCCCAACTCTGGGTAACTTGTCTTGATGAAATGAGCTTCACCAGATCTGCGTCTGTGGCTGTACTCTCATGTGTCATCACTAAGTAGCACTTTTTCATTTTTGGTGCTCTTTGTCCAGGATCATCACCTATACAATGCTCTTGTGAATTCTGAAAAAGGATCCATCGTACAATTTTAGAGTTGCTGTCTTTTACAGCCCCCTTTTCCATCCTTTGCGGGCACCTAGCTATGCTTTTTTCCATTTGGCGGTGATTTGTGTCAAAATGAAATCAGGTGTAGATCTTCATCCATATCATGTTTTTTAAAGTGGTAATAAGATCCGTCAAGTACTTTTTGAGTTTTCATGTTCATAACATCAAGTGTCTTCTGTTGTCATCTTTCCTTCTGCTGCCACTAAGCAGCACTGGAGTGATTTACCACAAATTTTACCATATGATGTGTCTGCAAAATTTTATCCGTCAAATACTTTTGAGTGTATCGGACCGGTCCCAAAACCATATGTATGCCCCATCCAGAGGGTATAATTTGACTGCAACAGCAGCAATTTCAATCATTAGATCAGGTGTAGGTCAATCATGCATTCATTCAAGTTAAGGCCAGCAGTGGAATTTGAAATGTATAATGGCACTTGTCAGCTTGTAAAAGCTTGGGGTCTGTCCTAAGACAAGAATGACCTACAGAAGATAAGGCAACTGATACTTTCAAACCTGGAGCTTTTTTGCTGAGCAAACCAAATGCTCCATGGACATACTTTATTTCTTACAGCAACACCTCAATGTGAAGTTGAGAGCTGGGGGATAGCGTGCCACAACACAAAGCAAACCACCAGCAATTGTTTTGGAAAACGGATCATCTTCTATGACGTCACTGGCCAAACAAGAGGGAGGTCTGGGAAGCATCCAGAACACCGGGATAACCACAAAAGGTCTGTCATGTGGGATGCACTGCCCTCCTTAAGAACTCGGCAAAGCGGCTCGTAAAGCAAACCTCGGTTAGGCAAGTGTGTGAGAGGCTGAAACACAGCCTGCAATGCTGATACACCAGCTTCTTTCCACTACATGCGGGTCAGTGGGTCAACTTTTTATCAAGCATACAGTACCAGTGAAAAGACTGGACACACCCACCCACAGAAAGGTCTGTTTGTATAGTTCTGTACATTTTAGAATAATTATAAAGACATCAAAACTGACCAAAAAAAAAATGTTTAGGAGGGGCAGCTCTGTGGTTAGGACTCAGAAGGTTGCCAATTCAAATCCCATGATCAGCAGATTAATCCAACCATTGGGCCCTTTAGCATAGTCCTTAACCTCAACTGTTCCAGGAATTGCCTGACCCTACTTTCACGAGGTGGCCTCCTGGGATGCTTATCCAGCTGTCCAGAAAGAGGTCTCTCATATATACTGGGCATTTACTTGCTGTTTTTCCTTCACTCCTCCTCCTCCTCTGGCGCCTATCCTGTTAGCGAGGCTAAAAATGTAACTAACATTAACTAAGCAAAAACAACAGTAGATGGATCAGTGGTATATCAACAGTGTTTGCAAAGCTAAGTATTACTTAAACATTTTCACAAAAACATCACAATCACAAGTCATTGAGCTTTGAGTTACTTGGAAAATAACAGTCAATGCATAGCAATGCATTGCCATTGATATTTTTTGTAGACAGAGAGCAATTATAGCGCATGGCTGTATGCAACATTTGTCTGTTTCTAGTGCAGAACTGCACGCAATAATGTGTGCAACTAGCATTCTACGTTTCCTGGCTCACGTTTCATTAATAATGTATTATTATGTTTGACGTTTAGTGACACAACGTTCCTGTTTTACATTAACCCAAAAACATCTGGCTTTGGGGATTAAGTTTGTGGTATCAGTATGTGTTAATAAATAACCCGTAATTTCTTTTTTATTTTTAATCAGGTCAGGGGCGGTCAGAAAGTGACCTCTGCCTTACAAACGACATCAGGATCTTATGTTGAACCTCCTTTCAGAGATCCAGGGAATGACATCAGCTAATTTTAACATCCCTCTCTCTCACCTTTTGTGTCATTGGGTTCTCAAGAGTGTGAATTTCAGCTGGGTAACAAACGGCAGCCATAGTCAGTGGAGCTCAAACCGAAACATACACACTCACTTTCCACTCTGCAGGAGATGACTGCTTATTGTAACACCATGACCTATGCACATCGTGCACTTAGTCCCTACTCCTCTGGCTTCCTTCAGTAGTGCGCCGTCACATGTGTTTAGCATCTCTGTCACTGTTTTTTTTGCTAATATTTTACCCTTTTTGTCCCATTTTAAGCTCTTGTGTATAACTTCAAAGTGTGCTTGCAAGGCACGCCCTCCCATTTGGAGAGCTGCTGCACACTTGTGACAAAGAGGCTACCGTTAGTGTGGAAGAACTGCCACCTTCACCCTGCCCTTTGACAGACCGCCTCTGTCCAATGGGCAGAGGACCACCACACCCTACCTTTTCACAGACCACCTCTGTCCCATGGGCAAAGGACCACCACTGCAAAAACGCACAGTAGACACGAAGAGGGAAATAATCAATGATTGGTATCAAATTGTGAGAATGTTTATAAGAAAGACCTTATAAACATTATAAAAGCATGGCATTGTTACCTACAGGCATCAAAAGCACGTATTTAACTATAATAATTTAAAAAAGGATCACTTGTGTGCTTCTGTATTCATGTGAGTGACGACATCGGGCTCGTTTGGCTGTTTCCCGGAGGTCAGATATCGGCTGTTAGTCATTTCGCTGTGCCGCCAGCCAGCTGATTAAAGCCTCCTCAGTGAGACAGCATTACCTCAAGGCAAGTGTATCTTTCTGTTTTTTATTATGCCTTAAATGGATCCTTGCTGTTAGACACAAGGCAACCTCAGCCGTCCTCGCCGTCATGGTTCTGTCACTCACTTACCGGCTGTGTGCTGTTGCACTCTCCACAATTTTATTAAAGACAAGAAAAGAACTATCAGGCGCACTATAATCCCTAAAAGTCCTGAGGTCCAGCTGGTATATTCTCAGGGTCTACATCAATATATTCAGGGGTTTCTCTGCCCAGACCTTTGTATCTGAGAGACAAGAAACAATTATGTTTTTCTTGAAAAAAATAAATAAACTGACGTTGGTCTACACACTATGCACAGATAAACTGCAGCACATCAAAAGAAATGAGTGTGCATAAGCAAAATTAAATTCACAACTTTCACTACAGATGTTTTTAATACATTCACAATTGGTTTCTGCATTAGCGGAATAGCTTGAGGAAAGACTTCGAACAGAAAAATGTGTCCCTCTAGTGGTCAAAAAGTTCTCTGCAATCAATTACTGCGACTGATGTAGTTCAGCCTTTGCCCAATGGAATCTTTAAGCATTGATGTTAAGGTGTTAAAGAGTATCCACCGTGCTGCCAGTATACTTTCCTGGTTTAAGTGATGCTGCAAACCTCAAGAACTGGCTTCAAAGTGACTCAGCAGCAATTGCCATCCACCAACAAGTATTTTTTACTGTCATAATCCTCAGCTATCTGCCAGCTAATTTTCCAGAGGTTGTGAATATCAGTGTTTCTATTAACTCCCGACACCAAACGTTCAGCAGCACCTAAGCAAACATCCTCCCAACTTCAGTCGTCTTTGACTAGCAAACTCATTCTGCCATGAGCCCTTCGTTTCTCCAATTATCCAAAAAGAGAGCTTCAGGTCCCTACGTTTATCACCTTCCAAATTCAACAGCATCCTGCCCATAAACTGCATTCCCTCTGACTCCGCCTCAAACCACTTAAGAAAGGCCCCTCTACTCATCCCGCCAGACCAACTATCATCCTGTTTCTTTCCACACTATTCCATCTAAAACATTCCAATGTGCAGTATACAGCCAGTTCTCTCTTCAGAGTTAACCAGTCTGCTATTAGGGTCCAGGCCCACAGGAATATTCTAACCTTGCAGACGACTCTAAAGGGGAATGTCTGCTATAAGCGTTCATTGTCAGAAAAGTGCTTTGTTCCACAAAACCCCTCATCAGCCATTAAACTAAAATGTGTCTGGTCTTTTTTTCTGTCACACAAGCCAGCTGTAGACACATTTTTTTTTTACCAGACCGTACCAACACAGATGGATATGGCAGAGAATTACAGACATAACACACAGGCGCCAGAATTCAAGGTGGCCGCTTATCCCTGAAATGACGGAAGCACCAGCATCGGCTCAACTCTGCCTCACTGTCCACGGTGTCTTTCAACAGAGGATCTACAGTGCAACCTTTCCCACTCAGCCCCCTCCTTGATGTCTCATTCATTAGTGAGGGCTGTAGGGTTCTCCCTGTAACCCCCACCCTCAACCCGGCAAACTCCATCTGCCTCAGGGGTGTCACACAACCTCCGCAAAGTCACAACACAGTGCAGATGAAGGACGGAAAAACGAATGACTGGTTTCCAAGCTTCCAAAGAGCACACAGAAGGAACTTTTTGTAGTAAAACAAGTAAACATTATCAGGACATGAGATGTTGTTACCAGTAAGCGTCAAAAACCTCAAATATAACTGTCTGTGGAAACCATCCCTGCCTAAAGCCACTTCCTGTAATCATATTTAATTCTTTTCCTTAAGACACTCATGTTTTTTGGGGGGGGGGGGTAAGGGTTCAAAGGAATTGTTACCAGAAAATAGGGCTACCACACCTCTGTACATCAAGGCAAAAGGAGGAGGGGGGTGTCTTCCTCATCACTCAGCATCAGAAGGATTGGGCTCCTACACAATCCAGCCTGCAAGTTATTCAACATGTACATGTGTGTGTGGGTGTGTGTGTGTGTGCAGGTCTAGATTAAAAAAAAAAAAATCAAAACAAAATAAATTAATAAAAGTGTCGAAGCATAAACACCAGCAGAAGTGATGTAATCTGAATTCTCTGAATTAATCTCCCCACTACTATCTCCCACATGGGCCACAGTCTAATTTGAATGTGGTGTGATAGCTGGTTCCAGATGCAAAAGCTGCCGCATCTCAGAGACAGAAACTGCCTGGTATGTCTAGAATTTACAGAGAACGATGTGCTGAACAAAAAGAAATCCATGTGTGTGCTAAAACACCTTGTTAATTAGAAGGTTCTGAGGAGAATGGCAGACTCATTAAAGCAAAGAGGGAAGCCCCAGGTACAGAATAACAGCGCAGTGTAACAGTGGTGTGCAGAAAGGCACAGCTCACCTACTCATAAAGTGGATCTGGAGGCAAAAGTGGGTCCTACCCGGTAATAGCATCGTGTAGCTAATAAAGTGGACATTACCCAGTACTAGCTATGTGTAACTAATAAAGTGGGCACTACCCAGTATTAACTATATGTAGCTAATAAATTGGGCATCACCCAGTACGACCTATGTGTAGCTAATAAAGTGGGCACTGCCCGGTACTAGCCAGATGTAGCTAATAAAGTGGGCACTATCCAGGTCTAGTCAGGTGTAGCTAATAAAGTGGGCACTACCCGATACTAGCCAGGTGTAGCTAGCTAATAAAGTGGGCACTACCCAGTACTAGCCAGGTTAAAGTACTAGCTATGTATAGCTAATAAAGTGGGCATTACCCAGTACTAACCAGGTGTAGCTAATAAAGTAAAGTAGGGCTGCAGCTATCAACCACTTTAGTAATCGAGTATTCTGTCAACTCTTCCATTGATCAATTGAGTAATCAGATAAGAAATACTTTTGTCTTATTAAAGAGCAATAGTAACTATTCAAAAAAGAAAAAATAGACAGGTCTCTTAAAATGAACACCACATGGGTTTCCTTTTAAGGAACATTTTAATGATTGAACTCCATATAACAACTGACAAAAGAACTAAACCCTTTTAGTGCCTTTATGTACATTTGTTTTTTGTTATGTACATTTTTGCAGGTATCACTGCAACGAAGTGTGACGGCTGCTGTCAGCCTGCTGCCACGTTGCCAATTTAAATATCATGTCAAACTATATAAGCTACTGTAACAGTTTACCTGCATTCTAACAGCATCTATTTTAACTTGTATTTCTTTACTGTAGGCTTGCTGCTGTGGAAGACAAACAGAAAAAGCTCTTTACCAGCAAAGGTTTAGTACCAATTACAAGCACTGCAGTTGTTTTACTTCACTCCACCCAAGTTCGCTATCTCTGTAACGGAACCGTCTCTATTTGCTCTTTGCTGTTAGCGTATAGACAGGCTCCAGCTCCATATTATACGTTTTTTTGTTGAGGAAAAATAGGGGCTGTTTGGGCAGAATCTTGTTATACTTTTTTTATTCACGCATATGCTCATAAATACGTTTCTATTGCAGGTGTATTTTTAGCCGCAGATGTGAGTGAAACGCTTGCGCTTATCTTGTACTGGTTCCGCTCTGTGGACTGGATGCATAGACTGGGATGCTTTCTATTGAGATGTTGAATCATTGACGTTGTGCTATTGTGGTAAGCTAATTCGATTTTACAATGGACACACTGTACAGTATTTTCGCTTTTCTTTTGTTTGAAATGGTTCCAAACTTTAGACATTTTTCGTCTTTCTCTGACTTTCCTCGCTATTTTCCCTGTCTTCATCCATTGCGCCATCAAATCAAACCTGCTACACGTAATTCAGCGTACTATGCGACAGTAATAATCCTAAGAGTAAAACACAGTGATCGCTAAGCAGTACATATTCATGTGGATTACACGAAGCATCGGAGCACAGAATTTGCATCAAGGATTTTATTATGCCCCTCCTTGAGCAGACACCTTATTGTGGTGGAGGGGTTTGCGTGTTCCTGTGATCCCAGGAGCTAAGTTGCCTGGGGCTTTATGCCCCTG
>JAABNY020000019.1:15250332-15275830 GCA_015164015.2 Brevimyrus niger
CATGTCCCACTGGGAGGAGGCCCCGGGGAAGACCCAGGACACGCTGGAGGGACTATGTCTCTCGGCTGGCCTGGGAAGGCCTCGGGATTCCCCCAGAGGTGCTGGAGGAAGTGGCCGGGGAGAGGAAAGTCTGGGTTTCCCTCCTGAGACTACTGCCCCCACGACCCGACCTCGGATAAGCGGGAGATAATGGATGGATGGATGGATGGATGGATGGATGGATCGATTTTATTATGATCGAGTTATTAGAGTTACTCGATGAATTGTTGCAGTCCTAAAGTAAAGACCAAATTTTCTGGAGATTTTCATGATATTATGAGCTAGCTTTAGTACAAAATTGATCAGTGTTGAAATATAGATTTTTTTATTATTAAATTTTTTATATTTTAATCTGTTATTGCATAGTAATTATTCATATGGGGATGGCATATTATTTGAAGTTGGACAATAGCTTTAAGACAATATGAGGACCACTTCTGTGCAGCTTACATTAAAGTAAATATAGCCAATCAAAATCATAGCACCCCCCCCCAAAAAAAAAAAAAAAACGATCCAGGACAGGCCCAATTTCAGATTCATGAGTTACTCATGTGACCAAATCAGCATGCCAAGTTATGTTAAAATCCGTGATAAAGAAGCCTGAAAGTGTGATCTTTTGACATGGAATGACCCTCATGTTTTTATGTTCTGTTCTCTTAGAGTAAAAGATTATGTTTCACCATAATCCCTGCAGCAATTCTCCAATCCAAGCTGTCTTAACAACTACCGACCTGTTCCCCTAATGCCAGTGGTTATGAATGCATTTGAACGTATTAGTCTATCCAATCCGAGTGCTACATTTTGCAACCATTAGATGGTGCTCTTTGTTCAAAAATGGCAAAAACCACACCCCAAAGCAAACTAACAGAAACATCTACTGGGTCATTTTGTCCATCACTACCAAATATCTATGCAGTGTACTTGTCAAGTCCATAACATGCTATAACAGATAACTCTGTAATAGAGACTACCATTGACACTGCTCTCTGCCACGAGATACTGGACTTCCCACCCTGTCATCAGTCTATCAAGGGGAACAGTTTACTGATCCCTAAACACACAGAGGTGGACAGCGCGGTCACCCGGAGCTCCGACTATGACCTCCAGCTTAATGCATCAGGCTGCCAACTGTCACACATCTGGCGTGACACTTTCAGACTCTCAAGGAAAAAATCTATATTATTCCATTATAAACCTAAAATTAGCCACATAAAAATGTTGGGGCAGCTCAGCAAAATGACAAACCAGAAACTCTACATCTTCAGCTGATGTTTATAAACACCGACATATAAGCAGTCGCGCGCCAAACATAACCAGCAAGCAGTATTGTGCGCGTGCTTCCGTGTGCCATATACTAAAGGGCCTACCTACCTTTAAGCTACAAAAAGATAGCTATGATGGAACATGTTTTGATACGTTAAAGCAAAAGCTTAATTATTTAACTCCCCGTCCACATTAAATTAGTTTCGGGCGGTTATCTGTCGATGGCGATAGACCTTACCTATTATCATCTGCTAAGAGGCCGGTGAGATTAGCATTCCCCGGCATGCCCGTGTCACTGTAAATGCTTCTGTTCTGTTGCATTTTTGTCACGTGTGTCCTTGCCCCCGTCATGTATAAGGACTATATAATAAAGAGCGCCCCCGTTTAATTAAAGTCGTCTTTGTGTTTGGGTCTGCCAATATTATTATTGTTGTTGTTGTTGTTGTTAGCGTATCAAGGACACCGTATCCACCGCGTCCGCAATCTGATTTGAGGTTTGATGTGGTTCTATGACGCTTATTATCTACTTATGTAGAAAAAACGTTGCGTTTTAGCCAACATCTCAAATTATGAAAAGAATGCAGTCTGACTGACTTTGAAGAGGAACGCCTTCTTAATTAAAGGTAATCGTAAACCCTACAGAAATTAAATTTTATATTTTGTGTAATAGAGGTCCACACCTATTTCCTGCCCAAGGCCAAATTTCATCGGCAAGTCAAACCCATGATCCAGCGTGACAAAAAAAATCCGGCAGTTGCTGCCTTTTCCTTTATGAAGGCAATTAATGAATGACCATAAATCTTTAGTCTGGACGATAAGTAAGCCAGTAAGACTCTGCTCCCATCAGATTAACCTAAAACAAAATCACATGCCAATAGTACTGTAAAACAAAAAAATGGCAACAGTTATACACAATATTAATGATATATGTCTTATACGGTTTGTACACTGCGACAAGCGATTAATTTCGCAGACGTTGATCAGGAGTTTAGTTACACGCATGACGTTTATATCCCACGCAGTTCCGATGCATAATCTGCTATTTCTCCCGATTATCACGTAAAGTAGTGAGAACTGGTTTTCAGTCAACTTACCTGGTAAAATAAAGTTTAAATAAATTGATTGATTGATTGAATGGTTGATTGATTGATTGATTGATTGATTGAACAAACTGGTTTTCAGCCAATGTACCTGGTAAAATAAAAATCTGGTAATAGTACACGTAAGTTAGTGGTTTATTTATTTTTAGTTACTGTAATGTTGTGCTACTTTATTTGGTTAATCGTCCAGTCTGTGAAGAAGTTATTGAAGTGAGAATTACATTGTAGCATGACTCATTTCCTGGCGCGTACAATGTATATTAGGTCAGCGTTTACGGTTCGACTTCTGATATTGATCGAGTTGTAGGTCAAACTGGTTTGTTCAACTTTCAAGAAATTCGAATTCTTTTTTTTTTCTTTTTTTTTTATTGCTTACCACCCCTCTTTGGAGGACAACTTTATTTTACATTAAATTTAAGTGTACACAGTGTGGCTGCTCTAAACTCACTCGTCCTAGTACCGTGAGAGAGAGAATAAAAACACAAAAGGGGGGGGGATACAGAAACAACAATAACAGACATTAATCACCATGAGGAGACGGGGAGAGGGAAAGAAAAAAAGGAAAACAAAGGTATACAATAATAATAATCTAGGTAGGATGTGGAAAATTCTGTGTAGGGGAATACAAAATACAAACAACATAAGAAACATAACACTCATTACAGAAATTCGAGTTCTAGTGAGTTCGAGAACCGAGGTACCCCTGTATTTCATATTTTTCTGCGGGCCTGTTATCATAGAGGCCACTAGGGGTCATGCGTGAAACGTAGAAAAGCGCATTAGAAATCCTACAGGGGAACAGCCCGTGCGTTACCTGGGTGTTTCCTCTCTTGTGCCGCTCAATGCAAGTCGTCAATCTCTTCGGCTATGACTTATTGAGGTCCAGGCGGAAGATCTCTGAGCTTAATTCATCGAGGTGGGTGCTTCATGAATATGACATAAAGACAGAACAGAGGCGACCTCGGATTAACCTGTTGATGTATTTTGCAGGTGTAATGGTGTTTTTTATTGCACGTGTAATCCTGTATTTTCTCGATTTCTGTTGTTTGCATGTCATATATGACATGGCATCATTTATGAATGTATATAGGAGTTAATTCTTTAACTTCCGAGAACATGAATTTCCAATACTTTTTTCCAGGTTTCAAAAAAATCACAACAATGTCTGGATTTTTTCAAATGCTGAGGAAAAAGAAGGAAGTAAGTCTAATGTAGAGCCATTTTATTCTGGGCTCGTGGAGATGTTTTTGTCTGACGTTTTCTATTTTTTCCATTTATTTTTTACGTCATTTAAATCTGTGTTCTTTACAGATTTAAATAATAAATTCTATTTACTTCCATTTAAATTCCATTTACTTATTTTTATCCTCTTTTTGTTTATTCTGCTTATATTTTTTGCTTTATAATCTGTTCATCTTACTTTTTTCTGTATCAGTGTTCTTCCTGGCTTTTTCCATTCTTGAAGGATAGCTTCCTAATTTCATTGCACCTTGAGCGATACCAATAAATGTATCGCTTCAGTCGGTCGTGCTGTTATCACGTGCGACTGCTTCTGCTGCTCACGTGAATCTCTGTCCCCCAGCTGATCCCGCTGATCGGCTTCGTGGCCTTTGCGGCTGCAGGGGCCGCCACCGCCTCCATCTACTTCCTGCTGACCAAACCAGATGTAATGTGAGCATCGTTCTCTATTTTTCTGTGCCGTGTTGTTATTTTGTGCCTTTCTGTTCTAGTTTGTGTATAAACTCTGTGGTACTGTACAGCCTCACTGTGCTGTTCCAGTAAGGCTCAGAAGCAGTCTGTTTGTATACTTTAATGGAGCAGTATGTCTCAATTTAATACTCGTTAGCTTATCAGCTGCCGTCAGGACGCTGGGGGGTGTCTGCCTGTGTGACGCGGTTTCATTTGATAAGCGCGCTGAACTTGCCTGGGCCGAGCAGAGACGAGCTCTAACTGTGGCTTCCAATGCATCTGCAGCCTTAATAAGACCGGAAACCCAGAGCCGTGGGAGAAGCTGGATCCTTCCAGACCCCAGAAGGTATTCTCCGGGGTGGTCTTCAGCAGCTCTCTCTATTTCCTTATATTGGTGGTGTACCGTGGTATAGGAGAGAATTTGTTATGGTAGGGGGGAGGGGGGCAAACATAATTTAAATATGAAGATCTGTTTTAGTTACACGAGGGCACATGTCACCCCCTGGTTCCTACGCATGCCAGCTCGGTGTTTTGACTTGATCCACAGCTCGTCACCATCAACCAGCAGTGGAAGCCAGTGGAGGAACTCCAGCTGGTGAAGTCTCTCACCAAGTGACCTTCTTAGAGCCTAACCGAGACCCCCATCTCCTCCTGCCACTCACCCCCATCAGTCTGACGGAATCATTCCTGCACAGGCTAGGCTCTCTACCAGTGTGCGGAAATGC
Source organism: Brevimyrus niger (assembly GCA_015164015.2). NCBI lineage: Eukaryota > Metazoa > Chordata > Actinopteri > Osteoglossiformes > Mormyridae > Brevimyrus > Brevimyrus niger. The sequence goes on from JAABNY020000019.1 coordinate 15,255,149, forward strand.
TTCTGCCACATTGGTGCGGTCTGAGCACACTCAGTTCTCCATTTGCGGTCCAAAAAGATTCTGGGAGAGCAGTATTATCCTAAACCAGCACCACTCTGAGTGCTAAAGCATCACTCTCACTGTGTGTATATTGGTAAAAATTAAATCTTTGTTATTGAAACAAATGTGTGTGCTTTTTCTATTCAAAAACAAATGTAATCACATAATTTGTTTCAGGTGGGTCAAAAAAAAAAAAAACTTTTGGATTTTTTTTGTGGAGATTTAAGAGTGGAATGAAAACAACCTGTGTTACAGCAGGACTTACCTTGATCCAACTTTGGCAATTAAATTAACTGGGTCAATTACTTCACCGAGGACAGGGAGAGAAAGAAGGCAGCTGAGCATTCAAGGACACGTGGTGCTCAGTTTAGCACAGTAGGTGTGAAATCCAGACCGCAGCTGTAGTGATGGGACTGACACAAACGCAGGACTGGATTACAATTTTCAATTAAAAGATAAACACAAAATATCTTACACTGTCCTTCATATATTGTTATATAATATCCGTAGTTCTTAATTGTAGTTATTTAAATGACGATGAGGCAGCCATATGGATAAAATTTGCTTGAATGAAAAACAGACCGGCATAAAAAAAAATCCCAGAACATGTATCTGTTTCTGTTTAACTTCATCAGAACACAAATCAGAAGATGGATAGGATAACAGTATAACTAACATGTGAATCAGCACAACAAAGCTAAAATTTTAATAAACATTTTAATTAGATAAGTATGTAGACGGACACAACAAGTAAAATGGTACAAAACAATAGGGGAAGCAGGACAATTTGTATATTTATAAGAAATAAAATGGAGAAATAAATCCATAAAACTCAAACACATGAAAGAGTTTAACAAAACTTTGGTGACAGCTTTGTTTAGTGCAGTTAATTTTTCCAAGAAAAAATGTGACATATGGGGTTAGATAGTAGGTAATCCAGCAATGCATGAATCATTTAAATCTGTTTATGCCGTAACTTTTACTATCTGCTTTAAAGGCCATTGTGCAGGAAGGCTTGGTTTCATCACATGATCCTCCCCACCTGCCTTGCTGAAGGGCCCAACCCACCAGCAGCCTGGCGTCCAGACACAAACCAAACGGTGTTCGGCCAAAAGACCCAGTTTATCAGGGAAGCCAAAGAGCACCTGGGACACAAATCTGCCCTGCAGTGTATATTTTCCTGGGTGTAATCCTCCAAGTCACAATCGGCAAAAGTAATTATTAATGTGCTTTTTAATCAGCTTCTGGTCGATTTACAATCTGCCTCACCCTATGCTGGGAAGTCAGGTATGTAGTCATTGGTAATAACCACATCCTGGCTACAAATCTGAATGTTTCATGGTGCACATTTAATCAGAAAATAAACAGCAGACAATAGTTTCACCAGTATGACCCCCCAGTCCTGCGCTGCCTGCGTCAGTCTCTGGGTTCCTCAGGGACCCAGACCAGGATTAGCAGATAATGGGTGGATGGATGGATGATTGCAGGATCAGCACCATACTGGGACTGTGATGGTTTAACAGGTTTTTTTAGGGTAAAGGGTGTTGATACACACCTCCAGGGCTGTGAATGCTGGATGTGGGAGTTCCTTCCAGCAGTCATAACACATGTATTTTGATGAATTGGTGTCTCTAGATTTCCCACAGTTATGCAATTTTGTGTTTGCTCAGGATAATAAATGGTCTCATTTGTTGGTCAGAAAAGGTATTTTATTTCAACTAACAAATATCTTTACTCACATCTTCCAAGACCCTAAATTGTCCATATGATTATCCTGAGCATATAGCGCCAGTCACAGCATCTGGCCCACACGTCTTACACATGGCACGATTTTACAAACACCACTGCCACTTAAACAAGATGTGACAGATGAAAAAATATGAACAATAAAAAACAAGACATAGCTTATGCCAAAATGCATGAAAATATTCCAGCATTTTCAAGTTGTCATTAAACACTGCAGATCACAACATAACCTGTTAATTATCGGAGCGTACATTACAGATAATAGATACTGAGGATTCACGCCCACAAACTGCTGCCTTATTAGTCATGAGACCCCCTTAGGGAGTTAACCTGTCCGCCCTGAAGTTGCAAGGTGGGAGGGAAGGAGATGGGACAGACTACAGGGGCTACAGTCACTCATGAACACCAAAACGGAGACAAAAACCGCTAAGCGAAGGGGCAGTGTGAAAGGTGGTGGCTTAAAACGGAACCACAGCCCTGTGTGCGTGTATGTGTGTGTCAGCGTGCAGAGTAACGTGTGTGTAGTGTTACAGATCACAGTCCATGAAGGTGTCAGTTGTTGCTGCTCAATGAGCAGCCGTCTTCCTCTACTGCGGCATGACATTTCGTTGCAGTGTGTCTCACAGCCTGCTAGCGCACCATAACAACCCAGCTGCACCGCAAGCATGATGAACACCCCCCCCCCCCAAACACAGTGTCCTGCCTCCGCACTATGACACCCCAGCTTCAGGTGACATGAAGATGACAGGGAACAGATACCCTGCAACATGCCACAGGGACAGCAGAACAAGGCAGCCCTCTGCGTGGCCAGTGATGGCAGTAACACCCATTATCGTGCTGTGAAATAGGCTGGGGGTCAAAGTGCAGAGATAAGGAGAGTAAACAGGTACCTGGCTTTTTACAGAAATAAAGCTTAACAGTCGGCAATAACACCAACACCTTTAAAATATAAAAAATTAGTTAAGGTATAAGAGAAACATCTGACAAAAAAATGAAGATTAAGGCACCTGCTTGTTTAAAAGTTTTTAACAAATACCTTCGTGACTACCTTTGGTAGTCTTGACAGAATGAAGGCCCCTTGTGGTAAATGGAAGAATTCAGCACCGTCACAGAGTTTTAAAAGCTTAGAGGTAAAAGCTCTATGCCAGTGTGTGTGTGACTTCCTGTCAGGCACTGAGGCGGGCACAGGTCGAGCACGTGCTGGGGACACTGCTCCCATGGCTCCGCAGCTGGACCGTGCACTTGTAGAAGCCATATGTATCCACCAGGAGGCGCCTGGCCTGGACCTGTACGTCTTCCCACCTCTGGCCACTAGATGGTGCTGCAGACACACAAAGAAGGACAATCGAGACTGACTGAAATACTTTTAAGGGTGTTTTCGTATACAGACCGACTTACACCGACCAAACTCAGTCCTCTTAAAGTGGACCAACAGAAAATGAACTTTGTGCGCTCACATTGTGAGTTCATTTGAAAGAGGACTCGGTTGTCTTTCTGGTCTACATAAGCTCTGACAGGGCCTCAGTCCTCTTCCTGTTTACACTATCATTACCAGCAGCCGTAGTTCAGTCTAGTTTGTTTTTTGTTTTGCCTTCCAGTGCAACAGCATATGGTTTGTCTACGGCAAGCCTAAAGGGCTGAGACAGAATGGCTATAACTCCGTCACCCAAGCAATTTTTAAATTCCATTACTAGAGCTACCACTATCTTTCTTGTACAATTTAATACACTATTATTGAGAGTCTGTCTGCAGCTCCTCTTAGAGGGCCCCGTTTTACGTTGAACGTTGTGGTTAAACTTGAGCTTTGAGGACTGACTTACTGAGCTGCAGGTGCACCATGGCTGCAGCCTTGTCCGCTGTGAGCGCCCACACGTTCAGCTCCTCCACAGACTGCACGTTCTCCAGGTTCTGCAAGGCCTCCCTGATCAGCCCCATATCCAAGTGTCTCGGCACCCCTGGCCGGCATTGGGAGGGAGGCAATCTGATTAATATGGTGGCAAGACAAAACAATCTGCCACATATCAGCAGGCAGAGCCACATACATACTAAGCACATACTAAGTTTGTCATTGATGAATTAGGGTTTTTCCAATACAGATGAATGGACGGTCCCCACAAAGATATGAACACAATCATCTGTGTGTGTGCGTGCACACGTTTGTGCCCTGTGATGGATTAGCATCCTCTCTCTTGTTTACCCTCCCCGGTGCTTCCCGAAACATGCTGCAATCTCACCGTCTCCCTGTAAATAAATGCCTATGGATGGATGGACGGACGGAAGGATAAGATCAATTGTTACCTTCAAGTATGATGATCCCTGTATCCCGTATGATTCGTAGGGTTGTGAACAGGACAAGTACCGAGAAAATGTACGTGCAAATGGGATCTGCAATCTTGTACTCTGGCTGTAAAGAAGCAGGTTCAGTTTCATTAGGAGCAGAGACCGAGAGGAATCGGAACTATTCAACCTATTAAAACTATTCAACTTAACCTATTGAACTATTCAATTCTTCCACATGGTTGGGGTTAGACGGACAGGCCCCCATGACCTACATACAATTTTTTGGTCTCCTTGGCGAGCAAAGCAAAAATATACAGGTAACGTGACATACAAAGATCACTGTGAGAGGTTGCCGTAAAAACGTATTTATGAGGCACTAAACTTTCTGTGTGTCGTCTGCAGCTCCCAAAAAATTCCAGTTGAATTTCTTATACTGACCCCATGAAATATTACACCGCAATGGGAAAAGTAGCGATGCAGAAGGAAGATTACACTATTTTGCAGCTAAAGGTCCTGAAAAGAACTCCCAGTTTTTAACCTCTCCGTAGCAGCCTGCCCAAGGCCCCCAAACATTTCACATCAGTATCAATGATTCAAATGTTGGGCTGCAGAACCCGACCAGAACATCTCCCCACCTTCGTGTGATTCTTGCTGCTCACTGAGGACCCCTATCAGCATTTATGGGAAACAGCAGCACCGTGGCTGAGATAGATGTCCGCGTGTCTGTGCTCCAGGTTTCTGGGTCGTACCTTAAAGCGCACAATGTAGGCAGCAATGAGAACGCCCACACTCTGCACTAGGTCCCCAAGAGCGTGGATGAACGCTGCCCGGACTGCGAGGCTGCCCTGATGGGGGCTGCCGGAGTTGGGCGCCTCGCCATGCTGGGGGTGGGAGTGAGAATGAAGGTGCCCCGACTGATTCAACAGGAAGCCCATTCTGCCAGGAAACAGAGAAGGTGCCCTGCAGTCAGCTGCACTACATCTCCAGTACTGTGCCACACACAACAGCCTAACATACTTAAGATGCCGACTGCCTTTGCAAACAACTGACTGCTCCCGCCCAAAAAGATTGCTAGACAGAATGGAGTTTGATTGCTCAAGGCTGTTGATGTAAACAGAAACACGAATGTAACCAGGAAAAGGACTCACGTCCACAAAGAGACCACACTGCATTCAGTGTGTCCTGGTCTCTTCCAAAAAACAGCGACCAAAAGCAGTTTGCAATTCTCCATACTTCTATCTCAACTGTAAATGAATAGCCGTAAGGGCTCGTACACAAAGATTTTTATGGCTGCAATAACAGCACAGCACCTAATCTCTATGTAATATCTCCGTAACATTAAATAACTCAATAAATGAACCACACAAAAAACGTGCTCATGGTTTCAATTACAAATAAAAAAATACATTCTAGTTTTTAATTTAGGGTGAGCTGGCAGGCTTCTCTGTGTCTGCTTTTCTTTGTTTTATGTTTTGTATTTTATGCCTTTCATTGTTTTTTTTCATTGATGTAAATCTGTACAGCACTTTGGTCAAGCACGGTTGTTTAAAAGTGCTCTATAAATAAATGAATAAACAATCAAACTTTATTTGATTTAACTATAAAATACTTATGACAGTCCTGTCAGTTGAGGCCATTGACTTCTGGCTCTTTTTAAAGGTGGCTCAGAATGCATTTTTTTTCTTAGGATTTTTCAATTGTTTTCTACTGTTTGCAGAAGGTATGTGAATGTGATTTGGTCGAAAACAATCCCAGTAGCCGTCTTATGGGCCCATTTACAACCCTCTAACTTAATGCAATAATGAAACAGGCCAGTTTCCTTTTTTGGTGGGCTCATTAATATGCTGCCCTGCGCTGATTGGCTGATTTACAGTGAGGCACAGCGATGACTCACAGAGAACCAATGTCTCTACAGTCATACGCCGAATAACAATGTTTCAGTCAATGATGGACCACTGTACAACGGTGGTCCCATAAGATTAAAACTTGGCTGGAAAATAACACCTAGTGACGCAGCCGTGGTAACGTCGTACCACGGCGCATTACTCTCATGTCTGTAGTGATACTGGTATAAACAAACCTGCACTGTCAGTCATGCAAAAGTATAGCGCATATAATTATGTGCAGTATATAATACTCGATAATGATAATAAACAGCCAAGTTACTGGTTTATGTACTTACGACACTGTACTTTATTTTAGAGTGTAATCTTTGTACTGTGCCACACGTATCTGTAATACAACATGAACTAACATAGTAACTGAACTGGGCTGGTGAATGTTAAGTTTGGGGGCGCAGTTAAGACTGTTGAGTTACATAACAGGCAGACCGATAAAAGAACATTTCCAAAATTGATCTCTAAATTAAGTTCATTAATAGGTGTGTCAGCAGTTCGAAAATAGATTTGCCACACATGTCTAGGCAAGAAGTCATCTTCCCACTTTAAGATCTCAGTCGAGCTCTTTACACGGGATTTGCTGCGGTCTCCTTTCAGTGGGGGACCCACACCATCCGTCAGCAGAATCAGGGTGCGGCCCCCACACCAAGTGGGTTCCATGCATCCCTTCTTTGGCTTCGGATTTTTTAAGAAAACAAACTGTCTGAGTGCAAACAGAATCCTGGGTGCGTCTCCGTGTCTCTTCTATGAAAATTACCTGATGTTACTTAACTAACAAAACCATGTTGATAGACATCATAAACATTATTACTGTAGTCTATCTGCAAAGTAGTACAGGCTTACTTCCTTAGTCTACATCACGAAGAGAATATATAATTCCATCCGGCAAATACTAAGAAGTTTTAAAAACTATGCTTAATGGAAGATGTATTACTTTAAATGAACTAATACAGAAGTGCACAGGTCAATCCAGCTGGCTTACATGAGGTTGACGGCGACCCCGACGGCCGCCGTAATGAGCATGACGTCTCCAGCGATCTCAAAGTCTTGGTGGAGCGTCCTCTGGATGGCTTCGTTCAAGAGCACCCCGGTCAGCGTGTAGATGAGCAACACGCTGATGCCAGCGGAGACTACCTCTGAAAAGAGAACGAGCGGACTCACCACCACGCAGGAATACCACCAAAAAAAATCAATGGTGGAAAGTTCAGGTGCGGAAAGTATGCAGACCACGATTTTGTTTCAACCTACTATCCCAGCGTAAAAGAATCCCAGTCACAGAGTACTCAACTGGTTGGTTGAAACAAAATCTTGGTGTGGATTTGTACTTTCTGGACTTGAAATTTCCACCTCTGCAAAAAAAATAATAATAATAAATCAGACTCTTCAACACCCAGAAGTACCCACTTCAGTCAGTCACTCACCGTGGCTCAAACACAGCCTTTCTGACACACGAGCCAAATAGATATTCAAATAAATCAAGGAATTACTAAGCTGTGGTGAATCCTGCCTACGTGCATCATGCATTTGGCCGAGACGGCATCTTCTCAGGGAGTGCCGACTTAACAACCCACGGGCACCGAGCTCCCCCCCCCCAAAAAGGTCATAGTCGGGGGTAAGCAAACTGAAAACTTTTTAAAAGAGAATAGGCAGACAGGTCCTGCATAGCAAATATTCAAACATTGCATAAAAAAAATACATAGCACTTCCCTCTACCCACATCATGCCATATTACTGCTGATAACTGAAACTAGGAGTTTTTGACCATGAATAGGAGAAGAAACAGGGTGCGGGCCTCTTATCTTCTAGATCTTTGCTGAGGTTTTAATCTGCACCTGATTATCACCTGACATACCCGGTGAAATAACGTCCCGTGCAATAGATCACTCAGTACAACAAATCATTAGCCGAGAATCAGCGCGCCACTGTTAAGGGTCAAGGGGAATGGTGCACGTACCCAGGCGGTGCAATCCGAAGGTGAACCTTTTTGTGGGTGGTCTTGCAGACAGCCGCAGCGCAAGCAAGGACACAATAACACCGATGAGATCCGTTAGCATGTGAAGCGCATCGGTCATAATCGCTAGGCTATTAGCGACATAACCACCTTGAGGCGAATTGTTAAAATGAGTTAACATCGCTGAGGAGGAGCAGACACAAATGCATTTTGCATTGAAACAGATAACTGTTGTGCATCAATATTAAACGCTGGAACTAAGCGTGTAGATGCATGTGACCACAGGCTAGATGATATGAATTCCGCTGTCGTGATAAAGGGTGTCTTACCTATGAGTTCTCCCACCATAAAAAGAAAATAGAGGACTGCCGCCAGTCCCAGTCGTTTGATCACCCTGCTCCTCTTGGCAGTGTCCTTGGACTTGCTGCAGGCGTCACAGGGCTCCGCACGTACGGCGGGGCCGCCGGGGCCATCCGGCCGGTCGGACGAGCCCACTTGAGTATCGTCTTCCCAGTCTGTAGGTCTCGAACCGGTGGCTTCGCCCTCTTCGGCATCCGGATGGTGCTCCGTTTCCCCGGACACGACTACTTTGAGCTTGCTGAATTTGGGCATCTCTTCGTCCTCCAGCTCGTCAGAGAAGCCAAAGGCGGCCGTGTCGTTCAAGATGCAGTCTCCGGGTTCCCGTCTTAAGACAGACCTTACCCGGGATAAAAACCTTTCGGTCGACATAGTTAGGGTCTTTCCGATGGCACGTCTTCCTGTTAAAGGGCTGCGATCTCAGCCCGCTGCCCCTAAAAAGTCGGATCAGCTCTCCTGGGTGTGTCTCTGGGGCTCCTAACTGAATGCATCTGGTAAAACAATAAAGAACAGTAACGTGGGGCACTAAGGCATAGTCACAACCTCCCACATCAATATATTAATGTAATGAATTTGCACTAATACAGCTATGCAGCCACGTCTTATTTCCCAGCTGATAATGATTATATCCCGTTATAATGGTGACACCGTGTTACAATTGTATATGAGCATCGCCGTACTCACGGTGACGGCTCGGCGTGTCGTAAGGAGGTCCTGGTCCAAATCCGAGTGACAGTCACAGGCTGGTGTGACGGAGGCGACAAGCACCTTCTGGCCAGGACAATAACAGCGGTACTTACACGGATCCGCACATTTCCCCTGCCTCCCAGTAAACACCAGCAAGCTATAATAGATGGCCGGCTACTTCAACTGACGATGTGATGTTGATGATGATGACGTTTCGAAACCCACGGTAGGTGGGGTTGACATGCTCCCATAAACTGGCTGCTTTCCACCATTCCGGTTTCCGTTTACTCGTAGAAGAGCACAAAGCGCCCAGCAACCAGCAGCCCGAAGGGGCAGAGCGCCGGGCGCCGCTCTGTCACATGACCCGCTCTGGAAGGCTTCTGCTTCCTGGGTGGAAGGGCTCGACTCACGGGTTTGTGTGCATGATTTCACATTGTGCGTGTTTTTAAAAAATGTTTTACAGCTTTGTGTGGTTTTATTAAACAGAATCTAACTCGTCGATTTAGACGTTGCCCTACAAATCAGGAGAAAGGTAGCTTAAATAATGGATTGCGGAATCAAAATTGTTTCTGTACATTATAATATGGTATTTGACAACTTTGACAACATTTTTTTTGTAGATTTCGTTAAATGTTGTTTAAGAGATGTACATATATTGATAGACTGTACAACTGGTCGCATCGCAAAGATTGTTTTTTTTTTTTTTCCTTTTACTCCATGCTTTCTCAGTACTCTGAAGGTCCTGTGAATGGTAATCCAATGGAGTCGGAAGAAAAAGAGCTGCAGTTTCCGCAAAGTAGCCCTCCGGACAGAACCTCCTCTACAGGTGCGATTTCTAATGCATTTTACGGGGAAGCTATATTAGCGTTATAAAAGGGGTTAATATTTTATGTGTGCATTAGTTTGTACACACATACAAAAATAAACTGTCAGAGACGGCTGACTGTGTTAAATAAAACCTTGCAGTCGTGCTAATGACTCGCCCGCAGACTCGAGCACTGTGCCCACCGAATCGAGCGTCCTAGAGGATCTGACGCTTGTGGACAACGCAACCATCCAGAAACTTGCAGATGGGTTGATTTCCCATTATCTACCAGACCTACAACATTCAAAGCAAACACTGCAGGAGTTAACGTGAGTGTGTATACGTTTGTTCACACGTTGCATTTTATAGATGCCATTTTTATAAGTGTTTATGAACCACTGTTGTCCTCCCTAGACAAAATCAAGTGATACTGCTTGAAAGCGTGGAACAAGAAATCACGAAATTCAAAGATTGCAATTCACTGCTTGACATAAATTCGCTGGTAGGTTTAGACCCAGGACATGTTGCGTGAAAGTCTGCAAATGATCTAGCTCTCAGTGCTGACATAACTGCTGTTTCAGTTTACAGAGGCCAAGATATATCATAATAAACTGGTCAACATACGAAAGGAAATGTTGGTGCTTCACGAAAGAACGACAAAGTTGAAGGTATGGCGGTTTCGCTGTCGTCCTTGAACGTCAGCTTTGGCACCGGCCACAGTGTATTTGTCTTGTGACACTTGCAGAAGAGGGCATTGAAGCTTCAGCAGCAGAAACAGAGAGAAGCCCTGGAGAAGGAGCAGCAGCATGAGAAGGAACTGGAAAGAGAGCGGCAGCTAACTGCCAAACCGGCCAAACGGACTTAAATCAACCCAAGGCGACAAAAGCATCTTCCATGTCGTCCCTCAGATTTCCTCAGAAGTGAAGCTCTCAAGCCTTCCAAGACGGACGCTTCAAGATAAAAACTAATTTGGGGGAAGAGATGCTACTGATGCTTTAGTGTTTATGACGACCTGCAAGCAAGCTTTTAAAATAGAAGCCTGACACGCCAAATTTACTTTACCTGCTAACAGTAAGTTTAACGGAAGCTGAGAATTGCTATGACCAGTAGCCGGCTTGGGGAATGTGCTGGTATTTCGGACTGTCATGTTTGCGGCTCAGTGTGTTTGGATGCTACGCCCATGATTGGGAAGTTGCCAGTTGAAATCCCATGATTGGCAGTGATGTCACCACTGGGCCCCATGAACAAGACCCTTAACCCTGTATGTTCCAGTGGCTGCTGACCCTGCATTCTCGGTACTATGTTGCATTGTATAAAGGCCTATGCTAAATAAGAAAATTAAAATGTAATTAACCTTGTGCTGCGTTTCTAACACCATGTTCCTGCTTATGGTACTTGGTTAGAATGCCACAGTGTGTGTTCCTTAACCTTCCTTGTCAAATGTGTGTGTATATAACCCATGTATATCTTATGAGGAAAATATGATTTTGCTTTATGTTGAACACTTTTGAAAATTTTCCATCGGGCTTTTATCCATCATGGAGTTAATTCCAGGTACCATAGGGAACAAAGCTGGGCACACACACACACACACACACACACACACACATAGACATGCACCCTATAATCATATCTTTGTGGGGACCGCTCATTGATTTCAAGGGGAATATGCTAATGCTAACCCCTACCCAGCCTTAACCATAAGTAACTAAACAAAATACAAGAAAACTTTCATTGACATGACTTTTCGTAAACACTGAATATTTTAAAGTGACTTTTAAAATGTAAGAAACTTTTTTGTTTGACCTTTATTTCTTTTTTTCCTGAATCTTTAACACAGAGCAGAGGCTGAATTCGAACTCAGAATATTATTTTCATTGTTTTTAAGTATCAAATTCAGTAAACTGCAACGACTACTAATGGGAAGAAGACAAAGAAACAAATTACACACCACGCCGTTTCACCGATCTATGCAACCACTGCAATCAAAAACACATACACCTATCGCAGCTGAGACTGACATCTTGTGGCCGGTTGTTGTCACGACACTTTACCAAATTTCCCTCATGCGTAATATTGTATAAAAGATATTCTATAAACGCTAAGACCAAAATGTTCATTTTCAAATGTTAAGTGATTACACTGTTCTCACTTTCTTTGCAATAATATACGTAGTAATATTGAACTACTAAAGTTGTTATGGAAACGGCTTCCTGGGTTGTCAGTTCGCCCACGAACTTTGAACAAGGGGAAGTAATTTTAAGACGTTTTAAGTACAAGCATATTATTTGCTTTACCAGCAAATTAGTACACTAAATTATATATTAGAAATATCTATCGTTGCCCCAGCGTAAAGCTGTTGCTTGCACTTTATAATGACCTTTGTCGACGAAAACACTACAGCGGTAATGGTGTCGATGTTTCTGGGAGGTGTCACAATTTGGGAAGGACATTTGGCGACGCAGATCCGAAGACTCCTTAGCGCAGCTCTGTATTCGTCACTCTCCCTGAGAAGCCATCATATATCTGCTGTCATCATTCGTCTGCACACGTTGATCCTGAAGTCTATAATAACGGTAAGGCTTTTGGACCTTTTATGCGCCTTTTCCGTTGTGGGATATCGTCCTTTTTTGCACTAAACGCACTGGCTAGTAGATGTTACCTTGCATGTTTTCACATGTCGTTTGCTTTCAACTTATGCTGGTGGTATGTAGCCTACTACTTGTTCAATGTAGGCTGTAGTTGTGAACATTACTACACATTATATGTGTCCTTGATTCAGGATGAATGTGTCATAACCGTTGTCTTGATGAAAACAAAACAAAATTGTTACCACGTATGGATTTGTCTTTCCTCATACGCCCCGATCATGCATGCCCCTTTTACAGGCGGTCTTGTGCTATGGCTGGTCCCGTACTGTGCTGGCAGCGGTCTGCGTGGATGTGGGCTCGCCGAACCAGACCACTTGTCCTAGGTGTCAGCCAGCTCCATGTCAGCAGCCGTCTGCTCTCCAAGGAGCATTACAAGGTTCTGGTGCTCGGAGGAGGTAGTGGAGGGATCACGATGAGTTCTCGCATGAAGAGGAAGGTCGGGGCCGAGAATGTGGCCGTTGTGGAGCCCAGTGAGGCAAGATGGGTTTGACTAATACGTATCTTACAAATGCGCTGGTGGACCAGATGACTGTACTGTATACCGGACATATAGTCCGGCATAATACGGTATTATACAGATCCATGAGCGTCGTTAGGTCCAATCTACAGGGGATATAGCCAGGAGTATTTTACCTCCGCTGCTGCGATGCCAGTCTTACTTTTTTTAAAAAAGAATCAAGCCCCAGGTTAACTTGACTTGACCCTGATTTTTTCAATAGCTAGAAACTAAATGCTACCGGACGCATAAGTTTATTTCCCAATACAGGATGATCCCGTATTATAGGCCTAAGGGACGGGTGGCAACCCTGCTGTAGTCAGTCTGAGCGTCTGAATGATTTTTGCTTGGTTGGAATGACTTGGCGCATTTTTATATCATTCATCTTTAACGCATACCAGTAAAGATGCTATATCTTTAACTTTTATCGGGCAATATGAATCAATTTTAGAGATTTCCAAATTTACTGTAACTTCCTGCTTACATAAGTAGTAAGGAGGAGCTTAGATTGCTATTAGCACAGATCTGGGGAAATGACCAAAGGAAAAACTGGTGAAATTTATAATGTAGACACACATCTGAATTTATTTACATGTAACAGATAATGTATATAGGTTGTTTAATGTCTTAAGATCACCAGAGGTCCTTCCATCTATCTGCCAGCCATTTATCCAGTACAGGGTTATGGAGCACAGAACATGTCAGGGTGGAGGGCAAGGGATTCCCCCACCAAGCAGCCCCCATCCTCACGCACCAGGAGATATTTAATGGAGATGCCTCTTGCTTAGGTATATGACTAGAAAGTGAATGTAACCATGTGAGGTGCTGAAGTGTGAAGATAAGTATTAAATAAATGCCAGGTGTACCAAGTATTATGTTACTATTCAAATAGATACAAATATGCTGTCTTTTGTTATGATTGTTTTTCCTGGTCCAATAGATGCATTATTACCAGCCTCTGTGGACGCTAGTCGGTGCTGGAGCTAAAAAGGTCCAGATCTCAGGGCGACCCACTGCCAGTGTGATGCCGTCGGGAGTGACGTGGATCAAATCCCCGGTCCAGGAAATCGACCCTGACAGGAACATGGTTCGCACTGGGGACGGGAAGCAGGTATGCCGTCTTTCAGAAGACCGATCTTTCTGTGATAGTAAATGTGATCTGATGGGTATAGATGGTGTTTTTGGCACAGTGCAGGGGAGGAAATCAGGGCAGCGGTCCACTGACGGTTCTGAAGTCGAAAGGGGTTTGTTAACAAAACTGAACAGTGAGGGGAAAACCCACAAAAAAGGGATCCAGGAGGGTCAGAACTAAACACGAGAAAATAACTTTAAAAAGTCGCCCTCGTTTCCCTGCCTTCTCCATGCCGCTCTGTGACAGCTTTCTGCATTTCTGTAGCTTTCATTGTGCTAAGAAAACCATCTACACTGAAGAGGGGTGTAGAAAGAGCATGGGGCGGGGGGAAGAAGGGGGGGCTGTGCCCCCAATATTTAATTAGACAACATTCATGCCCTCTAATAAACAATAGAGACCTTTGTATTTAAATTAAGTTGTGCCCCCTCGTCCCTGTCTCAAACTGTCTTATATGCCATTAACACTGAATGTACATTAAATGTATCCTTAATTATTCTCAGTCTCTCATTAATCTGTCATCAGCCAGATTTCTGTAAACACACTTTATTTTTAAAGTCTTTGCCAGATGAAGCGATAAATGGTTGAAAGGTCTGGGGCGCTTTAATGACGTGTCACCATCTTCCCATGACAGATATCCTACCAGTATCTGATTGTGGCCCTAGGACTTCAACTTCACTATGAAAAGGTACCAGTACTAACCTGTTTATGATGACTGGAGTCATGACCTGCTTATCCGATCCTCCCATGTGTTATGCCCCCCTCGCTACCTCCTGTGGAATCCCCGTGTTACCAGCCGTTTCTCGTTGTTCAAAGTCAAAGTCAACTTTATTGTCATCTCTGCTATACACTGTACAGGTACATAGAGAGACGAGACGACGTGGCTCTAGGTTGTTTTAGTGCAGACAGACAAAGAACAGCAGAACACAGAATAAATAGGCACATGGAGTAGACAATAAATAAGTAAGAGTACTAAGATAAGTAAGAATGCTAAGATAAGACCCTTGTGCTATATCCGGACTATTTTTCAACGTTCAGTATTTGTGCAAATAAGCAACATTAAATATAGGTGCAAAGTGACATTTTGCATTGGATGTGCCAAAGGTAGATGGTTATAATGGTTGTTACTTAGTCTGATGTATTTGAGTCTGTGTTTGAGAATGTCTCCCCAGTCCAGGTCATTAACGTCATTTGGAGTTTGTTGCCTGTTCCGTTGCCCTGCTTGTTTTCCCTTGAATTAAACCCCATATTCTCCCTACCCCTAGAGTCCTGCCTTTACTTCCTCAGTCCATGCCCCACACACATCATGACAACCGGTACTAACCTGTTAGTAACCTGCAGCTGGTTTCATTGATGGTTCCATGTTCAGCAAGTTTGTAAGAGGCTGGATCCCAGCTCCAGTTCATTGTCTTCTAGAGTTTATAAATTTTATTTGTTTTTTGTTAATCAGGTTAGTTAAATGTCATTGAAGTGGTGGTTGAATTTGAAAAATGTTGATAGCTTTCGTTTCAGTTTATGGTCACTTCATTATATGATACATTTACATTTATTGGATTTACTTATTCTGTGGTAATTTCCGATTTTTGTATTTGATGGACAGTTTGATGGAAATTCGCTGAATTTTTAATAGACTAATATATACAAATTCTATTTTTAACAGATCAAAGGTCTTCCGGAAGCTTTCAAATACCCAGGCATTGGGTCTAACTACTCCTTGCAGACAGTGAATAAGACATGGGAAGCTCTGCAGAACTTCAAAGAGGGCAATGCCCTGTTCTCCTTCCCCAATACGCCTGTGAAGTGTGCCGGGGCTCCACAGAAGATTATGTACTTGTCGGATGCCTACCTGCGAAAGGTCCCCTTTGCCATATAAGATAGGCAGAGAAATACATAGGTTGACTTATGTAGAAGGCTAAATAATCTTCATCTATGCTTCTTCCTCTCTCTAATGTCACTTGCCCTGTAGACTGGGAAACGGTCCAAGGCTAACATCATCTACAATACATCCCTGCCCGTGTTGTTTGGGGTTAAAAAGTACGCAGACTGTTTGTGGGAGATCGTCAAGAACCGTGACCTCCAGGTCAACCTCAGACACGAGCTTGTTGAAGTCAGAGCTGACAGGCGGGAGGCTGTGTTCGCAAAGCTTGACAGCCCGGGGGAGACAGTGGTTTATGAGGTCAGTGGAACTTCTCAGTGCACTTACTGGGGTTTGTTTAAAACCAACTTAAAAGCCAAACATATCCTTTACCACAGCATTGACCAACAAATATCTGTGACACAAAAAGAAGTCACAGGTCATTAGGGTGAAGCTTCTTGTCTCAACAATGAATCTCTGCTTTGTCGGAAGAGGAAGGTAGTTGTGTGTAACAAATGCAGTACATATTTCCTGTTTTCATCAGTTTTTGTTCATATTCATTGTGGTATATGGGCGGATTGCAAAAAAGAAGCAACACAGGAATTTGTGGGGTGGGGGTTCCCCTTGGTATTTTCTGCTGCTAACTGGGGATCAACCTGTTGGCCACCAATGAAATAGAGCATTATCCAATAAACATCTCCTAGAAACATGTCAAGGTCAACGGATGGGTTGGCCACTACTGGTATATGGGCTTTATGATGCCGGCGCAGCCCTGGTGAATAGACAGTATGATGCAGGTTGATTTTTTTCATGTGCCAAATCTATCCATTCTTCCATCCATCCATCCATCCATCCATCCATCCATTCAATCACTTATATGACATATGCACACAGCTTTCCTGTTCTGTTTGATGTCAGTGCCACTTATCCACAGTGTGCTCTACTTGCACAAAGGATTAGAACCTTGTGGGTGACGCTGCAGGAGCCACGATGTTCTGTGATAAGGGTTCACTTGGTAACAAATTTAATTCCATTACAGCCACATTACTTTGTTTATGGATGATACTGCAAAGTATACTTGCAAAATTACAGGGAGTAACACTATTGCAGGGCTGGGCAATCTTATCCACGAGGGGCTGGTGTGCATGCAGGTTTCTGGGATAACTTTTAGGTCAGCTGTTCAAACCCAGGTGTGAGAACTCTTCAGCCAATCGGTCCTCTAATTAATCTAATTAGGGAGTTGCAGACAAAACCCACATACACAGCGGCTCTCCCTGAGTTTACCGTGTGTTCTCCCTGTGTCTTCCCTATGTTTATCTCGTCTTCTCCCCATGTTCTCCCTGTGTTCTTTCCATGTTCTCACAATGTTTTTCCTTTTATGGGAATTTCCTCTGGGTACTCTAGTTGTCTCTCACAGTCCAAAAAATTAGGCCAATTCGTGCTTGTAGTGTATGATTGTGTACGTGTCCTGTGATAAACTGGCATCCCATCCAGGGTGCCCCCCCCTGCCTGGGATAGGACCCCCTAATCCTGTTCAGGGTAAGCCATAGGAGATGGGTGGATGGATGTTAATATAAAACATGGTTATTCATGTTTTTTTGCCACACAGGAAGGCAAACACAACTAGTTACAATTACATCAATAGCAATTATGTACACATTATAGCCAAAATAGTAGTGAAGTATGAAATACCAGCAAGACTGGAGGTTGAAAGATGACAAAAACAGTCACCTGAGGCAACGGCATACAATAGCTTTCGTAACCTGAAGTATTGCGTAGCGAGCAGGAGGTTCCAGGCCGGGCAGCGTAGGGTGCATTGTGCTTGAAACCCACATTCCGAAGACTACGCCATACTGGCAGGAAACCTGCTGGAGCTTGAGAAGCTGAACCTGGAGTGCCTGAGTGACAGCGCCTCAGCACGATTTCTGTGTCTGCCTCCCGCAGTATGAAATGCTCCACGTTACCCCCCCGATGGGACCCCCAGAGGTCTTAAAGGGCAACCCACTGGCAGACCAGGCTGGCTGGCTGGACGTAGACAAAGATGTGCTTCAGCACAAGAGGTACCCCAACGTGTTTGGGATCGGCGACTGCACCAACGTTCCCACGTCAAAGACGGCCGCAGCTGTCGGTGAGGGTTTTTTCATCACAAAAGGACTGCGGAGCTGGACGTTAGATTAGCAGCTTATCTTAATGTCCGTGCATTGCTGATCGTCCACTGCCTTCCACATCCCCTGAACACAGCAACAAAGTTCATGGTCTCCATGTATCTGTTGCTTTAACCAGAATTTCTGTGCAGCAAGCAAGCACATGATAGGACTGCTGATAGGAAGTTTTCTGAAAGGCTGGACCTACGACTGTTTTGTATGGGGCAAATGCGTTCAGAGTCCCGCAAATGATAAGAGCACCCCCTACCTGCCGTTGGAGTAAAAACATTTTTCTCCGAACAATTCCCAGCTTTGGGGATCAGCGTATACATTGCATTCATATGACTTTCATATACGTGACTTTTTGAGAAAAAAAAAACATTCACAACAATTGAAAAACAAAATATATATATATATTTGGTTGATTATACGCTGATCAAATATAATTACTGAATAATTAGAGCAGAATAACCCCTAATAAACGTTTGTGGTTTTCATAGGTGTTATAGGTTTGAAATGATATACGAATGTGTTTCTTTTACAGCTGCTCAGTCTGCTGTTCTGGACAGAACTATCTCCAGAGTGATGAGGAACATCCCACCAGATAAGAAGGTAAGCAGGGGGGTGGGCTTCTGGCAGATAACCAATCGGATCTTCTAGAGTAGATCACCTGCTCCTAAATTAATTTCCAATGATGCTGAAAAGTTCAAATAGCTGTGCAGGATTATACTGCGTGTTAAACACAGATCTCTGGCGTTAACCTGCTACTTTGCCTGCCATCTCCTGCAGTATGATGGTTACACGTCCTGCCCACTGGTCACAAGCTACAATACAGTTATCCTGGCTGAGTTTGACTATAATGGGCAGCCGCTAGAGACCTTCCCCATTGACCAGGGCAAGGAGAGCAGAATCATGTACCACATGAAGGCCAACCTGATGCCTCACCTCTACTGGCATGGCCTCCTCAAGTAAGTGGGAAGCAGCATGATCACTGTTGATGAAAACTAAATCTATAAGAAAACATTTTTTGTAAACTGAAATAAAATAGGATATGAAAAGAAAAATCTACAACTAAACAGCTATAACCGGGCCACCCCTGTTATTTAGAAATGAATAGCAATAGAATAGAAACAAATGCCAAATACTTTCCGTTGTTGTTTTTAAACACTATTTGGCTAAAGTAATGATTTGTTTATCGTTCCTCCTTGATGGAAGTCATTTAAGGAAATGTAAATCAATATATCACCGATAGATGGCGCCACATTTCCTGTAATACGCTTAAACTTGAAAGCAACCTGTTGTTGTAGCTAGAAGTGATGGGAAGTTTGATCCTTTTACCGACTCGGACCTTTGAGTCTTGTTCAGCAAAATCAACAAATCTTTTTTTGAGTCATTTCGTTCATTTTAGCAAAATATAATTAAAATGTTATCTGTTACCTCCCTAACACATCTACTGATCACACTACAAACAAGACAAAAATATAATGCTATAAGAAACAGAAGATATGAATTCATTGTTTACCTGGGTCTTTAGTCTGTGATTCACTCACCTCGCCTATTATCTGTCAGGTTTTCAGGTTTGAGTTGTTCGTTCATCATGTGACAGCCCAATTAGCTAACCAAGGCAGTCTGAGCTGAGCTGATTAGTTCATCTCTCCGGTCTTCAGGTTTGAGTAGTTCGTTCATCACGTCACAGCTCCATAAGTTTAATCATGCAGTCTGAGCCAGAAACAGAATTGATTAGTTCATCTTTTGAGTCTTTGGGTTTGAGTCGTTCGTTCATCATGCGACAGCCCCATAAGCTTAACCTATGCAGTCTGAGCCAGAAAGAGAATTGATTAGTTCATCTTTTGAGTCTTTCGAGTCATTCATTCTTATGTTATGTGACAGCACTGGATATAGAATTTAGTTACTAATTTACAACCTTCCTTACAATCAGGTGCATAGTTTATTATTATTAATAATAATAATTATTATTATTATTGTTATTATTATTTTAATTTATAATGTGTGTGAATTTCTGTCATGATGGTTCTTTTCCATAACACTGAATGTACTAAAAGGTAATATAGAGTTGGTTATTCTTTAAATTTTGCCCATATGATGCTGAAATCACTATCAGAGATAATCATGTGCGATTGAACGAATCACTCCCTCGAGATGACTCGTTCTTCCCGAGTTACATTAAAGATTCGTTCAAAATAAACGAATCATTCAAGAACGACCCATCACTGACTCCTAGCTACCGCCCCATTGGCTACTGCCAGAAAAAGCACAAGCATTCCATTCTATTTAGAAATTTACACGCTGATTACAGTTTGAAATAAATTTCTATATTTTTTGCATAATCGAATCAGTTGATTGTTAATTTTACTAGTCTCTCCAAATGTTATTTTTAAACCTTAATAATACTTCAGGGCTGTCAGCTTTGGTCAGTTGTCTGGCATGAGATTTTCAGACAAGTTGGCACACACATGATGAATGCCTTTTATTGTCATTATACATTTTCAAATACAATGAGATGAAAAGCATCTCCCTTAGGTCCGTGCTCAAAACATATACATATAAAATAAAATATAAAAAAAAATGTAAAAATATAAAAAGAGAGGTAGTATGTGAGTAAAGCAATATATAAAAAGGAATT
>JAABNY020000019.1:15275930-15288794 GCA_015164015.2 Brevimyrus niger
TAGAAGGTCAGAAGCAGATCCTGGTTGAGATTGAGCTTCCTGAGGACTCTCAGGAAGTGGAGCCGCTGCTGAGCCTTCTTGACGACCTCTGTGGTGTTCTCGGTCCATGAGATATTGTCCGAGATGAGGACCCCTAGGTACCGGAAAGTATGGACCCTCTCCACGCGTTCACCATTGATGTATAGGGGGGTTAGGTCGGTACCGTGCCTCCTGAGGTCAACAATGATCTCCTTAGTTTTCTTGGTGTTCAAAGTTACATGTATGTAACAGTTTTATTACATATAAGGCTTGCAAACTACCCCAATGCTTCTGATGTGGCTAATTTTAGGTTTATAATGGAATAATACAGATTGGCCGTAAGATGTCTTGCGTGAATGTGGGAGTCTGATAACATGAGTGTCACGCCAGATGAGTGAGAGTTGGCTGGCCTGATACCTGGAAGATTTTTTTCTAATTTTGAGGACATTAGGACATAATGTACACTGTATTCATGTAAAATTCTCATGATGAACATAAAACAGTTCTACGGCTTTTAGTCTCTCCCTGGAAATTTATTATTAAAACTTAAATTGAAACTATAATACCTAGAAACTACATAGAAGAGTAATAAAACCATACTGAAAAACTGAATATAAAATAAAAACTAAATAAAAAAATGAATACTATACCAACACTGGTGTGCCGTAGCGCTGGATATGGGTCATGGAAAACCACTGGGGCACAGGGTCACATCCCCAGGAGAGTATCTAACTTGAGTAAAGTGCATTAGTAAGCACATGTAGTAAAATGTTCAGTTGTGTGGGTGGAGTAAAATTTAACATTTTAATACATGGTAATGCAGTTACAATTATCACATTCCTTCTCTCTCTCTCTCTTTATATATATATATATATATATATATATATATATACAGTTCTGTGAAAGGCTGCTAAATAAACTTATGTTTAAATTATCTTCATGTTGTCATGCTTAGCCATTTCAAAACCTCTCTGAAGGTCACCCCTAGTATTTGCAGCAACTATCCAACATAACTGTGTATTTGTTGACTCCTCCAATAGCATTGGTTAATCAATTTAACGAAACCTCTATACTGGCAATGCAGTTGGTTCTGGGTACTCCGTGGCGCACATGGAAAATATGCCCACTAACTGTCCACTACATCTGCTTCGGATGTAGTGGACAGTTAGTCCTTGATAAATTTTGTTTTTGCTATTAAGGAATAAAAGTAACATTGGATGTGATAGGATGCAAGTCAACACGACTAGATACTGTATGTACAGTGTGTGTATATATATATATATATATATATATATGCATTTTTTTAGATTTGCCCTGTACCTTTTAAAGAACCATGTACAGGGGTTCTCATTTCTAACTTTTGTACCTTTTCAGGGGCTTGTGGGGGGGGCCAGGACCATACAGGAAGATCATGCACCTGGGCATGAAGTAGAACTTAGCATGCGGAACATGACTTTGCTTCTTTTCTTTTTTTAACTAAGACCCTGATCTTACTTCCTGGAATGAAACCAACTTACCCATATTAAAAAGCTTATTACTAAATATCTGCTTGTCTTTGGTTATTTCAGGAATATCAGTAGTCTGAGGTCAGTACCTTCAGTACCTTATGTGACCATAAAAAGTGGGTGTGGCTATAAAAATGACAAATTCAGATTATGTCTGACGTAAACAGATTATGTAAGTCACACCATGCTTCCAGTTAAAAAAATTTCACGCCGTTATCTGTCAAAAGCTGCGAGGTACATGCCAGTGTCACGAGAACACACTCACTATCGCCTTGTGCCAAGCGTTGCCTGGGCGACAGATAAGGCACTGGCTCTGTGAACTCTATGACACTCTAACTGAACAACTGCAAAGTCACCCGATATGACCCCCTACAGGGATGGGCTATATGGACTGCAAGCACGGTCCCTGGAAAAATGCCACTAGAACAGATGACCTCACATCTTAACTACAGGTTCACACAAGTAATGACAGACACACCACGGTAAACATGGGGAGCACCTTTTATTGAGATGTGCATCAAGCCATAACAATCTTCACTCTAGAGCAGAGACTGAAAATGCAGCAATAAATATTAATGGTTAAATTCCATGCTGAACTGGGTAGCGCTTCAGGTGTCATCAGGGCAAAGCTGTGCTCCGTGAACATTCCTGGAAGGAGGAAAGAAAGAGCTGACAAACCTGCTCAAGCATTTACTACTCAAGTTTTCCCTGTAATACTACTTTCTAAGAATTTGGGGGATGCAAGACCACACATGTGAAGGGGGAACGTTTAGAATCTACAGTCCTGGTGAACCAGTCTATACTAGTTGAGCTCAACAGCGAGCTGGTCACTTAACATCAGTTTAGCCAAGTCAGTAGTCAGAGTCCAGGAGTAGCCGCAGTTCATTAGGACCAGGGGCCGAGATGACAATCCTCCACTGTGCCAATAAACCAGGATTCCCCAATTCCTGTCCTGGAGTTCCAGTCTGCGACAGTTTGCAGGTTTCTTGCTTTTTCACCTAATCCGCCAATTACCAGGTTTAGTAGGTGTGTCTGAGCAGGGAAATCGGAAATCAGGACTGGAATTGGGGAGCCCTGCTTTAAATGGACCCGTGCATCTCTCAGGAAGACCAATCCCACCCACCTTCACTACAGCAGCTTCTGGATGTTGTTCAGGATGTCTTCATAGACAGCATTATACAGCTGCTCCTTTGTCCACGTCCCATCCAGTCGCTCTGGAAAATGACAAGGATGTTCCAGTCTGCACCTCAAAGCGGCACATGGAGAACAGATCTGCGCATGGGACATGGCAAAACACCTACCAACATCAACTCCGGTCTCCTCCATGATCTCGTGGTGTTTAATGTACATGGGCCAGACGTGTCCGTCAAACAGACCCGGTGGATCTGGAACAGTGTAGTTCCTTGAGCTGCAGGATGCAACAAAGCATGGTGGTTTGGCATTGGTTTTACAAACCCAACAAGTGCTTGAAGTTAATGAATTAGCCGGCAGACAAAAAAAAAAACCCAAAGCCCATCCGACTCCAAATACAGCAGCTGCCACCAAACAGGAACTTACCACCTCCTCCTCTTGCATTCTTCATATGGTATAGAAATGAAGTAACGCTGGTCAAATACGTCGATCAAAGGTCTGCAGAACAGAATTACAGGAACTTGTGAGTAAATCCTCTGCACACTTGTGCACTTTGTAATGCAAATGTCAGTGTGTCTTAAGCACAGCACCCAGATTCAGCCACTTAATGGAATTTAACCTGGCAAACGTAACGACGGCTATTGCAGTGGGAACACTTTGGACTTCCCCACATCTGAATTTCCTGACAGTACTAGAGATTACTTGTGTTTGGCTCAAAGCTCCCATTTCTGGAAGAAGAACATTGGTCCCTCTGGACAACCCTAAGAAATATGCAAAACTGGACTGTCGAAAAGGATTGTGGGTGTGGCCTGCCAAGCGTTTACATATGTAGGAAACGTCTAAAAAGAACGCTCCTTAACCAGCCATTTTAAACTTTATTAACCTGTAGGTGTAAAGCAGAAAGCCTTCCACGATGAGAATATGAACATCATCCTCTTCGTGTTCAGACTCCAAGACCATTTCCGCATCCAGGGTGTTGTTGACGCCGTGCGACCTCTCAAACTTCACTGGGTTTTCCTTCCAAGCGTTGATGGTGCTCATAATGGCTTCCATGTCCAAAGCAGTAATGACTATTCGCATCAGGAAAATAGGACACAGAGGCAAGGAGAGGGGGAGAAGACAGGAACAGGTTGGAGACGAAAAAAGGGAAAATGTGCATCCTTCCATCAGGCATGCACAGCATGTCAACTCACAAAGACCTTTTAAGAAGATCCCTGCTTACCATCATACTGCTTAAAGCCATCCTCGCCAACTTCAATCTGATCTTGGGGCTGAAACATACACGCATGAGACACTTGTGTACAGCACACATTACGTGTCATCGGGTAGTTTCTGGCCAAGCTCCAGCTGAACTAGTTGTGCTCCTTATTTTTCCGTTTAACCGCGTACCGGACGCGCTCAACGCACGCGAACAGCGCGTCGGCCGAGGCATACACGTGCCGAAACGCACGTGCATTGTGCATTAATTTCTAAGAGCAGAGTGACCACTTAGATCCTACGGTTTCCTTATTTTTTTAACTTACCACGAACGATTAGACGGTTAAGGGAATCATTTATTCACGTTTCCGAAGGTGCGAGAACAATCAAAGCCCAGCTCACCTTGAAGAAGTCATCCTGGTGCACCACGCAGCAGTTCGGCAAATTCTTGATCAACCTGTTCGTTAAAGTTGTTTTGCCGCCGTTGGTGACACTGAGGTGGAGGAACAGCGAATCAGGGTGACAACATGAGGGCAAACGTATGGGCGCTGCGCCTTGAAACAGAAAGCGGCCGATAGCACAAAGACGGGACGGGAAACAAGCGGGCCCACCATCACAGGCACAAACCACCAAATACCAGATTTCTGATCAATGCCTGGTCTCCTACGGAAACGAATCTAGCCATCATTACTGTATTTAGCCATAAAGATTGAGCCCAACCAAAAAAATAGCACCAACCTAAAGTTAGACTGGCAGCTATCTTTAGTCCGCCAGTACCTTTTTTGGATTCCTATTTAATATGCAATACACATTTACACACCTGCAGACAAAACCATATGCATACCGACAATAATTAATTTCGAACTTATGAGCTCAGTAAGCTCAGTTTAAAGCAGTTTTGTAGCCGAAGTAAAGTGATGTATATTTTCGGCCAGCACCACGTGCTGCTTCCTCCGGATACTTACCCTCCGATTCCAACAATGTACTTCATGTTCACGGCCGGAAATCCCGAATACGTCGATAAACCCAGAGAGGCGAAAGCCCGCCAAAAGCGCGATGATCAGACGTAAATAAACAAAGAAGAGAAGGTTAAAAGAAACGTCAACTACTCGATTCCTCCATGGCGCCGCTTCTTGCGAATTGGGACGATATCACCCTGCCGCCGTCGTCCTCCGAAAGAGAACCCGCACGCCGCCCATGCGCTCTCTCCGCACTACATGTCTCGCCTGATTGGCGGGAGAGACTGTCTACGGGGGCGTATTTCAAGGACTTGCCCAATCACAAAAGCGGGCCTTGTCATCCATTCTGTCAAATTCAGTGCCCCAAGACTCCGCCCAACATCTACTCGTCTTCGCTGAGAATAAGATTTAGATCGCGACAGTATTAAAAACGGCGCTGTAGAAGTACAGTCAATGTGCTTTTAATTTAAGGACCTTCTGCAGAAAATAAAGCAATGCTAAACAAAGTAACTGGAGTTCAACTACCATGTATAATGCATAAATGTATGTGAATTTCTCC
This sequence comes from Brevimyrus niger, assembly GCA_015164015.2. Taxonomy (NCBI): domain Eukaryota; kingdom Metazoa; phylum Chordata; class Actinopteri; order Osteoglossiformes; family Mormyridae; genus Brevimyrus; species Brevimyrus niger. The sequence goes on from JAABNY020000019.1 coordinate 15,281,300, forward strand.
AATCCTTGTCAAACTTCCGAGACTCATGTTTTTACAGACACTTTACAAAACATTTTGCATGGGATTAAACATCAGGCACAGAGAGCAACCACACGTGATCCAAACATTAAGGACTCTGACATCCGCGTTAAATTTATATAATGTAGTGTAATAAATTTATATAACTAAATTTGTAATAAATTTATACAAAGGAGGATAATTGTCCCCGCCACACTGCAAAAATTGTTCAGGAATGGTTTTTGGAACATGAAAAACAGTTCGAGGTGTTGGCCTCCAAATTCCCCAGATCTCAATCCAGCATGTGTGGGATGTGCTGAACGAACAAGTCCGATCCAAGGAGGCCCCACCTCACAACTTACAAGACATAAAAGATCTGCTGCTAACGTCTAGGTGCCAGGTACCAGAGGACAGCTTCAAAGATCTTGTATGGTCATGCTGGATGTGTCAGAGCTGTTATGGCGGCACGAGGGGGACCTACACAATAATAGACAGGTGGTTTTAATGTTATGGTTAATCCCTGTATTTCTGTAACATATAATATATATTATCATTATAGTAAGCAGCTGCTAAATTATGCCAAATTAATTGTTCACCTGGAACAAAAACCATCCTATATAAGTTTTCTGAGGGCCAGACTATGATCTGTAATTTAGAGATGAGATGCATCAAATTCTTGGCGTTGTACTAACTATACTGAACTGCAAGGTCCATCGTTTTGATCAGAGTGAAATACTTCCACCTAGTGGACAGTGCACCCAACAGTCTCTACCAACCAATCAACCAATTATATTAAGTGAGAGATCTAAACATGTTTCTCATTAAATAATAGAACAATTGGATTTAGTCTGGGGTATTTGCCTAGGTAAATAAGCATATGTAGACGAATCTGAAAATGGGAAATTTCACGGAATAAATGTAAGAAGAAATATTATTTAGGAGAACTTCCATCCATTTTGCTTCGCTCGTTCTGGGTAGGGTTACGGCAGTTTTACGGAACAGCCTGGCCGAGCGGGGACATTACCAGTAGGCCTATCTGAAAAGGGAAGGACTTTCAATTATTCGGACAAAAGGAGGAGGTGCTCAGGCACCCCGTCCCCCGCACGGCCCTGCGGAACACGACGTTAATAATACATTTCACAATCTATATTATTGCCACAGGCCATGGGGTGGGGAACTTTCTCGTAAATTTGATATTTGCATGAACAATTCACAGTAAACGTTCTTTTGTATAAACACAAATTTGTGTATATCTAATGTCGCTGTATGTTATACTTGATACAAAAAGCAAAGCATATACGACCATATAAGCGAATGTAATTTCAGCTATTCTAAATTTAATCATTCCCCAGAGATAACATTTGTGATGTTGAAGGTAATGGCGTGACCCATAGTAAGTCTCCAAACCGGTTCCGATCCCCAGTAGCGGACCCCGAGCGGCCGCCGGTCCGAGGAGATCGAGCGACCGGAGCCGCGCTCGTCACTCAGTGACGGGAGGAGGAGCGTCTGCGCTTCCGACACAGCTTCGGGGAAGTTAGCAGGTAGGTACCGGGCTGGCATCCGAATCAAGCGCTTTTAGGCATTTAAAAGTGTGCTGATTATTTTGCAAGTTATGTGCATTTTGTGTCGTGTCACTTCAGTGTATATGTTAATAGTTTTTTTATGGTGAAATGCAAGCGTGTTCTTGAAGATGGACCGTAGCCGATTTCGGTCGGATTCCGGGTCTTAGCAGGTGGCTAGCTCGCTAGCGCCAGGCGGCGTCCCTCATTTTTGTTTCAAAGTATCGATTTAAGTTTAATTATTCAGGTTTACATTTTCGTTACAAGGCATTTTATTGTCACATGAAAACTCTTAAAGTTAAGTGCTGTATGCAGACGTGATTGAAAATGATAGCAATAAAATATTTAATTGAACAAGCAGTTGCACTAAAGCAAGGTTGTTGAAGGCTGCAGTTAGACATTAACTGCAATACAACTAGATATCTGTATTATCAAACAAAACTCAACGCCCTTGTTAAGGGCAGATACAGACGTGCGTTTTGATCATTTCTACTTATTATCCCGCTTAATAATGGTTTTATTCGCTTTTCACAAAAGTATTTGCAGGATTTCGTTGATTAAAAAATATTAGTACCAAACGTTCGGTTAATCTGTTACTAGATTCATCAGTTGAACTCCGAGGTGCTGATATGGTGCGTAGTGCCAGTGTAACCTGGGTACTTCAGTGTTTTGGCCGTTGAGATATGTATGTCAGGATAAGTATATACATAACAATAATAAAATAAATTAATAGTCCGGAGATTATGATACGTTTAACTTAAACGTATTCGCTGGATTTTAAAGTTTTTTTTTTGCTGTTGATCCAACCTGTTGATTGTGCTGGTGGGATGATAGGTACGGAAGAATCTTTATAATAGAGGTAACTTTACACTCTCTCGGTTGAATAAAATACCCTGGTAGCCATTCGTGGGAGAAACCCATCATGTTTCACTTACGCTTTTACGGAAGATTAAATAGTCTTTCCATTTCATATGGTTAGAGATCTAGGAGTTATACACTTATCGTACATGTAGTTTGTTATTTAAAAGTTTTAATTAGCTGTTATTGTAGGACAATTATAGAACTAATTACAGATCATAACTTTAAACCTGAACCATCACACGTTTTAAGGGTATTACGGCTTTAGAGATAATATTGATTATCTTGGTGTCGTCAAACTGAACCGAAAACGTTTCTGTCGGTATTTCCGAGCATTTCCCATTTTTGGCAAAGGTAGTTTGAAGGTGGCGCAATGCGCAAGCTAAATATCTGTGGCGTACACTTCCTGTTCTCAGTGTGCTTGCAGCATCTTACTGAAACAAGACTGACCACAGAGAGACCTCAGACATGTTGTGTATCATCACACAGCAGAGCAGCTCTAGAACCTTTATAAATGTCTTCTTTAAACTCCGATAGCTCTTGCCTTGTATTCTGTTTGTCTGCTCATCTCCAGCCATTTGTTGCAGTGATCCTACCACTTTTTTTTTTTGTGGTGTAAGATGACGTATTTGCAAAAGGCCTTCAGAGCCGAACTTGTTATCATTTCCATCCTTATGTTCCTCATCTTCTGGCAGAGAGGCTGAACAGTCCCCCTCCCCACACACGTACAGACACACACACCCACAGTCTATTTTCATTGCAAATGCTTGTCTGTGCTTGGATTTTCACGCATGTGTATATATGAGCTCACCAATAAATAGCCAGGACCTAGATTCCCGGCAGGCACACAGACCCAAGGCGATTTGTGGACAGCACAGCTTCTTCCTCTGTATGTTTAGGTCAGCGAAATAAATGTTGCTAAGTTTCACTTCCTTTTAAAGCTGAATGAATATTCATTGTGTGTATCTAGAAGCATTTTTTGGGGGATGGGGTAACTGGGCAGGCTACAATGACATGTAAAATGAGTACTGAGTTGTTAAAATCCTGTCAGAACCATTTAATATTTTTGTTTTCTGAATAACGTGAGGAGTGAAATCTCAATGCCGGTAAACAAAACTTAAAGTTTTAAGTGTATCTTTATCTTTTCGCATCACAGCTCTCCTAAAGTACATCAGTTCATTTAGCCACGCCCCACGCTCTGCTGTGTATACAGCCCACAGGTAAACGTCTTTGTATCCTTGGCGCAGTCTGTGCATTTTAATATTGGGCTGACAGATATTGAAAAACACACACACGTCTCGGAGGAGGGAGGGGAGAGCTTTATTTTTAATGATTGCATTCCAACAGGGAATATTTTTGCTATAAATAGTTTTTTTTTTTTTGAGAGCGATACATTTGCTTTATCTGCCTTCGGTGAGAGCAGGTGGCTGTATGTCCACTGAAGGTTTTTCAGAAGGTCAGAGTCACACTCACTGAGGAAACCAGAGAAAAGAATGTGACCCAGTGGTTGCCAAACTTTTTCTGCCAGCTCCCCCTGAAGATGATTTTCATGCCCCCCAACACAAACACAAACGCACACACCACATGCATGCACACACAGAGATTGGTCTGCCTCAATCCTCTATGAATTCCTGAAGGAAACATCTGTAAAGCTTTTATTATAGCATGCGATCTTTAAAGAACCAGATATTACTGTTGTAAAGGACAGACATAATGGCAAAACAGTTTCGAAACAGATTGCACAGACAAAACTGCATAGTTTCCACTTGTCAGTTGGATGCGCGATTTACTTGCTTGAAGCCCTTTAACAGCAGACTTTTCCAATCATGGGCAACTGCGATAGACACTGATTAAAGATGGTGCTGCTGATTGGATCTTGTTTGCAACTCTGAACTTGTTGCTTCCTGATGGTTTAGTCTCATTTTCATCTGTTGAAGTGTCAGTACATTTGACAATTTGAATATTTTATTATTGACTTTTTAGCAATAGTTTTTTTTCAGTGAAATTAAAAGTGGTTCAGCCGTCCAGATGTGCCCCCCTGTAATGGGCACACCCCCCCCCCCCTATTTGGGAACCTCTGATGTAACCAGTCTGATCAGGGAGCTTGAGTTAGAAAATTAGAACAAGAATGTCCTTTTACTCTCAGTCAGCAGACAACTATGACTGAAGAAGGGAAGTCTGAGAATACTACTTCTTTAGTGATGCAACTAGCTTGACTGTAAACTGTAAGTAAGCTTGAATATAATGCAATAACAATGATCATCTGTAAGACTCTTGTTAGACCTGATCTGGACTCAAAATGACTTAATCTGTAGTCTGCCTTTTTACATTTTGTCATAGCATGATGACTGGAACTGCTGAATGACACAATCCACAATATTAATCTGATTTACTTCTGTTTAGTTTTCCATGCAAATTTTCAAACGTTATCTCAGTCATGTTTTTTGTGTGGGAAGGATTTACTCAGGAAGACTGAGGATGTTGCAGGAAGGCAGGTAAAGTTGGTTGGAGCAGCTCTGAGACGCTCCTTCTCTTGCTGAGCAACCCCCCTACGGTTTGCTGTTACGAAAGGAGAAGCAGACTTCAGCTTCTGCTTGGGCTGTTGTTTTTGCGTTTGGAACAGCACAGGAATTCCTGAGTTGGGGATCTGAACCTGAAAGCTTCTCACATCATGACTTCCTGTTCCAGGTCAGAAAGGACGCAGTAGCTTGACTCACTCGACTGCTGACCCAGTCAGGCATCGCGAGATCGCTCTTCCCGCCCAGAGCGAAGTTGCTGCAGCCGTTCCCAGGCAGCAGCGGAGTCGGCATGACGGAGTTCTGGGTCTGCTTCAGCTGCTGTGTCGCAGAGCAGCCGCAGCCGGTGAGGGCCAGGTGCAGCAGGTGCAGACAGGCTCCAGGCTGCGCATTTGGGATTGTAGGGAGGGTCCTATTACTCTCTGAGCCGCCTTCAGCAAGGAGTGTAACCCACAATACTCTGCATTCCTCCCTGTCTGTTTAAACATTTCATTTTCACTTCTGTGGGCTTATTTGCCACTGTCTTTTCACCATCACTTGTTGCATGGTACTCTACTTCCAATTACATTCGTCCCATCGTTTTGCAGAAGAGGCGACGGCGGATAGACCGGTCTATGATTGGGGAACCCACAAACTTTGTCCACACCACACACGTGGGCTCTGGGGATATGGGCTTAGGGCTGTCAGCAGTAAGTATGAATAAATACCTACATAAATATGTAATAAACCATTAACAACGTATAACATAATATATGTGACTTTGGGTTGCAGTTTGAAGCCTTAAGGTTACTGGTACCAGGCTCATTATTCAGCAATAAATGCATAAAAAAGTGTTTCATTTTTATGTTATGTTGATTTATAGACACGAAAACATTTCTATTGAACTATAGTTTATATTTTCTGCAACTGAAATTGATTCTTTTTTTAAAGGTGGATTCTCTACAAAACCAAATGAAATCAAAGGGGGGCTATGGAAATACAGAATCTGTCCCACAGTGACCAAGGAAAGGACTTCATTCTGTATGTAATCTAATTTTGTTGCTTTTGAAAATAAGATTACTTACCTAAGTTGTGTTGATGCGAGTACTTTTTTTTTCCAAGTAGGATCAACAAAAGTAGCAATGAAGCAAATTACATTTATTGGTCAGATAGGATGTATGCAATCATTTTCATAGCCATCTCATTCTTTTAAGTTAAAATGTATATATTTTTTATACCCTTCAGAAAGAAAAGCCATCTGTCGGTGTCAAGACCCATCAGCATTGTAGCTGTGTGCTCCAGCTGCAATTTTTGGATAATTGCCTTTTTTTAAATTAAAATTTTATGTTAACAACGTAGGATTAATAGTTGATGTCCGTTTTAAGCTGTTAAATGATTCCATTAATACATTCACGCTGTAAACAAGGACCTCATTTGCTGTTTGTGTGTGATTGTATAGCATCATCAGAAGGGAAATAGACTTAAAATATGTATTTTTAAGAGTGATATGATGCATGTGGAAGCTTCAGGCATCCTGCACAGGGTTCAGGAGGATGAGTGTTGGCAATTTCCCATCTTCCCCTTTCTCTTATTTATTTGCTGTTGCAGGTTTTTTTAAAAAGTATATTGGAAAAAAATCTATTTTCCTCAGTCATTTGCCTAGAGTTTCTCCAGGGTCTTTTGTAGATGTATAGTTTCAAAAAAGTTTTACAATTTACTGTGATATGATTGATTGCAGATGATAAATATGATACTTATGTAATGAAGATGACCACATCCGTGTCATTTTTTGATTGCAACTCACTGTTTATACTGAAATTGAATTATTTTTTTCAGAATATTTTATTCATAATAAAGATCTAGAAAATTGACAGTGTAGTCTGGTAAATTTTCCTGCTCTGTGCTGTTTGTGAAGGCTGTATTGCATTCTGCTTATTTATGAGTTGGGTTATCCTGTACTATTTTATAGAATTAAAATGGTTATTTGCTTTTGTGTAATATCAAGAGATTTATAGATTGTAGTTTGAGGTTGATTCTAACAACCAAACAGCATTATAGGAAAGGAGCCTTTTATGAATTTCTTATGTTTTGGGTTCCTCAGTGTCATTGGTTATTCCCTCCATCCAACCAATAATCCAATGCAGGATGACCATAAGCTCAGAGTCTGAGGAGCAGAGCAAATGGCTGGGAACACACTGCATGGAATGCCAGTCTATCACAAGGGGCACATGACCACATACTATGGGCAATCTAGAGCTGTCAAATTGCTTAGCTACACAAGCACCAAGCAAGGATCATAATCACATGCCCAGATCTGGAGATGTATGTATATCACATGTACAGTGAAAACAACCATCCATTATTATACAAGATAATAACCAATCCCTGTTAACGGTGAGAAAGCTGAAATTATACACAAAAAGGAGATTATATATACATACTCACCTAAAGGATTGTTAGGCACACCATACTAATACGGTGTTTGACCCCCTTTTGCCTTCAGAACTGGCTTAATTCTACATGGCATTGATTCAACAAGGTGCTGAAAGCATTCTTTAGAAATGTTGGCCCATATTGATAGGATAG
>JAABNY020000019.1:15288894-15344694 GCA_015164015.2 Brevimyrus niger
TCATACTGGATGTTTTTCCCTTTTCACACCATTCTTTGTAAACCCTAGAAATGGTTGTGCGTGAAAATCCCAGTAACAGATGAGCAGATTGTGAAATACTCAGACTGGCCAGTCTGGCACCAACAACCATGCCATGCTCAAAATTGTTAAAATCACCTTTCTTTCCCATTCTGACATTCAGTTTGGAGTTCAGGAGATTGTCTCGACCAGGACCACACCCCTAAATGCACTGAAGAAACTGCCATGTGATTGGTTGGTTAGATAATTACATTATTGAGAAATTGAACCAGTGTTCCTAGTAATCCCTTAGGTGAGTGTGTGGGTGTGTGTGTGTGCATATATACATATATATATAAAAGAAAAATGTTTGGAATTTATAAATTGTACTTTTGAGATATAATTTTCCTTTGCTTCAGTTATTTATATTTTTTATTGTTTTTGGCTGATGTTAAAGTTTTGACTTAAGCTTAGTATTGGCATAAATCTGATTATATATTAATAATGCCTCAACTTCTAATAAATTTATAATGAATACAAATGAATTCAAACAATAGATCTACTTTACAGAAGGCAAACAATGTAGCCTAATTCTGTAACCACTTACGCTATTCTGGGATAGGGAACAGGATGGGGCGCCAACCCATAGCAGGCCACACACACAAGTCACTCACACATGCACACCTACAGCATGCTTTTGTTCTGTGGGGAAACCGGTACTCAAAAGAAAATCCACAACGACATGGGAAGAACAAAAGTGCCTCCACTATGTTTGCTATGCTCATCTTTCCCGCCACGCAGCATAGCAAAAACAGACACTAATGTTCACTGCGATACGGTTTTTTTATTTAGCCATTTTTTTGCGGGAAAGCGGCTGTAAATTTGAAAAAACTGCGTTAAATCTCCGCGATCCTAGATTCGGAAAATGCCTGACGGGGTGAATAACGCGCCGGAACAGGAAGCAAGGCGCGTTCATGTGAAATGGGACGAGACAGCGGGGACGAGAACGAGCCGAAACCGAAAGTGCTCGGCAGTGTTCGCCGGCGCGAGACGCAATCACGGAACTGGCACTGCGGGCCATGGTACAAACATGGCAAGAAAACACATCGTATTCATCTGCGCTCTTTTCTCATTTTTACAGGTAAGTCCGTCGGCTGCAGGGTCTGACGCCAGCGGATTTAAGTTAGAAGTATTTTTTTTACACTTCAGACGTAGTCGATACTCGTTTGCCTGAAGTTTGTCGGGCATTACGTGGTGTTCACGATAAAACAGCCAGTCCGTAAACATTGGGCTTTAATTCCGATACAGCAGCACACCAGGAAACCAGGAATCGTCCTGTGTCTCTTTCTGCTTTTACTTATTTTACGTAAACTTATTTTTCTTGGCTGTCACTTTGCCCCTTTGACAAAAGTTTCTTTTTAAAGCTCTTTATGTACCAACATGACACTTTGTGATTAATATACAGTCATCGGTAATTCGTGTCGGCGTTGTCAATAATGTTCAATTTTAAGCGTGAAATTTTTACGTTTTGTCGTTTTCAGGTGAACTGCCAGGAGGGGATTTTACACGTCTCTCGTGGATCTCAGGAAAAAGAGTACTGCATTGTCTACAATTCCTCCTTTTCTAATATTTCAGCGTCTCTAAATGGCGCCGTAAGTATAATTCTGCTATAGCTTGTAAGCGGATACATTTATACAAACCAATTTAACCCATTGTATTTCTGCGTGTGTCAACCTGTAAGTGATATTTATGAAAACTTGTGTCAAACTTGGTAGTAACCTATTGTAGAGAGCTTATGACATATCTACAACTATTGACACGTTTCTAAAACGTTATATAGTCTCTAAGAAGACTGTCTCATTTTTACAATACACCAAAATTCTATCATAACTTATTTTTATGGTACTTACACCCACTTAATAAAACGGGAAGTTTGGAATGTGAGCCTGCTATGCTTGGAACACAAGTTTAGTACTTACACTCACTATCAGCTGCTGGTAATTAGTAAAATGTCATGACAATAAAGAAGTATGAAGATAAAGGATGACACTAACTAGCCATGACCTGATTTTTGTAGCTCAGAAAGGAAATTTCAGTTCCTCATCTTTCCATCTGTTGGGTTCTCTAACTCGAGACTGGGGAGCTACATTCCAGTATGTTTTCTATTCTGCCTGGCTTCTGATGAGCCACACTTTTTCCTGGTATTTACCTGAGAACAGGTGTAACCCATCAGAAGCCAGGTAGGATAGAAAACCTGCTGTACAGTAGCTCACCAGGGCCCGAGTTGGGGAGCCCTGCCATAGATAGAGCTGAGGCCAGGTTGCTGAAACACTCTGTGTTTGTGATGCTTGCAGATTGATTACCAGCTGGTGAACCTGTCGTCCAGCTTCCTGTGCAGTAGCTCTGGCATACAACCCAATGAGCTGAAGGGGAAAGCGGTGGTTGTCATGAGGAACAACTGTACTTTCAGCCAGAAGGCCCAGGTGGCTCAGGACATGGGAGCCACTGCCATCCTCATTGCAAGCAAGGAACCCTTGGTACCTGGACCTGTACTCCTTTGAGTAATATTTATGGGATGTATATTAGGGGCTTAACTGCGCAGATTCAGGGTTTGGTACACACCTCGATTTTGGGTTCACTCTTTAGTACCGTTTCAGTGCAGTAAGGAAAAAATAATTATTAGTGCTGCATACACAAAGACGGATAGGAACAGTTTTAAGTCAAAGGGGATGTCAGTTAATGGTGGAATAACACTACATATAGGACGCTTATCTGTAAAATAAATTTTTAAATTAAAAAATGTAACATATTGAAGTAAATCCTATGTTCTGTACCACAGAGTTTGGTTGTGTATCTGTAGCAGTAAACACCCCTGTAATTTCCTGGCCCTTTAAATGCCACGGGGTGTCTAAGTTGCAGAGGCTGTTTCTGACGGACTGTAACCAGCATTAGCCAGACTCCGCTAACAGAGGCCCTTGCAGCATGTTGAGTTTGCAAGCAAGCACTGACCCGATGCCTTTTTTTGGCTGCTACAGGTAACTCCTTTTGTGAACGACACAGAATATGGTCGCGTCAAAATTCCTGTGGCACTCATGCGATACAGAGACATGGAAGATGCATACAAGGTAATCTCCCCTGCATAAAGATATGTTTCTCGTGCAGTGTTGTCCCACATGGATAAGTAATAAATTCAGATATTTGTATTTAAATATTTATACAATGTACATATTTCAGTGAAACTATACGGCTATGTTCACACTGCCATGCTGAAGTGATTTAAATCGGAATGTGACACAGATCTGATCTTTGCAAATCTGCTTTGTGCCACTTTCATATGTGGTACTAAATTGGCTACGTATCCGATTCACGGCCATGCGACCTGAATGTGAAGGCTACAGATCAGAATTCATGTGGCTTTTTGCTTATACGCATGCGCTGACATCAGCCTGCACCGGCAGCGCAAGAAGGTAAAAATCGATAAGACAGTGGAAGGATGGAGAAGGTGGGGATTTAATTGATATTTGGGGAAATGAATCTGTTGAAGCTAAACTGGAAGGAACCTGTCGTAATAGAGTACTATTTGAAATAATTGCCAAAGAAATGGCACAGCGTGGACATGAACGTGGCTACAACGCCGAAGAAAAATAAAGAGCCTGAAGTCAAAGTTTAAAGAGGCAAAAGACTCGAATCAGCGAAGCGGTCATGGTCGCACAACGTGCCGATTTTATAACCAGCTTTTCACCCTTGTAAAAACATATCAATGTGCGCATGCGTGATGTTTCGGAGGACCGATGCATTCACATTACAGTCAGATAGCTCACTTGTACTTATAAATATGAACCGTCAAGATAGACATATCCGATCTAAGCAAAAAATAGGAATTGAACGATGTGGCTGGCAGTGTGAACGTAGCCTTTGAGTAATGTATTTGCCATTTGAATCGGCCACCTTTGCACCTGCTGAATGTGTTTGCTTACAGACCTTTGGGGACAGTATGTTTGTGAGACTGTATGCCCCACCAACGCCTGTATTTGACTTCAGCATCTTGGCCATACTGTTCATCAGCATGTTCACTGTGGGCATGGGAGGATTCTGGAGTGGAGCTGTTGAGAGGTGAAACACTGTCCACCAGCCACCGAAGACAGGCAGTCGGGAAATCTAGCGGTCGACTTTGGCCATAGGCTAAGGCGGCAACATGCCGACATGGGTGATGCCTGTTAGAATGAGATTCTTCACTGTTGTGGTCTGCATGCACAAGGTCCTTCTGTGAACCATGAATGTTGTGATCTTTTCAGGGAAAAGTTGAATACTGCCCCAATGGGTGGAGATTCCAGAGGAAGGACTGACAGCGGCGATCTCTCTCTCTATTCCCCGCTCAAAGTCATCATGTTCGTGGCATTCATGTGTGTAATGCTGGTTCTCATGTATTTCTTCTATAAGTATCTCGGTAAGTTGCTGGGCTCAGTATCGCGTGCTGCAAAGCTGGGTAAACCAGTCAGTGTGTCCCACTGCACCCTTCCTCTTGATTTTTGACCTCATTTGTGTTCCAGTGTACGTCATCATAGTCATTTTCTGCGTGGCCTCCGCAACAGCACTGTACAGCTGTCTCGACGCCATCATGGAGAAGCTTGGCTGTGCGACCCTCAGGTATGCAGGACCTGGGCAGATAGATCTCACCCCTTCCTACTGCTGGAATGTTTCTCAGTATCCCTGTCATTCTGTCACATAGTGACAATCATATTCAGATTCCTCATTTAGATGTTAAATAGCCTGAATTGACAAAGCATTGAGATGATTCTCCTCCTCACTCCTCTGAGTCCTTCTGCGGATTGACCACACCTGATGAACCTCCCTTTCTACAATTTTCACAATGTTGACCAGATGTGGGTAATTCAGGTCCAGTGAATGAAAATCCAGACCAAGATTTTCAAGTTTTTCAACCAACCAGTTGAGTTTAAAGGGTCACGGTTACAAAGTACTCAACTGGTTGGTTGAAACAGAATATTGGTCTGGACTTTAATGCTCTAGACCTGGACTTACCCACCTTTTGATGTGGACATGTAATTTTCTTCCACAGTTTCTCCTGTCTGGGTAAGGGATGGTCTGGGAGGAGCTTGTTGTTGGCTGCCCTCTGCATCACCGTAGCAGTGCTGTGGGGAGTATATCGGAACGAGGACAGGTACCAGCAGAGCAAAGAAAATGTGTTGCTGCGCCTCTTGGGCTAACTTCCTGCAGATGAAAAGCTGCCTACCTGAGTTTTAGAAATGCAGTCAGGTTGTCACCTCGAAGGCATACAACACAATTAAGTTAATCATGCATTTTTTATATTGAACATTGCTTTGAATGTGTGGTCTTCGACTGTGACCTTTTTTGCATATATGACTGGGAGTATTATTTTATGCAGAGGAAAATGAAGCATGCCATGAAACGCTTTTTGTTTCAGATGGATTTGGATTCTGCAGGATTTATTAGGAATTGCTTTCTGTCTGAATTTCATGAAGACGATCAATGTGTCCAACTTTAAAGTGAGTTTTGGTTGTAATGGGGTGTCTGGTTTCGAAGCTTATTATTGAATGTTTGAGGAGTCCACTGTGCCTACTGGAGCCTTTACCATGTACTGGAGTTATTTACCATGTGCTGTTTTTAGATCTGCGTGATCCTCCTCAGCCTGCTCCTCATCTATGACGTCTTCTTTGTCTTCATCACACCTTTTTTGACAAAGGTGAGTGGCCACATCTTTTCCACATTTACATTGGTTTTTCACAAACTGACATCTACTAAAGGTGCTTAGTGTTTATTTTAGTTTCTGTAAGATTAGGTTGCCTGCAGTGGCTATGATCCATTGAGACACAAAAATGATTCTGAATTGCTTTCGTAACACAATCAATATCACCTAATTGCCTGGAGACTACATAGGCTAGCCCTGAAGCATTGGTTCTCTAACCTTTGTGATTTTATTATCTTCCGATTTTCTGTGCCATAGGATGGCCAGAGCATCATGGTAGAAGTTGCCTTGGGTCCAGGATCTATTGCAGAAAAGGTGACTTTCAGAGTTGTCTTACTTTTTCATTATTATATTTTTTTTTTAATCCTCTTGGCAAACATGCTCTGGTTGAAGAGACAATGCAAGCGCAAACCACGCTTAACCCATGTATCAGGGCTTTGCTTTGTTCACATGTCTCACTTGGGTTTGATCCTAGAGTGGAGGAAAGATGGTGACGGTTCCTGCTGAGCCCACAGCCCCCTATGAGAAAGTAAGGCCCAGCTTTTAGCTCTCTACTCTGGGGGTGGGAGTGGCGGCCAATAGCCACCAGTCTAGGCCATCACCCTAGGGCAGACTCCTCCACAGCCATGGGCGTGCATCTATCCGTTGCTGTCCTTCCCCATGTGACCATTTGCTGGAAAGAGGTAGTTTGAAGTAGTGTGGGATCTTTGCGTGTCGACTGAAATGTCCTGCAGCTCACTCCCTGAATCGGATATCCAGTCTGCTTTTCTAAGAATCTGGTAAATTTAATACCATCATCATATATTGTATAATTGCAGCAGGTTTCTCCTTTAAGGAAAATGAGTAGGTGTAAAGGATGCTGTGTAAGATGGATGATTAACTCGCTAAATATATATAAATAATGTGGTGATGACCAGCAGAGGTGGAAGGTTCAGGTCCAGAATGTACAAATCCAGTCCAAGGTTTTTTTTCAGCCAACCAGTTGAGTACTTTCAGATTAACTCTTTAAACTCAACTATTTGGTTGAAATTAAATCTTGGTCTGGATTTGTAGTTTCTGGACCTGAACTTTCCACCTCTGACCACCAGTTTAGGTGACAATAGATCACTGATGATAAAAACCTGTCACTTCTTTGTGCATAAAGTGTGGGAACATCATAGGCCCGGTTGGTGGGCTTGCCATTTGTCATTAGCTTCCACTGCAGACCTTACGGCAGTTGCAGCTTGGTTTTAAATAAATCACTGCAAATGGTAACGGCTAGATGCAGTAGGGAGGGAACTTGAAGATGGTAGATGTTTCATTGAGGAAGTGGAGCAGGATATCGGGAGTTGTAAGCAGTATGTGCAGATAACTCTAGATGTTAAACACGCCAATGAGTGCTCTTCACCCATAGAATCTAGCAACAAGCAATTGTTAACCCTTCATAGGTTTGCAAAATTCTGGGAATTTTCCATGGGAATTGATAGAAATATATGGGAATATGCTTGATTTTTCCAAAATTGCTGGTCAGCCTATAACAGGGAACTTAAATGTAGTTGGGGGAAGAAAAAACATCTTCCAGCATAATCTTAGTTAGCCAGATTTATTCAGTAGAAAATCATTTACTTGATATTTTTCAAATATTTATTCACAAAAGTTTGCATATGCCTGTTTGATGTCAAGCACCGTCAAAACAATTGAAATGGAACATGCCCATCAGTATAACTGGGATATGGCCGTATGTAAATACAGCCACATGCTAAAGTGTTGTTTTGTTCTTTGTGGCAAAAATACTGACTAAAAGTTTAATTTCTTAAATTTTACATAGCGAATTTCTATGTTTATTAACTGTGCTCAGAGCGCTTGCTAATATTTTTCTGCATATCTCATCAGCAAATGTCAGTGTGGGTCACAGGTATGCAAGATTTCCAAAATTCCCTAGCTTAACCTCCCATGGAAAGTTTCGCCATTTTGCAACCCTAACCCAACAGTGCAGCAACAAGAGCTCTTCAGCTGTAAAGTCTTGCAAAAAGAAATATTTAACTATACAGCCTGAGAGACTTCAGTCTGGGTGTCCGAAAACAGAAACGGGAAGTGAGGACAGGAAAAAGAAAAACCCTTTTCTGAGTAAACTTTGTTTCAGGGCCAGCAGGTAACTATAGCAAGAGGACAAATCCATCGCTTTGCAGGCCGAAGGTGTTTAGAAGTCACTTTTTATACCCACTTTGAGACATTGTCGTGATCATGTGTCTAATCTCATGCATGCCATGCCACCCCCAGGGTGACGGGGACCTCTCTCTCCCAATGCTTCTGTCCTTCTAACCATTCTATGGCTTGATGTCCTTCTACCTCACTGTTGCCTTTAAGCCAGAGAACCTTGCACACATCTGCTCCTCTGGACCTTCTCACACACCTGTGCTGTCTTGCAGATACCCGTGGTCATGCGAGTGCCACGGTTTATGGCGTCAAGCCTGTGCATGATGCAGTTCTCCATCCTGGGATATGGAGACATTATCGTTCCAGGTGATCCGACGCTGACGCTGCGGCTTTGCCGGTGGGGCAGGGGAAGTGTTGCGGTTTTGTGAAGACCCATGATTATTCGTGAGCAGGAATTCAATTCTGAGTTGTATCCTAGGGTCACCTATCAAAAGTATCCCTTCAGTAGCAGAGTTCAAAACAGCAACTTGCTCAGCCCTAGCTGGTACTTGTCAGGACTTGTCTTCAGTAAAGCTCCATTTGAAATAACAGGAATTGCTTTAAGGTTGAAGCTTGCAGACTTCTGAATAATACTGATAGTTTGTACCCTAAGCTTGCCTCTGGACTGCCATTCTCCCCTTCCTGTGTTTGCCGTGCTTTGATGACGCTGTTGTGACATGCTCCCATTGGTTGTCGAGACAGGCTTGTTGGTAGCATACTGCCACAGGTTTGATGTGTGGACCAGCAGCCCCAAGAGGATCTATTTCATGTCCTGCACTATAGGTACAGTATGCCAGGCCCGTGATATCATGGACATCAGTGGAGGCTTGTGCATTACACATATCTACAATAGTTGCTAGTTAACGCCTGTTAAACAAAGGCAATTGCTGGTAACATGAGTATAATTTGTGTGTTGCTTTGTCTCCTCAGCCTACTTCTTGGGCATGGTTGTGACTTTTGTGGTCATGATCCTGACCCAGATGGGCCAGCCAGCCCTTCTGTACCTCGTGCCTTTCACGCTGCTTACCAGTGCCGCAGTGGCCTGGCGACGTGGGGAAATGAAGCGCTTCTGGGCTGGCACTGCATATGAAGTAAGGGAAGAACTTTAAAGTTGGGAGGGGAGACTGATTTTGACATGAAAATTGCAATGTGCATTCAGAAAGCAGAAATGTAAAGAAGAGATTACAATAGAAGAATTATTTGATGTGTTATCAGTATTGGATCACAGAAAAGGGTGAAACATGCATGCATCACAGTTGGGCATGTTACTTCAGCCAGCTTTTCAAAGTGATGGAGTCATATTATTAATGAACGCTTATTCCCCTGATCCCACCTGAGCTGCAGTGAGCTCTTTATCGTTTTTAGTAAAGCTCTCGGTGAAGCCTGAATGCTATGCGTAGTTCAAATCACATGACATGTCTTTGCTATAAAATCTAAAACAGAGAATTAAAAAAAAAAACCTGCATAAGTCTATTAATAATGTTCCCAGAATAAATGTAGTAATCCTTTAGTTTGAATGATGGCTACAAACAAATCATAACTTGTTACAAAAGTGAATTAATTATTAGCCCTGTAGTTTTGAGTCAGACCGAAATGTACAGTACTTGGAAACACTGTCAAAACATTAGTCATGTAAAAGATGTCGTTACGGTTGTTGTGTTGTTGTTAGTGTTATAGACCATTCTAAATGTACAGTATACATAATACATGAAGGAAACTTGGATCAGGATTTGTAATGGATTCTGACATGTAGAGACAGGTTTGTGTATTTGGTTATTTTTTGTGTTGTCATAATGTAACTTCATTTCCAACAGGTGTTGGATACATCAAGGGAGCCATTATTGCCAGGTGTGCTATAGATATTGATTCTGATATAATTGGATCCACCACCATCTGACCATCTGTCTTCATGTGTGTGTGCCTGTCTCATTCTTACTGGTTTAAAAAAATCCTTCAGCAACTTTCATACCTACAGGGTCTTCATTGGGGGGGGGGTGGCCTTATGGTTAAATGGAGTTAGTGGGTCACTCTTGCATTGATTGGCTTGTTGCTATAGATGTTATTATTGTCTAAAATCTCACTACTCCGGTGTCCACAAAATTAGAACAAGTTCATGTGGATTCATTATGAAAGCTGCTTTGGGTGATTAAAAATCATTGTCTTTCCTGTAATTTGACATGATGTCTGTCTTGGTTTAGCTCTTCCTCTCAACTATTGCAACCCTTCTGCTTTAGCTCACGTTGATACTTTTTTTTTTTTTTTAGCAAAAAAAAATAAAAAATCAATTCCTGATAGTATTTTGATTTGGCTGTTGCTGCAGCAAGAGTGCAGCATTGCATGCAGATGCTGCGCTGAAAATGGGTTGCCCTGGGACACATTGTGCCTCAGCTCCATTGAAGTAATGGACGACCCATCTGTCACATCATAGGAACTTTTTTTCAGGAACTAAAACCAATTTTCTAGAACCAGGAACTTTTTCCGTGTTCACACCTCAGGGATTTCTCAGAGGTAGTTCTGTTGTCATTTTTTATTCTATGGCCAGAATTAATAATTAGTTTTAAACATGTCACAGGTCGTATAAATAAAGTATAAATTAAAGGCTGTCCCATTTTGATCGCGATAGTTTCTTGTCAGTAGGGGAATCAAACAACGACTTGTTCATCCTCCATTGTTCTGGGGTCTGTGCTGTAGTTTATGAAATTGCGTGTGAAATTTTACCTACAAGCTTTTTGTGTCTCCCATGCTTATTTAGCATAATGGTCTCAGTTCTCATTGTGCGGTGTGAAAGCTAAACACAATTGTGTCCTGGAACTACAAATGTTCCAAGCCATTACAGCCCAGAAACTTGGAACAAGGAACCAGGTTCTGGAATTTTGGTGTGAAAGCTCCAAAGTATTCTTTAATGCATTATAGGCCTGTCCCGGTCCTCCTAGATAGTCCTATTGCTGGGTGGAGAATAGCAACCCAAAAATTCCTGTGATTGGAAGGTTGCTGGTTCAAATCCCTGAGTTGGCAGAGTGAATTCATCATTGTTTACCTGAACAAGGCCCTTAACCCCAGTCGCTCCAGGGATTGACCCTGCTTTCTCAGAAAACATCCATAACTTTGGATTTAAAAATGTGTGCTAAATATTAGTTATAATGAATAAAATGTATACATGTAAAAGCAGCCAAGGTGTCTGGGTTCAGTGCAAACGGCAGAGTGTTTCTTTGTAGTTTCTCCAGCCACTTGCACGCGGAGCGTCTCACTGCTGTGCTCGTCACCATTGACGTCTTTCAGGAAATGGGCAGGCCGCAGTGCCGTGATGAGCTGATAAGTGACTCCAGTTGAAGCCGAGGCTGTTTAAAAAACAAACATGCAAGAGCTGAGCTCTCACACTCTTGGAGACTCTGCAGAAAACTAACTACACACAGCAAGCCTAACTGACATCCTCAAACCCTACCCAGGCCCTCGCTCACTTCTGTGTCTCGTGTTCTCCCTTTGTTGTGTGGGTTTGTGTTTATGTTTTGTATTGGTAATCCTGTCTCTCTCTCTCTCTCCCCCAGATGGAAGATCTGAACATGACAGCATTGGAAGAAAATGCTGAGTTTTCTAAAAACTCCTCCCCTTCTTTTCAAAACCATTAGTTTTTATGTAACTGGAAGTTTACGTTTTGCAGATGAACACAGGAAATGCCTTTTTATGATTGCTTGTCTAGCCCACTATTTTATTCAATGCTGCCCTCCACTGATCTTCCTTTAGTTAATATTTTGGTGTGAGAATTCAGGTGAATATAATTACTACTTCTGTGAGAATTCAGATTATTAAAGCATGGTGGGTAACACAACTCTAAACTTATCCCTTGGACTGTATTTTAATTTTACTGACAATATGATTAATAAAAGACTCCATGCACCTGTTGGTTGTTTTTTTTACACTGCTGTTATTTTTTTTTCGAACTCTTTGTCATTAGAGGTTTGTGTACCTACCTTTAAGTTTAGTATCATATTGTACCTACAGAATAATTTACTGTAATTTTGATATGTTACATAATCACCAAGACATACTGACAGTGTTCAGTACTTACTCTGTTCCCATAGTGTTGGCTTATTAGTAACATTCAATGAGCGACAGGAGAATGTTCTTAGGCCACATGACAAATACATTGACCCTGTACAGGAATTTGTGGGCGTTTTTTTCCCCAGTATTCTGCATAACGGCCCCATCCCTCCTACAGCAGTTCCCATGATTCTGTTAAGTAACGCATGAGAAGCTGCTCCGGCGCAGCCCCTCACTGCCTTCTCAAGTGTTAATTTTCAGCCTTTTGGAGGATGGTCTGGTGTCTAGAAGGGCAGCAAATAAGCCACTTCTCTCCAAGGAAGACCTCAGGGACAGACCGATATTCTGCAAAAGGTATTGGACTGCTGAGGACTGCAGTAAAGTCACTTTCTCTGAATCTCCTTTCCAATTGCTTGGGGTATTTGGAGGGAAAAAAAGATTTTCTGGAGTTGAAAAGGTGAGCACTACCATCAGTTCTGTGTCATCTCAACAAGGAAGCATCCTGAGACCATTTATGTTTGGAGTTGCTTCTCAGCCAAGGACGTGGGATCACTCACAGATTTGCCTAATTAAGAATGGTATCAAAACATCCTCTGAAAGCAACTTCTCCCAACCCAACACTGTGGTGATGAGCAATGCGTTTCCAGCATGAGGTGGGTGGACAAACAAAAAAAACCCCACAAATTCTGACAATCTCCAAGTGTTGATTAACTATGAAAAAATGGCCTGCTATCAGTCAGGACTTAGCCCAGAAGTTCATTGATAGGATGCCAGGGTGAATTGCAGAGGTCTTGAAGGGGCAACACTGTAAATATCAACTCTGCATAAACTTAATGTGACTGACAATAAAAGCCTTTGACATTTTCGAAATGCTTGTAATCATACTTAAGTGTACCTTAGAAACCTCTCACAAAAAGATCTTCAAACACTGAAGCAGCAAACATCGTGAAAACCAATACTTGCATCATTCTCAAAACTTTTGGCCAGGACCTTACACGCTTTTGTGCTGTGACACGTCAGCACGTCCGGGCGTGGTATCGTCAGTTTTTTTTTTTTTCTAATTTTGGAGGCGGGTCAGACCCTGGCGCCCCTACAAATTGGGCTAAGTACGCAATGCTTACCGGTGTATTTGTCGTAGTGAATACGCCGCCCCCCTGTTTACTTAGCTGCATTGTAACGAATACCTTGTATTTACGTATACATCGAACGGAGTAAGATTATTAGAAATATGCAGTAGTCTTATATTATATTAACGGATTAAACAGGGATCTATTTTAACTGTATTAACTTCTTTCTATACTGCTACTCCGGCGTTTATTCTTCGCGTAATTACGCCCAAATAACATTTGTTTTATTAACACACACAACTTGAAGGAAAGGGCATGTTTTTTCCCTGAATTACTCGCTATTTGGCCTATTTTGAATGCACAGCTGGATGACTCACCGGACACCTTCGTAATAACTCAGGGGATGCGGGGTCCCTTTATCTGCCTCCCCACCCCGCTCATGTGACTTACGGCAGTCTCACTCCCGAAACAGCCGCGTTTGGAAGCGGACTGCCGCTTGCGCGTCAAAGGCTCTGCTTCGCCCTGGCTGCCCCCTTCACACATGGCTGAAAGCCACAAGGCGGCTCCGCACCTCCGACTCCGCTGCCGAGAGAATGGTAAGGGTCGGACCGGTGATCTGCCCAGGGTCTGCGCGTCGATCTGCCCCGGGACCGTGCTGAACACGCCGCTGGTGCAGTAGAAGCTGCCCGCGTAGCTGCTTTCGTGGGCTGAAGGCTTAAAGGCGGTGAAATGTGTCGTATGACTTTCAGATTTGATCATGGATCTTAAGTTACGAAGGCATAAGTTTGACATTTAATTATCAATTAATACCTTTAAAAATGACGTGGTTGTCTAGAAAGACATAGAAGTTAAATATGCCTAGTTAGTAATTAGTTGGCTCACGTCCATTGAAGTCGATTTTCCCGCAGTAAATTTTGCTGTTCCCCAGTCTGTTGTGACAGATCCTTTAAACAATGTTATAACTTATAGGCTACATACTAAATAATCCTACACTGCAGTCTTTTATTTATTAATAAAGAATGTTTTGGACAGTTTGCAGTAGAAAATGAAACTTTAAACTTGTCAGGTACCAACCTATAATTTTATATTTTTTATTTGTATTTTCTCTTGCTTTTTAGTTGGTGGGGGTGTGGTGGACACTGAACATTAAATCTCGTTCTAAGTGTCAGTACAGTTAAATGCAGGACTGCATTTTCCGTGGAGGGCCAAATCGGAACTTGACCATGTCAGCAGGGACATTTTGTTATTATTTTCGCGTTCAATGAAAGCAACAATAATACACTTTTTCCTCTTTTGAAAATAGACGAATCCACGAGCCAATAGAACTTGCTGATTTTGCAGTTTCAGCGTGAACATACGCAAACACACACACACACTCGCGCTTGTTTATTCATTTATTTATGATCGTGCGACAAAGGAAAAATAGTTCATGGCGCCAACATATGCTTTGATCTGGTTTAATACGACGTTGTTTTAGAGCCACACCCATCCTCAATAATATTTATCCTGGTTGTCACAACACCAAGGCACTGGGTCAGGTGTGCCATAGTATGTATGTACAAAGTTGGGATATGGGGACACCTCAAATGTATCTGCCAGGGGTGCTCAAATGTGCCTCAGGTTACGTTTTTGCGTGAGGTCTTCGCATTCCTGACAGTCTTAGGCCGAGTTCTGGCATGTTCTGTCTCCGCTAGCTTACAGCACAGTCCCTGCACATTTTCTCATGATGAAGGTGACTTAAGTGACCTACACGGGCACAGAGTTTGTTTACCGACTGTGGTTTCTGTTGCAATGAGGTTGAATCATCTCCCATTTTGTTGCAGTCCTTGAATTCCTGGATAGAAAGCACTTTCACAAAGCGGGAGTGTGTGCACTTCGTTCCTGTCTCCAAGGAACCTCACAGGTACGGATTTGGCTGCTTACGGCCGTTGAGTGACACGGCCTCCTCAGCTGAGGCATCCGGAAATGAAGTACCTGAAATTCCTGAATACTGCCCAATAGACCATGAATAGGTCTGAAATGAACTGAGACGGCCAGGTGTGAGACTAGAGTTAATCGGGGTGGTTCCAATCGTGACTGACACTGGAGGGAAATTAAGGGACCTTTAACATCTTGGATAAGATGGATTCCATCAAGGGAATGGCCACCGTTTATGAACATGGATCCCTTCAGGAGGTTTACACACATCCCCAATGGTGTTAGAAAGGTTGTATTGTTGTATTATTTAATAAGAATAACATCAATGGCGTTAGAAAATGATGCCAGTATTAGACAGTATTATTGATAGACTGATTTCTCATTGTATGATTTGGTGTGTGTGTGTGTCTCCTGCCTTGTGGCTCATGCTTCCAGAAATCATTGCACCCCTCTATTGGATAAATGTGGAAAATGGATGAACAGGCTTTTTGGACATTTCGGTGTGTGTGTTTGTGTGGGACATTTCGGTGCGTGAGTGTGAGACATTTCAGTGCGTGAGTGTGACTGTGTGTTTTTGTGTGTGATATTTTGGTTTGTGAGTGTGACTGTGTGTGTGTGAGAAATTTCAGTGTGTGAGTGTGACTGTGTGTGTGTGTGAGACATTTCGGTGTGTGAGTGTGACTGTGTGTGTGTGTGAGACATTTCGGTGTGTTCCGTATGACCGAGCTGCAGTGTCTCTCTTCAGATGTCTGCCAGGATGTCAGATTTGCCAGCAGCTGTTACGGTGAGTCTGTGCTGTTTTTTTTTTTCTTTTTCTTTGCGCAATAGTGGAGTGTTTATTTTAGTCTTTGTTTTTTTTTCGTCGTAAAGTTCAGTTCTGACCCCCATGCTGTGCCGCAGGTGCCACTGTGGCCGGCCGGCCCGGCAGCACGTGGACTCAGATGCCAGGCCATGCGGCGGGAGCCCGGATGAGGAGAGGGAGGTGCAGCAGGAGTGGTCTGTGTGCAGGGACACCGTGGAGCGGCCGACCGATGCGTACGGCGTGCTCAATTTCCAGGGGGCCTCTCACACCTACAGAGCCAAGGTGGCCGCCTGCTCCGCCGACTGGGTACCGCGAGCTGTCCTCGCCACGCCGTGCCGTGCCGGGTTCCCGCAAGTGTGAATGTGCTCTTCTCTTCCCCGGCAGTTCGTACGCCTGTCTCACGACTCCAAACCCGAGTTGGTGTTTCAACTCTTGCTCAGGGAGTGGCAGATGGAGCTTCCGAAAATGGTCATCTCTGTCCACGGCGGAGCACGCAACTTTGGCCTGCATCCCCGCATCAAGCAAGTGGTGGGCAAGGGCCTGGTTCGAGCTGCGGCCTCCACCGGGGCCTGGATCCTCACCGGAGGCCTGAACACAGGCGAGAACGGCCGTCGAACTGGCTGAGGGCTCTCCTGCAGTCTGTCTGGCATCGGGCTACATGATGGCCCGCTTGAAGGTCGATTACCATTGTAATGCTGTTATTGTGGCTATTAGCAGTACTTCTGCAGCTGGTATTTCTGCAAGTATCTTATTATTATTATATCAGAAATGCCGTCTTGAAGTGTGTTACACATGGTACCATGTGTAAAGCAGAATAAGTGCGAGTTCTTATCCGCCCTGGTTGATAGTCATGATGACAGGAATGGCTCTCTGTTCATAGTACTGGGATTCTGCCTTGCTCAACACTTCTTTTCATATTTTAGAAATTTTAGAATTATTGTTTTAATTTTTACAATATTAGGTGCTGCAAAACACGTCGGTGACGCCTTGAAAGAGTACTCCTCCAAGTCGTCATGGAAACTGTGCACCATTGGCATCGCACCATGGGGGATTATCGAAAACCGGGAGGACCTCATTGGAAGAGATGTGAGGACCAGATGACTTTCTGTTGATAAATGTGACCCATCAGTGACTAAAATCCTTCAGGGGATTCGCCAGTGTTGAATTCCTGTTTATTTCCGGAAGGCTAAAGCATGTTGGGTTGATCTCCAGGTGGTGGCGCCCTACCAGACACTGCTGGCTCCCCTGAGCAAGTTGGACGTGCTGAACAGCCTGCACTCACACTTCCTGCTGGTAGACGACGGTACCGTGGGTCGGGCCGGCGCCGAGGTTCAGCTGCGCAGGGATCTGGAACGGCACATCAGCCTACAGAGGATCCACACCAGTAAGCCTGGGAGTCTGGGCCCAGTGGGACCCAAGGAAGGAACCGTATCGGCTTCACAGGGATGACCCTTACTCTCACTGTCATTATGGTCTTCATAGGGTTAGTTCAGAATACATAACAAAGCATAAGTGAAAGGCAGCACCCCGTACAAGGCCAGGGATCGCTGGATTCCATCTTGACCTCTAACCTGAAATCCGTGTTCCTTTCCTGAAATCCGTGTTCCTTAGGGGCCACTGCGTTTGCCCGGAAAGGGTCGTTATTGCTGAATGGGTAAAACAGTTGCCATGGCTGTAATGGTAAGCTTTAGGGGAACAGATGTGTGTTGGGTGTGATTGGAGGCTTTTTGAGCAATTCTGTACTCCTACAAGACTTTGATGCATTGTGTATTGGTGAACATATCGGTATTGGCCAATGTTAAATATCAGGATATCTGTGCTGGTGTGAGTCTTTGGTAAAGACAGGATATTTCAGAAGGATATTTTGTTTCCTACAGAGTAATAAATGATGCAGCGTTATTCTGGGGGCAAGTTTCAGTACTGACACACTCCTCCAGTTATCGGTCTCGCTGTCACGAGTATCAGAACCTGTGTCCTTCGCTAGGAATCGGGCAGGGGGTGCCGGTGGTGGTGCTGATCCTGGAGGGCGGGCCCAGAGAGATCCAGACGGTGCTGGACTACGTGCAGGAGAGCCCCCCCGTGCCCGTGGTGGTGTGTGAGGGCACGGGCCGAGCGGCTGACATCCTGGCCCACATCCACAAGCAGACGGAGGAGGGCGGGTGAGATCTGCTGCTATTGTGAGACAATGGAATGTACTGGGACAAGCTGGGAACACTGGGACATAGAATGGCATAGGGCTAGACAATGTTATAGCAGGGTACACTGCTACTGGGACACCCTGGAATGCAGTGCTGCTGGGATAGGCTGATATTGGCAGGAAACTAGGATATACTGGGAATATGTCAGGGTGAATTTCTGTGGGGGAGGGGGGGTTGGGAGAAAGGGAAACATGAAAATGAGTGTCAATTGTGACAGAGACACCCCTTCGGCTCTTAGAACTCTCCCCGATGGTGTCGAAAACGAAGTGATCGCCACCATTAGGAAGACCTTCAGTCTCGCGCGCAGTGGTGCAGTGCAGCTCTTCCAGGTGCTGATGGAGTGCATGAAGCACAAGGAGGTGGTGAGCTGGCCGTCTCGACTCTCGGAGGACGCGAGAACGTGGAGCCCCGATGTGCCGATTGTCCCTGCACCCTTCTGGATCTGACTGTTCCTTCCTGAATCTGTCAGATTACCGTGTTCTCTGTGGATTCGGAGGACAATCAGGACATCGACGTCGCCATACTGAAGGCATGGCTGAAAGGTGAGGCCACTCGCTCTCTCCTCACGTCCTTCACGGCGACACGCTGCAGACCATTTCACATGGCGCATTTCTGCCGTCCTCCAGGCACTGATGCGTCTCCCTTCGACCAGCTGGCCCTTACGCTGGCCTGGAACCGGGTCGACATCGCCAAGAACCACGTGTTCGGTTATGGGCAACGGCTGCTGGTTTGTGACCTTGTGACTGGTTATGGTGTAAAATTGATTATTCGCAAGATTGGGCAGGGCCAAAGCAAGCTGAGGTCATAGTAGAACAAGTATGGTGAAGTGAAAAAGCGTACGGAGATGATATATAAATGGGCCAGGTGTACTGGAACCCTCGGTATGTTTCTAGGTAGAGCTTTGCAGCTGAGCTTGGATCAGTGTTTAAGCTGCTGTGGTATAACCAAATGCTGAGGCAAGGCTGCTCCCAGAGCAGCGGCGGAAGGCAGAAGGTGACTGATACTCTTGGCTGCAGGTGAGCTCCCTGGAGCAGGCCCTGCTGGACGCCCTGGCCATGGACCGCGTGGAGTTTGTGAAGCTGCTGGTGGAGAATGGCGTCAGCATGCACCGCTTCCTGACTATCGCCCGACTGGAGGAGCTCTACAACACGGTGGGAAGATTGCCCGATCCTCCGGTCCCCGCAGCTCTCGCACCCAGCCCCTCCCAGCTCGCTCATGGCATTTTGTGCCCTTACAGAAGCAGGTCCCATCCAGCAGCACCCTCCTGCAGCTGGTGAGGGATGTTAAAAAGGTACGTGCCGAACTTTTGACCGCCCCACCAGGGCTGTGCTTCGACTTGTGTGATGCGAGTAAATCTCGCATCTAAATGTGACCATCTCCCCCACCTCTACAGCGCCGCCTGCCAGCCAACTACAAAATAACCCTGATTGACGTGGGCCTCGTCATCGAACGGCTCATGGGGGGCACGTACAGGTGCCAGTACACCAGGAAGTGGTTCCGAATGATGTACCATGATCTCCAAGGAAATGGACGGGTGGGGGAACACTCCCGCCATTCTGCGTTAAGGCGAGCTGTACCGGTAGAGCTCCTTTCAGTTGTGTCATGTTTTTTTTTTTTTCCCTCTGTCGTCTTTCAGAGATCCCATCAAAATTCACGCAGAGGTCGAGCGCAGCGGAAGAACAGCCAGGAGTCCTTCTGTATTCAAGCTGAAAGGAAGCAGCGCTCTAGGCACCATCAATTTGTCAAAATCGCTCAGCCCTACAAACCCAAGGTACGCCCCCTACTGGCAGACAGGAAGATGTGGCCAGACGTAGTTGGGTTGCTTGCATCTCTTGTGGATTATTTCCTTCTGCCACCCCAAGGAGCCAGATGTGTTTGCTGAGTGGCCCAAGAGGAGGGGGCGGGTTGGGGCCGCCATGGCGGACGGGGACAGTGACAAGGGGCGCTTCCGCTACCCGTTCAGCGAGCTGCTGGTGTGGGCGGTCCTGATGAAGCGCCGGAAGATGTCGCTCTTCTTCTGGCAGCACGGTGAGGAGGCCATGGCCAAGGCCCTGGTGGCCTGCAAGCTGTACCGCAGCATGGCCATGGCGGCAAAAACCAGCAGCGTGGTCGACGAGACGGCCGATGAGCTGAAGGAGTGCTCTAGGTGAGTCGTGGGCCCCTGCAGTTCGCCGAAGCCGTCACACGCACCCGCTCGGCTCACGGACTGTCACGCATGCCGTTCTTTCAGCGAGTTTGGCGTACTGGCAGTGGACCTGCTGGAGCAGGCCTTCAGGGAGGACGAGACCATGGCCATGAAGCTGCTGACCTATGAGCTGAAGAACTGGAGCAGCTCCACCTGCCTGAAGCTGGCTGTGACCTCTTGCCTGCGCCCCCTGGTGGCCCACACCTGCACGCAGATGCTGCTTTCCGACATGTGGATGGGCCGGCTCAACATGCGCAAGAACTCCTGGTACAAGGTGATGCCCCTGTCATGCTAGATCTCAGGGGTAGTTGCTAATGACTTCATAGAGAGGTAACGGATGTGACATGATGTCTAACTGCTCTGGATGCCACTTGTGGATTGTTGCAGCTACAAAACCATTTTCATTTAACTTTGGAAGCAAGTGGGTTTTCACACTGAGCCATGTGTCTCCTTCTAGGTCATTCTAAGTATTTTGGTGCCACCGGCAATCCTCTTGCTGGAATTCAAGAGCAATGCAGAGATGTCCCACATCCCCCAGTCACCAGTCGACCATCAAATGGAAGACGGCGAACACAAGTCCAGTAGAGCTTCGGACCACATAGAAATGGTCAGAGCCTCAAGTGGACTCAGCTCAAGAGGGTCGCTGCTTGTTATTCTGTATGCTCTGTTCTCAGGGAAGCTTTTGAAATCATGGATTTAGGGTTGGCATAAATTGATTAATTTGAAAGGTTCCCGTCATTTGTTTTTTTTCCAGGACGTGTTCAGGGATGAGAAAGGGGTCTTTGTGGAAAAGCTTGAAACGGAGAGCTACGCTGAACCCAGGAAGTTGCCCCTGACAGCGAAGTTTTATGAGTTTTACCATGCCCCAATTGTCAAATTCTGGTTCAATACGGTATGTTGGCTCTTGGGTCTTGCCATAATTGACATGGGCTGCAGTGCCCTTGCTGTGCCCTTGCTGTGCCCAGTCTTCTCATCATCTCCTGTGGTCTTGTCCAGCTGGCATACCTGACCTTCCTGATGCTGTACTCCTATGTGGTTCTGGTGCAATCTGCCCCCCTGAGCACACCAGAGGAGTGGGTCGTCATCCTCTATGTCTTTACCTCTGCAATTGAAAAAGTCAGAGCGGTACGACACCGACAGTCCATGCCCCCATCAAAGCTACCTGCTTAGCAAGTGAATTTCAGCAGTTTCAAATCAAGGGAAATTCCTGATGCCCTTGATCGGTCATGTAGATAACACCGTTGTTAGTTGACATGAGCGTTTTTTTTTTTTAGATGCTCTTGTCTGAAGCTGGAAAGATACACCAGAAGGTGAAAGTCTGGTTCAGCGACTATTTTAACATGACGGACAGTTTTGCAATAGTCATGTTTTTGATTGGCTTCGCATTGCGATGTTGGGTGGACACTGAGGAGCACTCTCCTGGAAGACTGGTGTTCTGCCTGAACATTATTTTTTGGTATGTGAGGCTCCTCGACATTCTGGCTGTTAACCAGAGAGCCGGACCCTATGTCATGATGATTGGCAAAATGGTAAGTGATCTGCATCAACCAGAGCAATTGTCCCTAGTACAGTGGGTCCTCGGGTTATGACACAGTTCTGTTCCTACAGCAGTGAAGTAACCCGAATTTTGGTATTAGTCGAAACATACCCTTCATTTGATCTCTTTACAATGTCTAATTTCACTTCCATCGTGATAGCTTTTCTTTTCCCAAATGGAACACTTACTGTGTATCCTTCCACCCGCATGCTAATGGCGTAAGCCAAAACATTCAAGTCAAAGTTTTTTTTTTTTTTTTTATGGGAGCAATCGTCAAACTCGAAACATCATATTTCGAGATGTCATAACCTAAAGACCCACTGTATTTGCTTTATAAAGTGGTGTCACTAGTTAGCACTTCTGTGGGTTTGATGGCTGAATTGACTGACTCTTTAAAACGGGGGTATCAAACTCCAGTCCTGGGGGGCCGGAGCCCTGCACATTTTTGGGATTCCCCTCATTTAACACAACAGGTTCTACTCCTTGTGCTAATTATCACACAGCTTTTGAGCTCAATAATTTATGGTGGAACAGGGAAAGAACTAAGCTACACAGGGCTCCGGCCCCCCAGAACTGGAGTTTGACACCCCTGATTTCAAGACATTTTTATCAGTGAAGATGTACTCCAGTAAGTAAAAACATTATGACCTTCCCAGCTTGAAGCAGATACTGTTGACTATTTCATAAAAACAGTGCATGTTAAGGTCTGCTTGCTGTGTAGTGTTTACGCTGAGGCTCTTGTCACAGGTCTCCAACATGTTCTACATAGTGGTGATCATGGCCCTGGTCCTGGTAAGCTTCGGTGTTCCCCGGAAGGCCATCCTTTCCCCGAGTGAGGAGCCGACGTGGAGGATCCTCAGAGACGTGGTCTTCCAGCCCTACTGGATGATATATGGGGAGGTGTATGCATATGAAATTGATGGTAAAGAGAGCCTTTCGCTGCCATGTTGTGTAACCTGGTGGTTTGTGAAAATCTCTTGTGTTGGCGTATGCTAGTGAGATGAGTCGCTGAATTCTCCTGGGATATCTTGACATGCCGTGTACCCAAGCCGCTGTCCAACTTTCTGTCTGCCTCCTTTCTCCTCAGCATGTGCCAACGACAGTGTGGTGACTTCGCTGTGTCACTCTATGTCATGGGTGACACCCTTCTTGCAGGCCGTCTACCTCTTCGTTCAGTACATCATCATGGTTAATTTGCTCATCGCTTTCTTTAAGTAAGTCGGAACCTGGTCCCCGTTGCAGTGGGTCATGGGTATTGGCACGACAACTGAAGCGTGGATCATTCTAAAAAATATAGATTTTTTACTATTAATTTTAAGCGGCTGCTTTTGTTTCATGCTACTTAGTCATGTAACACTTAGTTGGCCCGTTACACCGCTGCTCATTTGTACAACTGGCTGTGTTTACAGAACCAGTGTCATTAACCGCCCTGCCCTTAGGTTACAGGACGTACCGGCAAAACAGTCAAATTAGGGAAGCACTTAGGTGATTAATGAACTTCGGGAAGGTCGGTCAGTCAGCTGGCTGAATATAACATGTAGCAGTTGTTCGATCACATTATACCCTGTGTGACCAGCTGACTGTACCTGAGCTATGAGGCGTCATGTGACTCAGCATGAGCGTTTGCACCCTCAGCAACGTCTATGTGAACGTGGAGTCCATGTCCAACCTGGTGTGGAAGTACCAGCGCTACCACTTCATCATGGTGTACCACGAGAGGCCAGTGCTGCCCCCACCACTCATATCTCTCAGCCACCTGGTCACCCTGCTGTCCTGCTACTGCCGCCGGAGGACCAAGGGCAGCCGGGCTCATGGGCCAAGTAAGTGTCTCTTTGGGCAGGGGCTCCGCTGGGTGGAGCGGGTGGAGCGGGTGGAGGTGTGCTGGGACAGGCTGCTTGCTTTTGGGTCCTATGCTTTCATTCTTTACTGTCATAATTATAAGTACCAAGAGGTTGCTTACACATTGGAAATTGTGGCAGATGTGTTGCTCCTTTGCAATTCGCAGTTAGTAGGGCATGTGTCACGACACATTGACATCCTTCATCTCCTCTCCATTCCCCCTCCTCTTCTCTCCCATCCCCTCTGCTCTCCTCCTCCCCTCCACTCTCCCCCTCTTTTCCACTCTCCTTTCCCCTCCTCTCCTCTCCTCCACTCTGCTCCCCTCCTCTCATCCGCTCTCCCTTCCCCACCCCTCTCCTCGTCTCCCCTCCCCTCATTTCCTCCTTAGAGCTATTTTTGAGTGATGAAGACCAAAGGAAGCTTCATGACTTTGAGGAGAGGTGTGTACAAGCCTACTTCCGTGACAAAAATGACCGGTTTCACTCCAGCAATGAGGAGAGGATCAGGGTAACCTTCAACAGGTATGTTTGAATTGGACAACAGACATGGTAGTAAAATCTCCAGTGATAATCATAATTGAATTATGGTCTGATACAAAGCCATTTGCCATTAACTCTGCCTTAAATCATTCATATAACAGATATTTTTACTAATAGTGATGTTTACAAATAATTTATTTAGCAGATGTTTTTATTCAAAGCGATGCACATTTATTTTGAGATGGCAGGGTCACCCAGTTCCAGTTGGGGGTTAAGGGCTTTGTTCAACGGCGACATCGCTTTGCCGACCACGGGATTTGACCATTTGATCAGAGACACATCATCCTGACCCACTGTGCCACACGTTGCCCCCTGAAGCAGGGCTCCTGTGGGATTTGAACCTGAGACCTCTCACATCCTGAGCTAGAGTCATACCCCTAGACCAAAAAGCCATATATGCTTTTATGTTTAAAGTAAATGGAACATTTTTCTAAGGAAAAGCTGGACCTGAAATAATTCTCTACATCCAATATATACTGTCCACAGTCCACCCTCACATTGGATAGAATCATCCATCTAAAACACTAAAATGGTATATTCATGATTATTTCCACATTAAAGAGTAGCAAACACTTCATTGTATGAGCAGAGGGATGATCGTAAATGGACTTTATTTCAAAATGAATTTGAGATTGATATGCTGCAGAAAGTGAAGTCGGGTGAGAATCTGGAGGAGGTCTGCCGGTGACCGGGAGCAGAGCTGAGCTGCTTCTTGCTGTCTTAGGGTGGAGGGCATGTGTGTGCAGCTGAAGGAGCTCTCGGGCAGGGTGAGCTTCGTGAAGCAGACGCTCCAGGCCCTGGACTCGCAGATCGGCCACCTGCAGGACCTGTCCGCGCTGACGGTGGACATGGTGAAGGCGCTGTCCGCCCGGGAGGCGTCTGAGGCCGGCCGCCTGCACCAACAGCTCGTGCAGCACATCAGCCTGCACAAACAGCCGGGGCCCGGACCGGAAGGCGCCAACCTGCCGTTCGGAGCCGAGGGCCGTGCTGCGGATACTGCAGAGCCCCGTGCCTTGGTTAGTGGCTCCGCCTCCTGGGCCGTGTCCTCCTCGGGACTCCACTGGACAGGACAGTTGCCCCAATCTGGACCCCAGAGTGGTACCAGCTTGCCCAGGCCGTGCCCTCCCACCGACCGCATCTTTCCCGCCGCTCAATCTCCGCTTGCTGCCGAGAGCCAGCGGGACATAATGCCACAAATGGACTTCAGAGTGTTTAATGGTGAGCTCCAACATTCTTCTATGTCCCTCGAAGAAGGGGCCTGCTTTATCCACGGTTTATGCTCTGCTGTGTATGTCTAGGAACCTGCGTTTCCTAAAAGTGTTCCCTTTGTATCTTTCGCCGGCCCAGCTGTGGAACGTAATAACCTGGTGCGACTGTCACAGAGCATCCCGTTCACCCCGGTGCCCCCTAGAGGTAGTATATGGAGACCCCACCCTCACCCCGTTATTCACTGTCAGCTAAAACCTAACAGAGGCTTCTTACGCAAAGGGGGCATGAATTACTTCAGTACAAATATCCAGCTGCAGAAACTGGCAAGCACATAATTCTAAATTGGACAAGAGAAGCTTAAATGACAAGTATTTATTCAAAGTTCAAGTTACAGATATCCGTCGCTCATTTGCTCTCTGGCGCCCCCTACAGGTGAGCATGTCACCGTGTATCACCTGGAGGAGAGCTCCCCCATCACCCTGAGTCTCAGCATGTCCTCCTGGGCTCAGCAGGGCTGCGCTGCCCGGCTCGAGTTCCTCAGCAAAGAAGAGATGGGAGGGGGCCTTCGCCGTGCCATCAAGGCACTCTGCACCTGGTCTGAGGACCCTGGGCTCTCCCCGGGCCACTTCTATGTCGTCAAGTCCTTTCAGCCGGAGGTGGTGGATGCTTGGCGAGATGTCTACCCGGAGAACACTGTGCTGCGCCTCTGTCTCAGGGTAAAGGCCGTGGGGCTACAGCTCATGGGCACATAGACCACGTGGTAGAGGTCGGGGTGTGGGTGGGATGGCATATTTTTGGTGAGGATCGTCACAATGTAGATCGTTACTTTTTCTCTTTTTGTTTATAAACCTGCCAAATCTGAGTCTACATTACAGCGCGAAAATATTAGGCAAAGAAAATGTTTCAAATGTCCTTCAGGTTTGTGTAAAACTATGATATTATGTCAGTTTAGCGAACACTTAACACAATTTCAAACCTCTCTTATAATCGCCGCAGTATTTGCAGCAGCTATCCAGTACACCCTTGTACTTTTTGACTCTAGCCACATGTGTGATATTGGTTATCAATACCTCACCGACTTTTAAAATCCTATTTCATTTATTAAGCCAGTGGGGAAATGTACAGGTGAATACACGGAATGGCTGAGGTGTCCCTGAGGTGAGGGTTACGGACTCAAGTGGTGTTTATCTAGCCATCCAAGAAGATATCGGTAACTGTTTGGCGAACAGAAGAAATCCATGATAGTTTTTATTGTTTGTTGTGTTACTCTTAATTTGAATACATTCTAATGTCAGTGTCTTTCTGTTCTGAGCAAAATATACACTTACAATCCAGATAATCGGCTCTCAAAATTTCGTCTGACTGCAAAGTACTGTATGTAGTAATGTTAATGAACCATTTAAGGACTTAATCAGCAATTCTGTCCTTATAAGAAATACTGCTTGTAGCATTATAATAATACTTAAACTTAATTAATTAAGGTATGTACAATAGTACATATGAAAGAAACTGACCCATAGCAGGAGTGCATTTTAATTTACTTTTTATGTTAAAGTTTTAAAGATTTCTAGTATTCAGTCCTGCTACAATGCGTGGTATGCCCTGAATCTGTTTCAATACGATTGATACATTGGTACCCAAGTCCAATACAACAGGGAATTGCATTTGTGACTTTCAGCTAGAGACAAAAGCACTATGTGAAATACAACACAATATGGTATTGGGAAGAAACATTACATTCACACAAACACAGCTATCCAAGTAAATAATAGTAATGTCCAATTCGTAGTGAATGGTTTTTTTGGAATCTTTTTTTCCAAATCTAAAAGAATCAAACTTTTTGTACATCCATGTATTGCACAGGTTATATATTTTTATATTCTAAAAATACTTGTCAAATGAATATATAAAAATACAGAACAACCTTTTGTAATTTGCTCACATTTGGTTTTCGTAGAGTGTCTGCAGTCATATTGGCTTCAGTGCTGCTCTGCATGCCGTAATTCATCGTGTTTGTGCTGTGTGCATGCCTGGCTGCATAGTGGCTGTGGCTCCCTACACATTTCAGGATGGCCAAAACAATGCTTTATGAACCATCTGCTGTATTTTCTGCCCCCACTAAGTGGTGCTCTTAGTCTGCCTTGGGGCAAGTTTTGAGCCTTTTTATGAATGGTGACCACCATCTAATGGCATCAGAAAGTACGGTTTATTCTTCCTCATCAGCCATAGCATACACTGTTTATTTGACATTGTAGCCGTGTTTATCATGTGACACAAATACAGTATTTTTAGCAATGCTATGGTTAATAGTTTTTTATTTTATGTTAACTAATTGGATAGAAAAGATCTATTAAGTTTTTAGTTCAAGATCTAGCTGCTAAATTGACAAAGGAATGAGGTCAGAAATGTCATAGTGCTGAAATGTTATACAGACTGAAATTCTTTTGTTTTACATCAGCTGGATTTTGTTGTATTGCTCCAGCAGCCTCTAAATATGCATGCATCGCATTGTAGGTGCTTGCTGGTTTGTTCTTTCGTTATATCAGTAGTGTCAATAGTGAAATTCTCGCAATAAATGCTTACCATGCAATTGCAACAAGTCACAATATATTATCACCAGAACCGCACTGAGTATATTTGTGAGGGTTTAACACCAGCAATATTTGGACCAGCTGAATGAAACCAGAATGTGTCGGCATAACATTAACATTGGGTTTTCCTTGTTCTTTGTGCTGCATGGTCATTGTTCCTGTTTCCACCCCAGGAAATACAACAGCAAAGAGCTGCTCAGAAACTGGCTCATGCTTTCAACCAGCTGAAGCCCAAATCCATCCCTTACTCCCCCAGGTAGTACTCTGTGTGCCTTGCTATTACAATGGTCCTGATGGACATTTTCAGATCCACCAGCTCCCATCTGCTTCCGTGTCTTTGTACAAAGCTTTCTGGAGGTGTTTCTGCTCTACGGCCATTCAGCTGAGCAGTGGTTCACCCTGGAGGAGTGCATTGTGGGAGAATTCAGAAAATTTAACAACAACAACGGTGACGAGATAAGGCCCTCAAGTCTGCTGGAGGAGACCATGCTGGCCTTCAGCCACTGGTCATATGAGTACACCCGGGAGGAGATGCTGGTGCTGGACCTGCAAGGTACCTGCAAAAATCCATCAGGTCCACACGTCTGTTTACTGTCCTGCAAAGACCTGACTTCACTGACATGTTTGATTTCTTTTTTGTTAAGGTGTAGGGGAGATTTTAACTGACCCTTCTGTGGTTACAAGTGGCGAGAATGGGTATGCATCATTCCCGCTTTCTCCTCACTGCAAAGACATTCATCTTCACTCTGTCCTCCTCACTTGAAATGCTACAATAGATAGGTCTGGGTGGTACAGCCCAGTGAGGCACAGCAGCGCTCATTAGGATATAACCTGTGCTCTACAGATCCCGTGCCATGATATTCGGACCAGCCAATCTGGGTGAAAATGCAGTCAGGAGCTTCCGGGGCAAACATCGCTGCAATACCTGCTGTCAGGAGCTGAAACTTCCTGGTGGGTCTTTCACAGGCTGCTGTCCTCATACTGAATCCTAGTCTGCATCCATCCATCTTCCATGAGTCTTTATCTGCTCAGTGCACCATCCGTCCTTCCATCTTCCATGAATCACAGGGCACATTCATGCATGCAATCATACGCTTGTTAAACAAGTTAGAGACTTATTCATCTGACTATGCTTTAAACAATGGGAGAACTGGAGTACCTACCCCGAAGTATGCTGTACCTAGGTAACACAGGAACATGGTGTGTGTGTGTGTGCACGCATACTTTTTTGTGATTGCTACATTGTTGGGACATAGTTGACTTCTGCACAATGTGATGAACACCTGTTACTTTTTACCTTGTGGGGACTTTTTTTTTTGGCAGTTTTATATGAATCTGTGACCGCAATCAAAAGACTAAAAATGCCAAAAGTCTTGTATTTTCTTTGGTTACTTCTGGTTACGGTTAGGGCTGGGTTTAGGGGTTAAGGTTATTATTGTTGGAATTTAGGGTTTTTACCACAGAATGGAGAGTCCCCCAAAGACGTGTGTGTGTGTGTTGCCCTCTACCTGATGCTGTTTTTTCATCAATATAACACACTTTCTAATTTTGTAATTATTTAGGAAAATTTTGGGAAAATGCTTTACAGCAGTATTTG
Source organism: Brevimyrus niger (assembly GCA_015164015.2). Lineage (NCBI taxonomy): Eukaryota > Metazoa > Chordata > Actinopteri > Osteoglossiformes > Mormyridae > Brevimyrus > Brevimyrus niger. Next base: position 15,318,311 of record JAABNY020000019.1, read on the forward strand.
CCCATAGGTACAATGCTCATTTTATTTTTGTTTCCTTTCATCAGAGATTTAAACTGGAACAATTACTCAATTCATGTGATGGACACCAAGAGACCACCTTGATTCTCAGGATCTTCACAAGCTGGAATAGAATTGCTTGCCTGTTACCATGTCAACCTAAGTTCTTTAGGGACGGGGAGGCTGCCACATGTGTGCCACCCAGGAATATGGATCAGGGTCGTGCTCAGGCATTTGCAGTGACTTTACTGGTTGTCAGGGAGACACTCAGAGTAACCTATCAGTGTTTACATTATTTAATGATTCAGTTCTTGACCAAAAAATGTGCTTATGTTTTTAAAGGATCATGTAACTGATTTTTACAAATGTCATGTATAACATAAATGTATATCCGTTTCATGATATATATATATATATATAATGAAAATATAATTTTTTATAATTTATTTTAGTATTCAGTTGACTATTGGGCTGCTTTTTACCTCATTTTTCTTGTGTAATGAAAGCAGCCTTTCTTTTTAAGCAAAGATTGTCGAAGAGTGTGCTGTAATGCCCCGCCCAAGTGACTCTAGGGCCTGTCGAGTCCTTTTTTAAAGATTCTCTGATGAAATTTTTCCAGTTCCTGGTTGCCACTACAACAGCAGCATAGAGTCTAAGCACCTTGTGCGTGCTCAAACCATGATTTTTTTTTAATTCTTTGGGAAAGTAAGTAAACTTCTCTTGTTATGACAGATGTGACTCATCGTGTACCCGCAGGTTGCATTCCTGACTAATAATAGGAAGTCAGACTGTCATGATTTTCATTTGCAGAGGGGAAAACATTTCATTACAAATGTTTAACTAAAGCTCCTTGTTCATGAGCTGATTTTAAGCAGCCTGATAATCCACGGCTGGGACGAAACACAGACTTTCTGATGGACACAATACACCCCCATATCTATAGACTGTTGAATAAAAACCACCTGTGCTTTGTACTTTTCATTTAATTATTGGTACATTCTTAAATATGTATTAGGATATTGTATGGAAACAGATCTCACAGCATTGAAGGACACAGATTTGACATAAACTATTAATGGCTGACTTCATGCTAGATTAGGTCACGTGCAAAGACGTGAAAGGTTCACAATGCTCTGTGCTGTGCGTGATGTTGCCCGAGGGTTTGGTCTCCTTGTGCTTCCTCTCACGTGGAATAATCAGCTCCAAGGCACCTTTTTGCAGCTTGAACATGTTTAAGTGATGCTGTGGTTGCTGCCTAACTCCACCCTGTTATTCATGGCATGCTAAAAAAAATGCTTAAATTCACCTGGAGGGGTGAAAACTGATTGTTACGGGAGTGATAGGTATGCGGGTGCCTAGGCTACAGCAGCACTGTTTCCTCAAACAGAGTAACGTAGCCCTCTCTTGAGTACTTAAGGTGTTACGGGGGTTAAAGGGAAACTTTACATGTTATGGGCCCCCGCACCAGTATGTCCCCAGAATAAATTAAACAAACTGGGACTGCCAGCAGTGAAGGTTTCCAGGCCGTGACCTCCCTTAACCTTTCGCAATGCCAATTTGGTGCTGCCATGGACACGCTCTGACGCTAGGAAAAAACAGAAATACAGCGATCCCTCGCTCTGCTGAGATATGCTGGCTCTGCCAGATAGCTGCCCGTCAGCCGTTGTTAAAGGTGGAGGGCATGTGAATGGCCCTGGATGGTCTGGATGTTCTGCAGAAGTTGGTTCTCCCCCAGGGGGAAAAAAATCTTGCTATAGGAATAATAATTAAAGTTTTTCCTTCTAGCACAATCAGTGAGATAATTTGTAGTTTCGGAAACACAAACCAGGAGCTGTAGGGTACAGGCTAAGAGCGGCGTAGACGGAAGTCGGGTTATGAGGAAGGACTCCAGGTTGGTACTGACTGAGACACTTATGAATATTTGGTCTTCAAATGAGCCATCTAACACGGAATGTCAGGTACATCTTTGAAAAAACCCGCCCCCCAAGGCTGCACCTGCAGTTCCCCGAAATGTCGCCCCTCAAGAGGCTCACACACGGCCCCGTCACAGGAGCGATGTTTCTCTGTGCAGTCGGTGTCAGCGCCTCTTTCAAGCAAAACTTGATCACTTTCTAAAAAGTTCCGACCTCCCCTTAGCGACGTGCTCGCAAGTTATTGTGCGAGGCCCATGGCACAGATCACGTACGTATAGGCAGTGTACATGTTAATGCAGGTCTCTCCGGCCAATTCCGCTCGGGGTACAAGAAAAGCTTGAGTTAAGCTATGGGGAAAGACCGCTGCGCAGAAACTGAGGGGAAACGGAATCAGAGCGTTTTAAGAATTTCTTACTCAGAAAAACTGTGAAAGGCTTTGAGGACCGGCTAATGGCGCAGGGTTCGTAAGCTTAGGACACAACACTGTGGGGTTCGGACCTCATATACTTGCTTAGCATACTACTATAAATAGTATTAATAGATGAAGCATTAAACTTCTAGATGATTCTCTAAGAGCTGCCGTGCAACACGGACGTGAGTGCAGGCTTCTCCCCATCCACAGGAGGCTGCACCAATGCGCCATCTCCTTAACCAAAGACAGAGGCAATCTCCCTTTGCCTAAATCTGCAGTGGCTCGGCCCATCGGCGGCGGGCTCCCCGGAAGAACACCCTCGTCCTCTGTATCCTCTCAGAGGGCCGTGTAAAAGAAGATGTAAGCGGCTGAGGACTTGACAGAGGACGCGGGGATGTCGGTCACCTCGTGGTCGTCAAACTTGAACCAGCGCTGCTTCTGGGTGTTCTTGCAGTATGCTGTGTAGTGTCCGCCGTCCAGCCCCCCGTAGTGGTTCTGTGGAGGGGCAGAGAGGGCGACTCAAACCACAGCACATTTACAGGGTACGGATACTGTACAGGGCAGAAAGCTGTGCCGCAAGTATGATAGTATAAGGCTGCAGCTGCAACTGCACTTTTTGAAGATGTACTTCATTTACATTAGGAAATGTGGAATGTTTGTTTACAGGTTGAGTTTGAGTTTTGTTAGAACATTTGTTAAAGAACTGAAACCCACTAAACTAGGTGACCAGTGTATGTTGTACAAAAATTTCACAAACCGGTCCAATGATCGAGGGGGCAGCAGATCGATCAGTTTTCAAACAGTATGTTCGTTTGCGAGGGGCCAGAAACAATAAAAAATATATAGATTATTTTTGGAAATGAACCAACCCCTCCACAAATCCCCCAGTGCTCCACAACCCCTTGGCTACAGAGAGGTTGGGACGCTCTATCCTAGCTGTCACAGAGAGCCATGTCCAGCACACACACTCAGATTCCTGTGTGTGTTGGGTCTACTTACAGATACTCCGATCAAGTTATACTTTTTCAAGTTGTGTTTTGGGCCGATAACATATTGAGACAAATCCAGGTTCTCAAGGGGGAAGTCGACCGACGTCTGCAGCTTCTGTTTCCAGCGACCTTCATAAGAGAATCTAGAAAAGGTCAGGAGAGATCCATGTTCAAAAGGATGAAAACGGACACTTGAACCCTACGATAAAATAAGTGAATCCCTTCTGTTTGCCAGTACAATGACTGTGACTTTTACCTTTTCAAGTGCACCAGTAGAATCGGTGGAACTTTCCAGATTTCCAACTTCTTGGTGGCATCTCTGTGGACCTTACATTGTCTACAGAGAACCTTGTTGCTATCAGTTAGCTTCTCTTCTTTGGAGAAAAGCTTCAGGCAGTCCTGTAGGAAAGAGAAAGTAGATGCTGTCATGAGTCACCTGTGACCAGGCCACGGGACAATGCCGCAGGAGAACAGGGACGTTACCTGCAGGGTACACCTGTTAGTGGATGCCAGTGGCAGAGATAGGTACATGAACGTCTCAAAGGTGCGGGACTTCCGGTGGCATGTCAGACACTGAACGGTGGATTTAAACTGACCCTGGAACAGGGCTACGATGACAGACTCATTGAGCAGCTTGTGTTTGCTCCAGGCTAATTCTGCTGCCTTGAAATCATCCAGGTGGTCAATGGTTTCCTCTTTGTACCTTTTGCGGTTGTCAGCCTGATTGGAAGACAAACGTGTTAGAACTCTCTCGTCTGACCATCATGAAATGCTGCTATTTGCGGTAATGACACGGTCATTCTATGTGGCCAAAAACCTGCAAGGCACGTCAGTGAATCCCAAAGTATTTTATCTGTGTGACGTTGTCTACACTCTAGCTAGCAAAGCTTTTTTGTTTTTGCCACTAAACTACTTTATGCTCACATGGAACAGAAGTGAACGTTAATGTGTGAATTCAGGGTGCTCACCACACCACAGGGTGCTGTGGTGTGTTAGTCCTGACTGATTTAGGAAACTACCTGAGATGGCATGTAGGGGAAGTGGCAGGAGAAGACAGTGAGCATTTTGATAATATGATATGGTGTGGGGGAGGGGTGGGCAATAGATTTACATAACCAACCTCGATACACTATGCCCCATCAGGCAGGACTCTTAGGAATAAACTGGACTGTGAACAAGACGGTGGATCGATATTAACACCAGCACAAGGAACCCATGACGGAACAGGATGTAGGAAGAGTCCTGATACATCTAAACAGCGAGACACTCGACACACTGAAAACACACATAGAGAATGCCAGGGAAAGCACCAGAAGTTTACTTACTCTCTAATTAGGCCATCAAAATGAAAACCAAATGAAAGGAAAAAATAAGTCAACATGTAAATTACAGTATAACATGGAATCTCTTGTCCTTTAACGGTGACGCAGCAGAATGTTGGCAAGTTTAGTGCAGTATAAATTCCACTAGCACCGAAAAGCTTACAATATTTGTGCAAGTTGAATCAGCGGAAGAATTTTTAAAAGTAAAAAGGGGGGTTATTCGACCCACATAGTTTGCTTAGTGTGACAATATTCAGGTTGTAGGTTCTGAACAATCTACAGAACTAACCATACAAAAGCATAAGCAAAGATGATGTCCTTACTTTGTTCAGGTCCTCATGGAGACCGTCCATAAGGAAGAGCAGCAGCTCCTGGGAGTCCTGCTGCTCGTAGCCGGCAAACTGCTCGTTGATCTTGCCAATGGTGACCTTGAAATCCCGGGGGCTGATGTACTTATATAGCCCAGACCACAGCGCCTTCACAACCACACCAAACTCCTCTGCCACCTCACCCTTGTGGCCCAAGATGTTGAATCTATAAACACAGAGAGCACTGGTTGGTATCTTAGCATCAACGTCAAACAGCCCTGTCTCTAGCAGTCGGACGGGTCCCTGGAGGCCCCATTACAGGTAGGCTCCTACCTATTAATGTCTTCCTGGTAGTAGTTCTTATTGAAGTACTCAGCCATGGCAGGGGTGTTACACAGACATTGCAAGATGGAGTTCATGTAACAAGTGTTGCCAAGGTTACGCAGCCCGGTCAATGACGCCCCCAGTCCCCCAAACATGGGGTTCAGATTGCGGATTTTGGCGGCAGAGAGCCAGGAGATCTCAGTTTTAGCGTAAGGGGTCACTCTGGATGGCCTGGAGCAAGGAAACATTACAGGGTAAACCTAAGAGGCAAAGCTATCGGGCAGAGAAGCACAGCGAGCGTTTGAAGACCAACTTGATTTCTCTGTTGATGACGGGTGTGGTTAGCAGCTTCCTGGGTCCCTCTTCTTGAAGTGACTGTGTGATGTCGGGCGATGAGTAAGAGCGTTTCAGTTTGGCGTGGTCACTGTCGGACTCCACGGCGCGCCGCTGCACTTTCTTCTGTTTGGGGGTTGGAGGCGTGGCTGGGGGCGTCTGGGATACGCTCACTTCGGGGGGGTACAGGTGTACCCTGTTGGTGGGAGAGTGGTAGTACCGGTATGTTCCCGTCACCGTGTCCAGGAACTGAGAAACACATAGGAGTGCAAATGTGATGATGTATAACCAAAGTGTGGCCTTTGGTGCTGTCATGACAACAGGTACATCTGCGGCATCCTGGGAGCGAAACGTTAATGTCAATACCTTCATCCAGCCGTCGGGAAGACCTGGGACCGTCCGCCCCATCTCCTCACTTCTCGCCCTGGTCAGCGGCTCCCTCTGGAACACAATCAGGCACTTTTCATAAATCCTTCAAGGCGCTTAAATACGATGATGAGAGCAAGTATCTTATGATCATCTAAATGTAATTCCCACTAACTACCACCCAAAGCACTAATCATTCACTACTAGTATGGGTCATCTTACACTGGACTTATGTAGCACAGAGTAGACGATCTGAATGTGACATACCCTGCAACGTACACCAGTGTTTCTCAAATCAAGCTTCAGAGACCCCCAGACAATCCGCATTTTTGCTCTTTTGCCAAGCTCCCAACACACCTGTACCAGGTATTTGGGGTCCTTGATTGGTTGGGAGCTGAGAGGGAGGAACCATGGGGTTCCCTGACAACTGGGTTAAGAGACAGTAACCTAGAAAAGATGTGACCCTCCCAGACAGGAGGCTCGAGACCTAAATCAGGGCCATCATTATGAGTCACAGAGGGACACTGACTGCCGGGGAGAGACTGACCTTGATTTCACTGACTACACTCTTCGGGGCCGGCCAGTCCAGAGGCATGCTCTTTGTCTGCTCAGCACTTTGGCTGCTCTGCCATCTCCTGTCTTTCCTCTCCACCACTTCTTCCTGCTCATCTTTAGCCGCCTCTTGTCTCTCCAGCCTCTTCCTGTCCTGCCGCCTCTCCTCTTTCCCTTCTCCTCGGCTTTCATCCGCCACCTCCTCCTCCTCCCCCCGCTCCCCTTCCTTCTTGCTATCTTCCTTCTGCCTGTCCTCTTCTCTCTTGGCCTGCATTGGCTTGCTTGGGTCTGTTTGAACATGGTTCCTCTCTTCCGCCGTTGTGGAGTGCTTGGGACTCAGGCCAGGCTTAGCAGAGCGGTCTGGAACTGCAGGTCCATTCTGCGCCGGTTGCTGGTCCTTAGCTAAGGTGTTTAATGACCTGGCACCATCAGATTTTTTGATAGCTGGCTTTTTTGCACGATCAAACTGGAAGATATAATAGTCACAAGGATACAATTTTTGCAGAACTAAATAGGCATGAATTAACTCTTTCTCCATGCCAACGACTCGCATCTGAAACAGAGTGAATTCAACCAGAGGTCTGCAGCAAGCTTCCGAGATGCACCTCACCTGTGGTATAGGTTTAGTCCTGAAGCCAGACTGGACGGACGAGCTTTTTTTCGTTTTCTCCTGAGACGCGATGCTTGATGCTTCAAGATCCTTTGGTTCCACCCCCTTTTGATCATCCATGCGGCCCGAATCCCCATTGACCTGCACAGGTGACTCTTCCCCAGCGTCTTCTCCAGGATCTGGCTCCTCAAGCGAGGGGTAGTTGAAATTCACTGCTTGCATCACGGAATACAAGGTATTTTACTACACTGAGTTTGTGAACTTCAACTGGAGCTGAACTACATCTCACTGCTCAGCTGCCTACACACAGTTCTGGCTAGTGAAAGCTTATGAACAGAATTTGAGAAGCAATGTTTACCACCAAACATCATTGCTTTAGAATGCGTACTTACACTTTGGAATTATGTCAACAGTCTCCTGCTTGGGTGGTCTGACTTTGGCATTAGAGGTGTACATAGGGTAGAACAGAAGCCAGTTTTCATAACCGCCTTCCAGCACCAGAGGTTCACTCCGCAGCACTGTCTTGCTGTCCCACTGCAAAGCAAAGCCATGTTTCTCACCAAAATACCACTAGGCTAGAAAATGCTTATTTTTAAGATCAAGTCGTCCTCCCTTGGGTTTTGGTTATCCTGACTCATCCTCAGGTAGGTTCTCACTTTGTAGAGGGCATCTTTCAGGCTGCGAAGTGTAGTCCCCAGCTTCAGGTCCCTTGCTGAGCTAGACCAGTCCAGCAGGATGATGTAGTCAGCAAATCCACGGTGGTCCCACTCTCCTCTCGAGCATGCAGGGAGTTTCGCCTCAATCTGACTGGCAGTTATTCTGATGACAGGAAGTTGTCAGTGTACTAATGAGTTTGAATGACACATCGTGATAAACTCTGCAGTTTAACCTTGTAGGTCAATTTCAATGATTTTTTTCCCCTGTACAAAATTGTGCAACAATCTGAAAAAGCATTCAGTGCAACTCAGGAGAAATAACTAAGAAATCAAAATCCACGAAAACTAGTTTGGCTTGTGGGGCTGTGCAGCCGTCTCCCATCCTGCAGTGAATCTCCTACCCTGGGCTGATGTCCTCCTCTGGAACACTGATGCAGTGCTGCGTGGGCACCTGGATCTGCGACTCCTCAAAATCCTTCCTGCTCCGGGCATCCATGATGATGATCCGTAGGCACTGATCCCTCATCATCTGAAACAGCTGCTCTGGGGTGACCCCCCCAGGAGGGGCACCAGCTGCTGGGGGGGGCAGGAGGAGGGGTCACTCTTGGGTAATGCAGTGGATGTGGAACAAGCAGGTCCCTCTAATAAACAGCTTTCCTCTACAGCAGTCTTTCGTGACCCAGTTCGTAGAGACTCCCAGACAGTCCACATTTTTGCTCCCTGCCAGACAATCCACATTTTTGCTCCTACCCAGCTCTCAGCACACCTGAACCAAAGAATCAAAAACAAACCGAACAATCACAAACGAGCCAAGCAATCAATAAGAACCCAATACCTGGTACAGGTGTGTTGGGAGCCAGGAGGGAGAAAAAATATGGCCCCTCTAGGTTGTGAAACACAGCTCTATAGTTATCATGTCCCACTTGAGTATGGCTCAGATAATTTACAATGGAAAACTGCCAGTTCACGGTACGGGTCACATACGGCTTCGGTACGCAAAGTGGAAAATGCCAAAAGTCCGTAAAAAATCCTCCTCACCATTTTCCTTTTTATTGTCCTTTTTCCCCCATTTTAACTGCAGCAAACAAAAACACAAGAAAAGTTAACATTCAAATGTATCAGTAATAAAAATCATATTCCAACTTACAGCCAAGCCATGTTTTAACGAACATTTGCCAAGGATGGCTTCCGAAAAAGAAATCTCACTATATTGAAATAACTGGTTACATCAGCATCGTGTTTTAAGGCAATGAACACAGTAGGTTTCTTTTCCATAGATTTTTTGCAGACAAAATCATGACATTATTTCCCCATTAAAGCCTCTTTACTGATCAATAGAAGTCCTTAGAAAAAAAGATTATGTACATACAGTAGCTGCTGCAACTTGTTTATATATTTGGATGTTTTCTGACATGGCAGGCATCTTGGGGTGTGCTGGTGAGGTCCTGTGAGTTTGTGATGCTCAGACTTTTAAAGCCCTTGATTTTTTTTTAGTCATCTCACCTTCTTTGTCTCCTTTTCGGCTCCTGTGGCGTCCTTTAGCGAGCCCTTGCCCAGGGCCTGTCCCGGATTCTCCCCCCTCCTCTTCTTTTCCTCCTGCCTCTCCCGTTCTTCCAGATTCCTCCGTACCTCAGCCTCTTCGTACCTGTGCACAGACCACAGGAAGCACAGAGCACTCGTGTGGACACAGTGCGATAGACAGATATCAAGCCGTGAGGCTTTCTACTTGTTATTCAAATGTTGTCCAACATCGAATAACAACAAAAATAATTTTGAAAAAACATACAACACTAAACTAACCTGAGTTTAAGGCTCTCCGATAGTTTTTCAGCCTCCTCTATGGCTTTTTTTAGACTGTTTGAGCCAAGTATAGACTGAAAAAAATCCTACAGAAATACAAAGATATGGGTCATTATTCAACAACATGTGAATCCATAAATAAATGTATACATAAATATGAATTTAATACAGTATTTTGAGCACCTATATCAAGGGCTTATTGAGTGACTGAATGGTGCGGGAATGGGATACATTGCGTGAATCTCAATATGCGTACTTGATCATGCTTGTGTTCTCTTGTAGCCGTTTTGTGTCATCTTCCATTGCCGAAGACCAATCAGAGCTATGTTTACATCTTTTCTGTCAGATATGATTTTCCTGCTGTTTTTCAGTTTTTTTGGATCGTGAAACTGTTGAACTGGAATGGTTAACACCCCCTATAGCGTTTGCAGAGTTCAATAAATAAATATGAATATTTTAAGTGTAATTTATTTGTGTGAGAAATGCATAATCATACCAGAAATAATCGTTTATGTGTAATTTATTATATACTACGATATGAGTTAAAATTACGGTTGAGGTAATCCGCTGGGCGTACAGCCTGGTACAGCAGCAATCTGTTTCAATCGGCTGTTAGTGCTTTCTTTGTCCTCGTGTTATTGCAAGATAGTTCTTGGAAGGCAAAGTAGCAAGACTGTTCTTGCCAAGTCCACAAGTACGATCTTTGCATTATTGTGTATTAAGATTCACCCATCGGTTCCATCCTCGCCGAAAGAGACCAATGCCATGATTCACTGCGCCCAAGTTTCTTTTTTGGAAGGCAGGTTAGCAAAGACCGGTGTTCTGACAAAACATCCTACCATAGTGCTAATCGATAGCCCTAACCCTAACTCTTACCCTAACCCCACAAAACCCCTAAAACCCTTACCTTAACCGTAACCCCTAATCCTTATCCCAAGACGGTGGAACAGTACATGCGCAAAAAGGATCGATAACACGTCTCGATAGGTAGGATGTTTTGTCAGACCACCTGTCTTACCAAGATCACTAGTATGGTCATTGCGTTCTTGGTATTGAGATTCACCCATTATTACCTGCTGCTGTTTGAAGTCAGGTCTCTTTTTGATGAGGTCGTAAACCGTTAGATATTTCATGTACAAGACATACGCCTTCTCCTCATCGCGGTCCAAGCGACACTCTTCCGCCGCCTTGAATATTTTACAGGCACTTTGTACATAGCTAGGGAAAATAGTATCTATTATACACCTCTAATAACAACAATGAAAATAAACTTCAAACATGTTTTGGCAATAGGTCAAATCGTTATTTTTGCATAGATATCGTGCCTTTAAAAATGTTAATGATACAAATCGAGTTAAGTGGTTACAGATCTGCTTGTCATCAATCAGTTCTCGTTATTCAGTGGAGATGCATATTAGTAACACTCGTCTGAACAGCGTTTCCTCCTGGTTACTTACCTCCTGGTACTTGTTTTGTCCGGCTTTATTTCGGCCTTCTTGTTGAGTTCGCCCAAAGATGTACAGAGGTACAGCTCTTTCACCTCCGTCGTCACCGCTGGCATCTTGGAGGGCGTGTTAGATTATCGACCTCTACGATATTTCTATTCTCATATTTAACGCCAACTTAACCACCGTCGACTGTGAACGCAAACAAATTCTAATTGAAATATCTATGTATTCTATATAAGAAATAACATTAATCAAATTGCGCTGCGTGCAAACATATTTCCTGTGCACAACCTCACTTCTCAGAGCTCATCTCTTTAATTATGAAAAATACGTCCTGCACGGAGCGGATTGAAGTGAGAGAAAGAGCTGTCTGGGTCTGCGGAGGTAGCAGCGGACCTGGCACCGACCCCGCCGCTGACCCCGACCTCCTGTTTACATCATGCAGCCCAGCCGTGGACATCAGCCCGCACGTTTCCAGTAAGGAGTCAAGTTTTCGGTTGATGCTGAAAATCTCACTCACATTACTGTGCTTTTTTTTTTTTTTTTGCAGGGAACGTCAGGCGATCTTATGATGCAAAAGACGCACATTTCATAAAAAATATCCATCTAGCCAAATATTTTAAGACGTTATCAGGCTATACTATTTTAGTAACGGGTTCAGAGGATAACTGATAGGCTTTCGACGTCCCGGGTGTACAACTCACGAGCTATCCTGCTCGCTAGTAATAATCTATTCCGGTAAAACACATTAGCTAGTCATTCATATAACAAGACTGCTGGAAATGCCTTGTTGTCCAAATGATAAACACATGCAACTGCCTGATATTTTATTTACATGCACTATAAATATCAAAATACTGTGTCTCACCATAACGAACTTGTTAGAGTGGATTTTTTTCCAGCCTGACAGCTGGGTCCAAGAGAAAGAAGCAGCCCTGATTTCTGCACCTTAGGGTCGTTCCGTTAGGGGGCGGTTTGGGTTCAAAATTTAATAGCTTTATTATCAAAACGCAACAATGACAGGGGAATTCATTTTTTCTCTTATGCTTAAAAGTGTCCCCGAAATACATTAATAAATAAAGCACATAGCTGTATTTTAAGATCGGATTTTATTGTTGGGCTGTGTGTGACTTTAATTGCATACACCACTTATGTGCGGAATGTATTTATTATGTCTTTACTAAACAAGATAGCATAAAGCACTTATGAAGCCACGTTTTATGTATATGTTGGATGGGCTTTGTGCACAGCATGCAGCAATAAACCCCCCCACTGTCACGCTGCCATAGCTTCGCGAAGGCGTTGCACAGCGCATGCACTTCTGCTGCTCCCTGACAAGTACCGTATCACTACGCAGCCGCATCTATTTTAAATGTATCCTGAAAATAAAATATCTCCTTACGCCATTATTGTTGCTTATTAGACAATAGAATTTGTCACTCGTGCACTTGCTACTTAAACTGCCTGAGCGATATGTGAACACATACAGTCGGACTGCGTTTATGTTTCGCTCGTAGATTAAGGGAAAAGATGTACACATCCGCGCAGAATACGGGGACTTTTGTGTGAGTGAAAAATTAGCCGTTGATGAGGCAACAGTGAAGGAAATCCCCCAAAACACCGTCCCCGTCCGTGCACAGGCTGCGGACTCGCTTGGCTTAAAAGCAAGGTACAACTTCGCCATGAGACTACAAATCTTTTCCAGGTTATTGTTGGGGTATTTTGCTTGGTCCCACCGGATGTGGAAGTGTGACGCTTTGCCGGTGAGATTGAACTTCCCCTGGAAGTAAATTTTCGTTTTCCGGGGTGACTTGAGAAAGTTTATTTATATTCATGAGAGAAGCTGCCTGATTGGGCGGTGAACGTGCTCCCTTCGACATGCTACCCGGCGTCGGTGCGGCCCTTCCTGTCTTCTGGACAAGCTATCAATAGGTTATCTGCATCCATTGGGCTGTTAAGGATGGTTGTATTTGCTGATATTTAGCGACCAGGGAAGATGGTGGCCGAACGTTAGCGCCTCTCCGCATTAGCAACGGCTCCTTATCTTGCCGCCCTATGATCGCACTCACTATTGGCTCGGGACATCTAATAAGAGTGCAGTTTACATTTCCCTGCACCTTTCTAAATTAAAATGTTTGTCTTTTCGTTTGATCATACCCGGAGTGCAAGTTGCAGTCACACACCGACATGTAACTCGATCAGTATGCTATTGGTTCGCTTGGGACGCTGTCTGAAAATGTCTGTCATGGACCATGGTTGGAATTGGAACACCGTCCTGCCTGTGACCCCGAACTGTTCTGCTGTAATCTTCCTATTTTCTTCTGGCCCTGCCTTGTTTGATATGACTGATAATTCAGATTTATCGTACTTATATTCGCATTATTAAGTCCGAAAAGTTTCTGGACTAAAGGTACTCGGGACTACTCATGGTTCAGCCTGAAGATTGAAAATTTTAACCTTATATTGATTTTCTGTGCACAGCGTAATGCAATATATAGCAGTTTAAAGCATTACACGTATAGCTAGTGTTAAGTACAAGTTAAAATATTTTCTGTGTATATGTGAATTATTTTATATAATAGATATTGCTTGTGAATATTATTAAATTTAGGACTTTTAAAAGGGAATTTTAAAGCAATTTGGCATCACACTAGTGGAAACATTAGTTTTATAAGTCATAATTTGAATGCATACATTCTTATGCATGTTATCTATGCATAAACATATGCAGTGCACTGTATTCTGCTGTACATTGCTCGCACCTAGATGATTAAATGAAACAGCCCGTTTAGTTATTATTGGGTAGGAACAAATTAGTTATTAATATATTTGATCCATGCAATGGGTTGGTGCCCCATTCTGGGTTGTTCCCTGCCTTGTGCCTGTAGCCTCTGGAATAGGCTCTGGACTCCCTGCGATCTTGAACAGGACAAGCAGTTTAAGAAAATGGATGGATGGATATATTTGAACCAGTGAAAATCTGTGTGATGAGATATTTAAAAAATATTTAATATTCACTGTGTCCAATATGTGAAGGAAAACAATCTTTGGTCTTTGGCTAGAATGTCTTGTTTTTATAAGACAATACACCAGTTTTATTTTCTCAGAACCGATGCGAGATACTGTATATGAAGGCTTTGTTTTCCACCCATGAATGATGAGGTCATGTAGCATCAGTAGGGCTTTTCCTGCAAAAAATGCTTCTAAAGGTGCCAATGTGTTGGTCATGATGATGTGGTGAACACATGATCAGGCTTTCAGGCTGCTAGCTATGCTTCCTCTCAGGATGATGTGACCTTTGTGCGACATGTAGCGATAGTCACAGCATGGTGGCTCTCTGGGTAGCACTGTTGCTTCACACTTCCAGGGTTGGAGGTTTAAATCCCAACTGCATTCTGTTTCTGTGTGCATGTTCTCCTGGTGTTGTGTGGGATTTCTCCCAAAGTCAATGGAAAAGGTGAACTGAGGATTCCCCCATTATTCTAACCAAGTTTACACCCTGACCTTCAAATGACCTTCAGGGCTGGGCCCTTCATCCCAGGACCTTTCCTTTACAGAGATGGAATGTAAGCTTCGGACGTTTCCTTGGCTGAGTATACGGTGTTCTGTGTCTTTAAAGTTCAAAAAGATGCTTATCCAGAGCATCAGACACATGTGAACCACCCCTATGGTGCAAGAGCCATAAACATACTGCTTCAGGACACAATTGGTCTGGCTCATCTGCTTCCAATAGTCAGCTTATTTGGCTGGAAAACTGGAAGTGTTTAGCATTGGCCCTGCAATGTTCTATCAGGAAGAATACAAAGATGATCTGCATTCCTGATGTCTCGAGTTGAGGAGACAGGGCTGCTTACAGATGTCATGCTACATCGTAGTTTGTCAGTCTTACAGTATGATGATGCGTCTATCTCAGTTCTAGCCACCCTTGCTACCGTTCGGCAACTGGAGGGTTGCAGGTTCGAGCCCTGGGTCCCTTTGTCCCCATCAAAGTGTCCTTGAGCAAGACACTGAACCCCAAATAGCTCCCGGTGAGTTGGTAGGCACCTTGTATGGCAGCCTCTGCCACTGGTGTGTGAATGTGGGTATGAATGGGTGAATGCCATTCATGGGTGAGGCATGTATTGTAAAGCGCTTTGGTTAAAAGCACTATATAAATGCAGTCCATTTACCATTTAAAGGGCTTACCCCTAACGCCACCTTAGCGGAGATGCCCGCATCTTTAAAGAGCTTACCCCTAACACCACTTTACCCACTTTAGTGGAGATGCCCACATCTTTAAAGGGCTTACCTCTAATGCAGGGCACTTGACTATAAGTTAAGCTACTCAGCACTACAACATGATAGCACATTTTAGACATTTTTATATATTTTATATATATGCCACACTCTAAAGAGTATGTATGGTGTCTGCTTAAGTTTTGTCAGCTTTACTAAAATCAGGCATTGTGTTAAATTTTTTTATATAAATCTCTGACACATATTGTTTTTATTGTCTTTTCATTCCAAATGTTATTCCAGATTTATTTTTATAAAACATACATCTGCTTACTTAAAGCAAGAACACATTTCTTCATGCACATTTTCCTCAACAATTTATGTAGACAAATTCTATTTTTCAAATTCAGGAAGTACAATCAGTTTTCTCTTAAGTCATAGTTCCTAGAACATTCAGATCTTGACTGGCTGCCACAATAATACTGCTACAGGTTCCAGAATCTTATCCTTTCTTTCATCTGTTCAATTAAAAGTTCTCTTTTTTTTTTACCAAGATCTAACAATCACTGGATAAATGTTTGGGAGAGTTGCTCTTTCAGTATGAGGATTGCCCAATTTCCAGTTCAGCATACTTAGTTCTTAAAATTAGTTTCTTGGAAGAAAATTGCACACGAAAAATTGCTGAACTTGCACGCAACATGAGCTTGTCTTCTAGATGGACCATGTCTGCTCTAAAATCACATGTAGCACAGTTTGCCTCTAGCGAGCCAAAATGTAAAATGTTTCACACAATAGGAGTCATTAAATGATGTTTTGGGATTAGTGGACTGTCTAAGGGGGGGGGGGTAAAGATTCTTAAGTAGACTATGATGATCTCCGGTTGCTTTAAAAATAGCTAGTCCTTTGAAAACTGGAGCAAACAATATGCTTCATACTTCCCTGAGGACCATAAATAATTTCCAGTAACAGACACTGTTTCCTATGAAATCTCCAGTTAGGAAAGACAAAAAGACCAAGAGACACCACAGGCTGCTTGTTTTAGGGTATTCTCTGATGCTCGTAGATTGACAGTAACACTAGGTTTGTTCTTTTCATTGGCAAGGCATTTCATAGTCAAAGCTCAGCAATCTTTCATTATACTGCCATAAAGTGGAAATACTGGTGGCTGTCCTTCATGGCCAGCTTACTCTCACCTGCAGAGGGCAAGGTGAGGGAGGCCTAAAGAGAGTTTTCTCACAGGGATCAATAAAGTATTATTAATTATTACTGTCATGCTTGGACAGACATTTCCTGTATTATGGAAGTAACTAAGAAGTCCATTTAGTCCTGATTAACTAAGTAAGTCCATTTAACTTCATTAAAAAATAATTTAGTCACTGGTTGGCACAGTGATTAGCACTGCTGTCACATACCACTGGTGCCAGAGTTGGAGTTTACACTTGGTTTTGGTTTAATGCAAAAACATGCTGATGTCTGTTGGAGTTGCCAAATTGCCCGTAGATGAGTTATTTCATGTGCTCCCCCCATGGGCTCTGTAACCCTGTGACTCTGTATAGCAGTGATTGTCAACCTTTTTTGCACAATTTTTAACCTATTATTTACCATGCCAGCTCAGGAGGGGTCGGTAAATTTGAAATTAAGCATCTATGGTTTGGCTTCTTGAATTGGTTGAGTTTTCACTAAGCGCTAAGCATTTACAGACCCAATACCCATTTATATAGGTTAACTCTAGGATTGGATCTGGGAAATCTGATTGTGGACCAGCATAGGAGCTTGCTGGTTTTAAAATGCTTACATTTTCGACTGTGCCTCGTAACCCTTTCAGAACTTGCCGTGACCCCTGGGTTAAGAATTACTGCTGTATGGGACAAGTGGGTATAGAAAATGGATGGGTAAAGTCACTGTTGTCTTGGGATCTTGAAAATCTTAGGATAATCCTACTAAAAATAGCTGCTGTGCCACATGAGTTTGAAACTTCATTAGCTAGCTTTCCAGCCGTTTGGTCACATGAACTCCAATTAACTACTAGGCTATCCGAGAAGCAATAAAGCCTTACATTTTCAAATAACTAGGACTGTCTGTATCATGCTTTCATTATATAGCAACAGTCTACCAGCAAAGCATTAGCCAAATCAGTATCCTCTGCTTCTGTGATGTTGAAAACTTGTATTGACAGAGGATGTGATGCATCGTGGTCAGACAACAAGCGACAATCCTATGTTTGATGCCTGTGTTCTTTTTCAGTTTAACACATATTTAAAGTAATATAACACAAAATGTGTTGAAGTGACAATACAAAAAATGTGTAGCTAATTAATGCACATTTTTTTTAGAGTGCAGCATGCCGATTGTTTAGGGAGGTAAAAAATAGGCAAATTCACACTTCATTTTCCTGTTTGCTTTTGGTTTGCACCCAGGCTGAGTGAGGTAAATTACATCTTCGGGGGCTCTGGTGGATTGTGCACATGCAGCCCAGGGCCGGTATGCATAAAACTTCTCAGGGTCAACAAATCTAAGAGTGACGTGATTTTGCTCCTCCTCCCAGACTTAATAAGTATAGAATAAGTGGCATGCATAAACATTCTTAAGTGTTAAGACTTGGTCTCAGCTCCTAAATTATTTAAGAGAGCTGGAGAGGACTCCTCTCCTACGAGACAATCAGACCAGATGCAATCTCCTGCGTCACCTAAAAATGCACAGTTTAACTGAACGTAATAATGATGCAAAATTTTTGGAACTGGAAAAATATAATAATATCAATAATAATAATAATTAAAATAATCATCATTATCATCATCATCAGACAAACCTGTAGCTTGCATGCTTGCTTTATAAACTGTGATTTCCTTTTGCGAGGTCAATAAAACATTATACCACATTTTTTCACATTCCTCTGCTGAACGCCTTGTCCAAGGTGACGCAGCATTCTCAGAGCAATAGCCTCCTAAGCTTTTTTTGTCCGTACTTGTAACAGCTGGGCCAAACTTTCCTCGCACTACCTCTTTCCAATGTGCCAAAAGAACCATTTTGTTTGTCATCCAGTTTGGTTTTTTTTGTAGAATCCAATGTCTTGCTAGGAGTTTTGCGTTTGACCCATAATTTATACAACATGTGCATCTATTAGTGGAAATTGTTTGGTGTTGTGCTAGGTAGATTTTTGTTCAACCAATTAAAGGTATGATCACAGAAAGGTATGTCGTATAAAGCTCTACATTATTGGTTTAATGTCACTATTATGTTCACCGCGCAGCTCATCTATTGGTTGAACTTAGTATTTGGGGTGGGATTTTATTTGTAGTCCTCATTTCAAGACATTTAAATGCTGGGTTCGTAAGCACTTTGCAATTGGGCTTAGACTTTGCTGAAAGTTACTTTAAGCAGCTTTATACAATGCTCATAGGTCCTACTTTTGCTAAGATTTTTTTAACTCCTAAGCCCAAGTGTACAACCATTCTTAAGACCATTCTCGGGAAATTTTATGCATACCAGCCCAAATTTTTATGTCCGTTGGTACTCGACAACTCTGCATGTGCAAGAAAATTATTTCTATTAGGTGGCAGCACTGAGTTCCCTAGAGTAGAAGTCAATGAAGAAAGAGTAGAAGAAGAATATTTGTTGCAGGCAGTGTGGAGGTAACACTATCCAAACCTAGTAATAACTTTAAAACTGTCCATAAAAGTTTACCCATTTCACTCCTCTGGTTGTACCTGTGTTTGTTGTAATACATCTGTCCTCTTCTGCTCTGGTGGAGTATCACTGCTGTATGCATAGTGCTGACTGTGGCCATCTGCATCTGTGGCCAAATGTTGCCGTACAGAAGCTTCTTCGGTATTATGTACACAAGAGTGCATGGGCTTTAAGCACAAATGGAAAAGTGAAGTATGAACTAGGCATAAGTGGGTGAAATTTCACAATTTGTGCTGGTGGGTGGCTGATTGTGGCTACTCGATGATGTTTCTTAAAAATGACAACCTTCGTGTTGCACAACTGATCACATGACAGCTGACGCACAAATGCCTTGCATGAGACTCATGCTCAGACCCTTTTGCGAAGTGCAGTGACACTGTTTATACAGTATGTCAGTGTTAATCTGCATAGTAAAATAAGTTATATGGACAAAAGTATTGGAACACCCGCAGTAATTACAGGATTTTACCATATAAGCCACACCCATTGCTGACATACAGGTATATAATTAAGCAATCACCCTTGAAATCTGCAGCACCAAACAATTGCAGCAGAATGGGGGGGGGGGTCATACAGAGGAAGTCAGTCAGCCTAGAACCGTCATTAGACACCACTGGACACCTTTCCAACAAGGCGGTTCTCCACATTTCTGTCCTGCTAGCGCTAACCTGGTCAACCCCAAGAAAAGTAGCAACATCTGGGAGCAAGTCCGGCTGTGAGGTGGGGGCCACACAAGCTCACAGGAAGGGACCTGAACACCCAGCATCAATACCCACCCTGAACGGCAGCAAATCCCACCAGGGCCGGTATACATAAAACCTCTGAGTAAAATTTCACTCTTAAATGTGTCACAATTCTAAGAATGCGTTACAATTCTAAGAATGACGTGATTTTGCTCCTACTCCCAGACTGAAGAATAAGTGGAATGCATAAACATTCTTAAGTTTTAAGACTTGGTCTCAGCTCCTAAATTATTTAAGAGAGCTGGAGCGGACTCCTAAGCCAGTTAGGAGTTGAATGATGGCAGCTGCAATACTCGCACCCAGACGGAGACCATGCACTTTCCATCAAAGAAAGGACGTCCTGCAGACAAATGACAATAATGAATTGATAAAAAGGTACAGGCTCGATTATGTGGGCATTCTTTTTGTTACCAACCTAATTAGGAACCAGATACAATCTCCTACGTCACTTAAAAATGCACTTACAGTTGAACTGAAGGTGATAATGATGCTACGTTTTTGGCAACTGGAAAAATATAATACAGTGGTACCTCGGTTCTCGAACTCACTAGAACTCGAATTTCTTGAAAGTCGAACGAACCAGTTTGACCCAGAACTCGATCTGAATATCAGAAGTCGAACCGTGAACGTCATACTACAATGCAATTGTTACTTGAATGCCTTCTTCGCAGACTGGATGATTAACCAAATAAAGCAGTGCAACATTACAGCAACTAACAATAAATAAACCACCAACTTACGTATACTATTACAGCATTTATGGCATTTATTTAAACTTTATTTTACCAGGTAAATTAACCGAAAACCAGCTCTCCCTGCTTTAGTTGATATTCGAGAGAAACAGCAGATTATAATACTTATATGCATGGGAACTCCCTGGGATACAAACTTTATGCGCGTAACTAAACTCTTCAGCCAATAAGGGCAAAGGCGTGTCGTCACGGAGGCGGTTCCAGTTTGCATTGCGTCAGGTTCAGAATGCGTTGCTTTAAGCCAGCACTGTAAGCAAGTCAGCACTGATATTGCACTGAAATCTACCTAGCACAAAATTGATTGGTGGTGTACTAGGTAGATTTTCGTACAACCTATTATAGATATGATCACAGAAAGGTATGTTGTATAAACCTCCACATTAATGGTTTAATGTCACTATATATTCACCGTCCAGCTCCTCTATTGGTTGAACTTAGTATTTGGGGCGGGATTTTATTTGTAGTCCTCATTTCACGACATTTAAATGCTGGCTCCATAAGCACTTAGGAATTGGGCTTAGACTTTGCTGAAAGTTACAATGCTCTTAGGTCCTACTTTTTGCTAAGATTTTTTAAACTCTTAAGTCCAAGTGTACAGCCATTCTTAAGACCATTCTTAAGACCATTCTTAGGAAGTTTTATGCATACCGGCCCAGCAATGTTCCAGCATCTAATGGACAGCCTTCCCAGAGGAGTACAGGCTATTACAGCAGCTAAGGGTCAGTCAGCTTCATATTAATGCCCTTTAATTCAGGGTGAGATCTCCCAACACTTTTGTCCATATAGTGTTTGTCTGGGCCGTTTCCCGCAAGTTTTCTTTCTGATATGTTACTGCACATACTGGTTCTGTGTGGAAAGGCCTTCTGGGTTTTGGGAGACAGGTTGGAGGAGGATGGTGCTTATTCTTTGGCTAAAAAGGGTGTAATGTTTGTGTTGTCCTGTGGATGTGTAAGGTGTCCGTATGTCACATCAGAATGTGCAGTATGGTGTGTCAGCTTGATCTCTATTGTGCTGTGCAGTGCTGTGATTCATTTCAATTGGGGTTCACCTCTGTCAGCTGTGGGGGTTAGCAGGTCATCACCATAGTGACAGATGGTATTCCCCCTGGGAGGCCTGTACGTCGGTAGGGGGGATGAGCCAGATAAAGTGACTATACCGGATGTTCAGCAACTTGTATAACATGTATAGTATTTCACTTTAGTAGTTCTTTAGTAGCTTGTTATTCCCATCCATCCATCCATCCATCCACGATTATATGACTCCTGGTGTTTTGTAGATCCTATATATAATATTTTTTAATTGTTTATGGGGAAGTTAATCAGCACTGATGAAGGTAAGTGGTAAGAAGATGGATGACGAGTTGCCACTACTTTAATGAAAGTGGGGGGTGTAATACAGCAGAAATCAGGCACACAAACCATGTAATATTGTAGGTTGGTTTTGGCTTGGAACAGCTCTCACCCCCCACCCCCAGTGATCATGTCTGAGCCAGAGGGCCACAGCCTCTTTTAACAGGGCCTTCCACAGACATGGAGGGAGAGGGCGTGATCAGTGACGAGCCGCTGACTAAGCAATAGAGGGTGAAGGTTATGGGAAGTCGAGAGGAAGCACTGGAACTCCAGGCTGGTGTGTTTTCACAGTAGGAGGTGTCACCTTAACACTCTGGGGCAGTTTCATATTGATTGATGGTCTTTACAGGAAAGAGACGAGCCAAATACCGCAAAAGTGACAAGTGGGCCTGGTACTACATGAGATTTGGGAAACAGCATACTACCCATTACACATGACTAATCATAAACATCACTGCTCAAATCCTCAAAGATGAGCACAAATACATTACCATTTAGTTAAACTTTAAACGTGATTACATTTACCCAGACAGTCCAGAGACTATATATACACATATATACACACACACATATTTATATAGATGTGTGTGTGCGTGTGTGTGTGTGTGTGTGTGTGTGAGTGTGAGTGAGAAATTGCGCTCAATTTGATTCTTTCAGGGAAACAACAGGCGCATTTATGAGGACGGGACAATCTGATGATGTCTGCAGAAAGGGTTCACCTTGATTCCGGGGTCTTCAGCAGGACATTCACCCAGTACACATGGTGCCCAGCCCCATGACATCTGGGAACACGTGGTTTCTCTAACTCAGCATGTTTCACGCTGCCTGCCTAAATTACGGCTGTGAATCTAATAATAAGTGGGGGGGGGCATCGTTCTCAGGAGACGGAGCCCCGCAGATATGGTGGCAGAAATTGTCTTCAGTTGCTGCTTTCTTCTCCAAAGTTAATTTTCACCTGTTTTTGTGACATTCTGTATTAATGATGCAATGGATCACAACACACACATGTAAAGCACCTTGGGGGTGAGAGGTAATGGCAGAAGGAGCTAGAGGGCTAATATGGTACGAGGAGCTGGAGGCAGTGAGCAGGGAGGTGTGGAGGTAACGGCGGAAAGAGCTGGAAACACTTCCTTACTTTCTAAGTGCATATTAGAAATGTAATTTTAAATATCCCTAAATAATTTCAGTTACTTTTCACACCCCTATTACCCCCCCCCCCAGTTTTCAGGTTTATTTAAATACACCTCATTGCGTTTGTATTAAAAGGGATTGTTCACACTACCAATGAAGTTATTACATATTAGCGCAGCACCACACCACAGATGGAAACTTCCTTTTAGATTTTGAAATGTACTCTGCACTATATACCATGCACTACGTAAGCAAAACAAGTTTGTTTCTTCATAGGCAATTTGTTTTCACGGAAGTCAGGGCAACCACATGCCTTTTGACTGAGCTGTCATGGCGGCTGATTTCTCTGTGGCTTTAATTGTCTGTTGTGACGATTAACAGAATCACCTTTGCCGTGTGTTATCCACAGAGCAGTGCATCTGTGTGTGAGCCTCTGGTCAGCAATTGCTGTAGGAGTGCAAAAAAAATGTGTCCAGTTGCTGCTTTCTTCTTCCAAAGTTATTTTTTTATCCAAATTTTTCTGTTTAAAATTAATGTGTGCTATCTTACTTTGTTGTGCAGAATGAGAGATGTCACACCAACAGGGTTCAAAGCCTTGATTTCATTATCTATAAACACTTAGTAATGTATTCTTACTTTAGCTAAGTATTTAAATACAGTCCAGAGTCTTTTGAACAGTGTTGTCTAAATGTTTGCTATTCTGAGTTTTATTGATCTCTGAAAAGTCCACGGAGACCATGATATGAGTTCGAAGAAGAGTTTTGAAATAATAACCCTTTTCAAAACAGACATTAATACTATGTAGATTTAATGGGATCCTAAATTTGTAAAAACTGTAAAGACTTCATATTTTTGATGTTTGTGTAAAAGTTTCCTCCTTCCCCTCCTAACATGCAGAGGGACGTGAATATGACTTCTGTGTGAGATGTTTGGTTGTATTCTGAACTATTGCCACTATGAAATTCCTGTAAAGTTGATAATTCATCCATGTAATTCATTAAACAGAAATGCAGGATGGTTCGTGTTGATGGGTGATGTTGTAATAGCAGCCCTGTGTGTTGACATATCAACCCCGCAATAACACACGGGAGACTGATGTGGAAACCAGAAATTACTCTGAATTCTGATTCTCGTGATTCCACGCAGAAAACGTGTCAGTAGCGTGCCACTGCAATAAGCTTGCACTGCTGCAACACGCATCCAGGGGCTGGCTGGTCAGACCTCTTCCCCTCTAGCTCTGTGAGCCCTGGTTTGCATGTTCCTCTTCTGTTGTGCAGGTTTCCTCCCACATGTGATTAGTTGTGTGTGGATTTGCTCAAGAATATAGTTGGGGGAGAGTCCGCCACGATCTGGTTTCAGATGAGTATCTAATTATATGTAACTGTGTTACGTAATGAAATTACAAGAAAATTTTAATTGTAGGCCATTACAGTAACTGTGAAATAATATGCAATCACAGTTACATATGAATTACAAAGGGGTCACATCCAAATATACTGTTTTCAGTAAAAAGCTTTTATGTAGAAAATAACATTAATTTTGTTCCTTTGGATCTTTTGTCTTTTGGCATATTTCCAGACAATGTGGGCCAGCAAAGCCCACTTCTCAGTTTCATTGCCCAGTTTAAAACATTTGTTAGAAAAGTAATCAAATGCAATAAGTTGTATTTCTTTGCATAAGTAATCCAAATACTTACTTTACTTGGTAAGACTTTACTTGAAGCAGTCTACATAAGGGTGACATGTAACCGTGATAAGAATGACATGACACATGTCATGCACATTAATGACACATTATTGATGTTTATGACTGTTGTCATGAACATCACTGTTGTCATAATGTGTCATTCGGTTTTTGGAACTGTGCATGACATGTATCATGCCATTCTTATGACGGTTACATGTCACCCTTACTGTATGTAGACTGCTTCAAGTAAAGTGCTGCCCTTTACTCTTTACGTTGTTACCAGGGTAACTAGTAATCTGTGACCTAATACCTTTTTCACTGGTAACCTTTCCACTGCTGCTGTGTATTCAGGCACTTCTTTTTCTTGACCTCATGGCCCAGTTTCTGCTCCAGGGGACACTGCGGAAGGGCAGATCGGACAGGCAGCACTGTGCCCCGCCAGCTTTTCTGTAAGTTGCCTGTGTGTTGTGACCTGAATACACAAATCCCTGTCGTTTTTATTTTTTCCCCTATATGATTCGTTTTGCCCAAAAAACATTGAGTATTTTGTATTATTTGAACCTGAATTATTTTCTTGAGTAGAGAACTCCTGCTTCCTGTAGTGGTTTGGTTATGAGCCACCCACCACTGTACGATTGTGTATTAACTGATGGCCCCTGACTGCCCTAATTAGAGATCATTTACATCATTATCATTTACACCAAATCCACTTGTTTTCCTAAAATATGTCCTTACATCAATAAGAAAACCAAGGATTTTTTTGTGCTTGTTGTATCTTTCAGCCCAGCGAAATGAAGAAAATCATTTTTCGATTTAAACTGACGTGGTTGCGTGATGCCTTCTGTCTGCTAATACTCGGTGTAATCTGCGGTGCTTCAGGGCGAGGTGTCTGTCTACCTACCTGATGACTCACTAGTGAAGTCTGCACATGCATATCTCTCCTCCCTCCCTTTTCTAGGGGCCTGTGGGCACAACAAGTCCTCTCTTTTCTGGAATTTGGACCTGTATGTCATTTACACCCGAATCCAGAAAGCAGGTTATACCTATTTAGAAATCTATTTGGTTGCCGTTCTCACCACCTACAGTACCTGACTGAAAAGAGTGAGAAAAGTTGGTTTTATAAAATGTTGATTAACCTGCATGTGGATTATTCCGCTAAACAGATTCATAGGGTTGAATAGTCCATAACTCCTTTATGTGTTGATATTTAATGAGCGAATTAAAGTTGAGTACTTTTCTCAGAGTGTGCGTACATTACCTGAACTACTTCTGGTATAAGACACTAAAGGTCATGTATGTTTAAGGTTTATGCTGTCCTGTTTTTTACTTTGTCTTGTAAAAACCCTCCCTCTTTCACTGCTGTAGTGTGTTGCACCTTGGTTCTTTGAGAACTCTGTTTCATGTCCCTGAATACTTATATATGGATGGTATGACAATAAAGCCCATTTGACTTGACCTTACTTTTCCAGTACTTCTCCTGGTGATGATATCTTCGGAAGGTACTTTCATACCCTTATGTCTGTACATAAAGAAACCCACCTGACTGATTATATGAAATATGAAATTATATATGCTAATTGTTTTCCCTGGAAGGGGGATATATATGGTTTTGGCACTTGTTCACCGCCACAGACGGTTTCTGGAGATACACTAAGATGAACGGGAAGTGATCATAATTTGTTTTACTATATTTTGTCAGCAAATCATTAAAGACTTTCAAACTGAACTGTAGTTACAGATCACAGAAAAAGTGGATTAAAAGAGTCTTATCTACTGGAAAATGTCCCCAGC
>JAABNY020000019.1:15370157-15392441 GCA_015164015.2 Brevimyrus niger
CCCTCAGAAACAGCACAGTGCTTCACCTCCTCCCCTGCCCCCCCCCCCCCCCCCCCCCCCCCAACCCCTTTGGCCCTCCCCCTTTTGATCCACAGTTGTCTGTAGTTCTGTTCTGGGTTTTGATGGCGCCCAACTTGGAGCTGCTTGTTTCAAGATGGACCATGACTGTTTAAATTGTGGTAAGCCCTTTGTCCATGAATTTTATCATTGTATTTTTATTAGGCTTTTTTTCTTAAAACCCACTAAAGCCAGAAGCCAGTTGAATTGGAATTTATAATTTTTTTCTAATGCTGCTTTATGGTGTTCGTGGGAAGGTTCCTGGGTCTCCCCAGCACTGCCCACCCCTCCCTGCGGTCACCGCGGTCACTGTGGCCACTGGCAGGAAGCCGCTGACCCTGTCTGTCTGGGCGCCCCGAACAATGTCATCGCGCTTCCTGTTTTTCACGGGGGTTGGAAAGGCCGCTCTCTCGGCTTGTGTGGATGACTTTGTGGTCCCTCGGATCCACGGGGCCGGATGCGTCCAGCAGACAGGAAGTGACAGGCGGTCGTGCTGAGTAAAGGCTGCACTGGCCCACGGCCGTATCTGTCACATGGCATTCTGGGAAACGCAAATCTCGGTGCGGCACGTTCGAACTGGGGTGTAGGCGCAAGCTTGCCTGGGGTTTCCTGTGTCGAGGTTAAAATCGGCCGCGTTGAATGCGAGCACAGACACTGGGAGGTGTAAATGTCGCCTCTGTGTGTAGGAGCTGCCAAGGTGCAGTACTGACCTGTTCAGAGAGCCGCCATGCTTGCCAGAGCTGAGACTGTTTGCTTTCATAGATTAGATAAAGTCAGGAAATATGCAGTGAGGTCACTCTTTAGACCGCAGCCATATGTTGTATGCAGGCCACTTTTGATGTTGGCTCCTAATTACATAATAATGATCTTTACGAGCTCCTATAAACCTGCGTGCTTGTGAGTGCCCGTCTCTCTTCTCCACCCTGCCTTCCTGCCGCTCTCCGCTCCGTTTTGTTGCATCTCCACCCACTACTGCTCTGGGTTTTTTAATTTTTTTCCTTTCTGATCCATTGACCATTTAAATCTGCAGGCTCCAAGCCTAATCTAATATTTCATATTTCAATAAATATTCAAATACACCTACTCGTAGGTGGTATTTTTTTGTTTGACTGAGCCTCGTGACATCAATAATATTCCTCCATGTGATGTTTGCGAAAGTGCCCGACTGGATTTGTTGCATTAAATGACTCTGTCACCTCCTTCTCTTGAACATACGGGTCTGTAAATATCGCAGGGAGCTGTGGGGCTACTTTAACTTTACCATATAATGAATTTCTAGACGGCTGACATCTTGACAGCTTGTATTTTCTGGCCATGCGCCTCTGGCTTTACTGCGGCGTGTGGCGGAGCCTTGCGGCCTGGCGTTGCTGAGCTAAATTGAGCAGACGCTGGAAATAAAATCGATTAAGCTTTGGGTCGTCCTGTGGTAACTGGTACCGATCAATTAAATAATGCTTGGATCGGCCAAGATTCTGGTTATCGGTTTGGGTCTGCCTGTAGCTAGAAATAAATATTGGGGGTGGGTCCCCCTTGGTACAATTCTCCGACTGGCGGACGGAAGCAAATTTTCTAGGGTGGTTCACTCTTGCCATTTTCCGTGACATTTTCTCTTTTCCAGCCATGCATCTGTCCATCAGCTGCTTTTTCAGTACAGCGTCACAGGAAATGATCAAAATGTATGCAGTGCGCTTTACGTGTAACTCGGGTGTGACTGTCACACTGAAGTGAGTCCCCTCTGCTGTAGACGCCAATGGGTTACGTCACAGGTGAAAATGCGGCCAGACTGGGTGAATGTCCATAGTTTGACACGCTGCTCTGCACATCTGCTCCGCACTTTGGTGTTTACCAGCTTATCTCTGCGAATCTTCTCAGGGCCAATCAGCCTGCGACTTTCCCAGCTGACTCTCTCTGCACTCGTTGACTCTTCTCAAGCTCTTCACACGAATGGGGGGGGGGGGGGTATGATCCAACCGGATGGCTCTGCTGCTCCGAACTGCCTCCCAGATGATAGACCGCTGAAATCAGGAAGCCTGCTGTGGCCCCCACCCTTCTTAAGAGCCATGGGAAGCCTTTAGCCACCTGCTGTGAAGTGACCAGGCAACGCTTTTTGGGGTCAGATTGGCGCTGCTCCGTCCTGTTTTCCATCGTCATGGTGATGGCAACAACGAGAATAAACATCAGTTACACCAGAATTGCTTGGTTCTGATTCCCTCTGTCCCCACATAAGGTCCCCCTCCCTGTCAGAAATATCACACACAGCATTTGACCTACTCTCACGTGTGCAGTTTGTTTACGGAGAAGAGGGGGAATTCCGCAGGGACGACCATCCGCAGAGGCCCGGATTGCCATGGATACTAAGCCCTGCGTAGTGCTCCTTCATAAAGAAGGAGGGGCAAAGTTTGTTTTAAGGAAGTTTGCTGTCTGAGGATTGATAGGCTGGATGCAAAGGACCAGGATCATGTATGCTGAAGCTTGATTTTTTTTGTAGTCTATTTTTAAGGCTTGTCTAAATTATCTGGGTTTCATTATTGTTTGTTTTCTCTCTTTTTCAGAACCGAAAGAAAGAGGTTCAGTTTGGACCAATGAAGCTCTATCAAGATCAGCTCCAGGTAGAGCATCTTTTCTTTTCATTAAAGCCATATTGCAGTATTCCCTCGGTTTACCTTCAGATGCACAGATCTTGGGGGCCGGCCCCTTCATCGGGCCCTTACACCTGCCGGCCCGCCTTGCTGTGTTGGTCACTCGCCTTGCACTTGCGCGTACATTTGATCATTCCTAACATTCTCCAAACTTGCCCCGTTCTCTCGCAGACATTTCTATAACATCTTAATCTCTGAGTTCAAGCAGATGGCCCAGTGCTAATTTCCAGAAAAAGGTCTGTTTAGCTTTTTTTTTGAGGGGGGGGGTGGGATTCCCTGTCGTCATGGGTCCTCTTGATTCCTGCAGCGCAGATGTTTGCCGTATAATGGATCATTGAGAATCGCAATAAAGCGCTCCTTCGCTGTAAGATGGCAACACCCAGTTGGCCCTTTAAAATAACTCCATAAATGCATGCATTGTGTGAGATGTAGCGTTTCCATGGCAATGCTGCTAAACACAAAATGCTTCGATCATGCCGGTAGGAGAGCTGCATCTCGTACGTGTCACATGGGGGGCCCTGGTGACTGATGACGCGCTGGGCATCATGGGGTCTGCCCTGAGGGGGACGGGCACCCGGCCCCTCTCTCTGCACAGAGAATAGAGCCTCTGTGTCTGGCCCTCTGATCTAGACCCATGACAAACTCCTTGTCATCATGCACGTTTGACACGTCTGTTTATAAATAAAATAAGTCAATATCCAGAAAGTCTTTGAAAACTCCACGCTGTGCCAACGCAGGTGATTATTACCATGGCAACGTTGACCACGCAATGTAATTCTATAATCCTTGCTCAAGATTTCTGTGGTGAGAGACGTGAACTCCGAGGACCGTAATGGTGAAGGTGGTGAGGTGGGAGCGAGCTTCGCCTTTTGGGTTGCGGGCCGCCATCTTGCACACCGAGGCTGAGATATCCACGACCCGTTTGAGGTCTCTGACAGGCCCGGTCTCCACTGCAGCGGCGGAGCAGGCAGGACACGCTTTTGCCCTCACAGCTTATGTGAACAGAACATGCATATTAAACCATTGCTATTTGCCATTTATCAGTGGGGGTGGGGTGCAGAATAGGCCCTCTTTATATTACAGTGACTGCACTGCTGCTGATGCCGGGGGTAGGGTTGTCGTCCCTGAGCCTGTTCCCTTCATTGATTGGTGCGTTTGGGACCATGTGACTGTGCTCTGCTGCTGAAACCAGGGGTTGGTGCTGTGGTCCCTAAGCTAAGTTCCCCTTAGTTATTGGTGCGTTTGAGCAGCCTGGCATTGAGGAGAGCGGGGTGGGCCGGATGCCCCCCAGCCTTTTCGACAGGGCACAGGCTGACCGGCTTCCCCTGTCCCAGGTCATGCTGGTGTTTGCCAAGGACAGCGGGCAATGCGGCGGTTTCCTGCGGGCCTGCGAGAAGGCAGGCTTCAGGTGCAGCGTGGCCAGGACGCCGGAGGCTGCCCTGCAGCTCTTCCGGGAGACGCACCACGACGTTGTGATCGTGGATCGCAGGCATTGCCGACACCTTGACGCCGACGCTGTGTGCCGGTGGGTCCCTGCGTCCAGGAGCATCACACCCCGCCATTAATCCGCTGACTGTCACGGCACTCTGTGCACTGAGGAACCCAGTTTGGGCCTGCCTGCTCTCTTGCGTTCTTCTTTTACAAAACTTGCATATTTATCCAGTATTTCTGTGCTGTTCTTAAGCACTCATAAAGATGTACTTTAGTGCTCTGGCCTGGCTGTTATCTGTGACCTGATGTGATCTGTCAGGCTAGCTTCCACCACCGTGTGGCGCTAAATGCCTCCCTCCGTTTCACCCGTAGGTCGATTCGAGCCGTGAAGGCCTCGGAGAACACCGTCATTGTCGCCGTGGTGAAGAGGTAGGGGGGACAGCGTGTGCGAGTGGGGTGCAGCTTCTACCGTGTTCAGAGGTCACATGGCTACTTTATGTTTGTGAGAAATTAGGGCTGGGGCCTGTTTGGCTGTTGTAGTTTAAGTCCGTAAATCTGAATGTTACCATTCCACAACATACCGAATCATCCAGGGTTTTTCTGAGATACTGGGCAGCCCCCAGATGAGGGTGCTGCTGAGCTGGATTATTGATTCATTCTTTTTTTTCCTTCTTTAAAGGCAAGACCGAGAGGAAGCCTCTGTGATGCCACTCATTACTGCTGGATTCAACAGGGTAACTGGCCCCAGGGAGGGGGGGGGGGGCAGTTCTCACTCAAGCCTGCCTTATGGTCACGTGACATAAGGACAGCTAAAAGCAGACATGTGGCTTTTGAAACGCAGGGAGGAGCTGCTGCTTCACTCGCCCCCCCGCCCCCCCCCTCCCCGCATCAGCTGGAATCACGGCTGAAACGCGCACAGCTAATGAGGAATGGGGGGGCGAATGTTCTCTGTGTACGTCCGAATGGCAATTCCTGATGTTGCCCCCTGCAGAGCTATGTGGAGAACCCCAACGTCATGAGCTGCTACAACGAGCTGGTCCAACTGGAGCACGGCGAGGTTCAGGCGCAGTTCCGGCTCAGGTAAAGCAGGGGGCGCCAGAGCGCAGCAGGCCGCTGAGTGAGAGTGCCCCAGAGCATGGGACCTTAGTTAATCACTCTGGACTATTATCTGTTGTTTCTCTCAGCTCCTCTTGGACACGGAGCCTGTTTTTAGTTTCCATGGCCGCCGTTTCCCAGTGTGGTGGTTTGTCTGTCTGGGAAGGAATTCCAGAAGCCATTTCTGGTTCCTTTGTGTTGTAATTATGTACATTGGCTCGGGATGGTGGTCACTGGGCTCGGTGCCCTTTTCTGCCGATACCGTGGGGAACGCGCTCACCCGTGCCCACTAAGGGTGAGGAGGCGTGGGAAAAGGCCAGCCCCTTAGCAGGCTGAAGCCCACAGCGTCCACGCAGCTCTGGGGAGGGGCTGTCATTACTGGTTACCTGTCAATATGCAGTTGTTCTCATTTTAAGATGTTTCCCATCTTGTGGCCCCTAGAGCGTGCAGTGCCATCTTCACTGCGATGGAGCAGAGTGAAGAGGCCATCGAGATCACCAATGAAGACAAAGTGATTCAGGTGAAGGGCTTACTGTAGGTGGGTGGGTGCTTGGATGGATGGATGGATGGATGGATGGCTGGCTGGATAGATAGATACGCATAAAACATGCACTATATGGACAAAAGTATTGGGACACTTGGCCATCACACCCACATGAACCTTTGTCGTCCAATTATAAATCCATAGGAATCAATATGGAGCTGGTACCCCCTTTGCAGCTAAAGTACAACAGCTGCCACTCTTCTGAGGAGGCTTTCTACAAGATTTTAGAGTGTCTGTGGGAATTTTTGCCCATTCATCCAGAAGAACATCTGTGAGGTGATCAGGCACTGATGTTGGACATGTAGGCCTGACTCACAATCTCCATTCTAGTTCATCCCAAAGGTGTTTGATGGGGCTGAGGTCAGGTTCTGTGTGGCCAGTCAAGTTCTTCCACACCAAGCTCACCCAATTATGTCTTTAAGGACCTTGCTTTGTGCACTGGGGCACAGTCTTGCTGGAACGGATAAGGGCCTTCCCCGAACTCCTCCCACGAATTTGGAAGCATAGAATTGTCCAAAATGTGCTGCAGCATTAAAAATTAAGCATTAAGGGGCTTAGCCCAACTCCTGAAAAGAAACTGTTGTGGTTCTTTCCTTACCTGCCAAATCAGAAGTCAGGAGCCACTCATGTACAGTAGGTTCAAATTCAGTCTTTATTGCAACAATGAAGTTGCAACCAAGGCCTGACACCTTCAAGTGTGTACAGTACTGTTTTACACCAAGTTCTTGTCGTTCAACAATATCTTCTCACTTGAGCACCATCAATCCGTCAACCATTCACAATCATTGTTTCATTCCCTTTATCCCTTTTATTCCTTTTATGATAAGTTTGTCCATTTCTTTTACTATTTGGTCCCTCAGCAGAACATTATTGTGGCGTGACCATCTCCACTTGGTTTTTTAAAATGCTCAGCCGTGAACTTCTGATGAACTCAGGCGAATACTTTCTTTCAGCAGTAAACCATGGCAGCTTCAGCTTACTACACATTGACTAACTAGTGGATTGATAGTATAATTGTCCTTTAACATACTGATAAAATGTACACTAATAAAAGTGGATATTCATAGATTCAGGACTAACATAAAG
This sequence comes from Brevimyrus niger, assembly GCA_015164015.2. NCBI lineage: Eukaryota > Metazoa > Chordata > Actinopteri > Osteoglossiformes > Mormyridae > Brevimyrus > Brevimyrus niger. Next base: position 15,377,010 of record JAABNY020000019.1, read on the forward strand.
TAGCTAACAAAAACTCTTAGGCTAATACATGGTGCAAATACATATTCATTGGATTACATTGTGTTGATTACAATATAATATTTACAAATGGATGTTTGGCATACTTTTTAATAATATCACAAGACTTGTATCCTACGTTATATAGTGCTAAATAATATTCCATACAAGCCCATACCATTATCCCTCCTCCACCAAACTTTACAGTTGGCACAATGCAGTCAGTCAGGCAGGTAACGTTCTCCAGGCATCTGCCAAACCCAGACTCTGTCAATCTGCCAGACAGAGATGCATGATTCATCTCTCCACAGAACACGTTTCCAGTCCAGTGGCGGTGGGCTTTACAGCACTCCATCTGATGCTTGGCATTGCACTTGGTTGAATTCACTGAGCTCTTCAGAATGACCCATTCTTTCACACATGTTTGTAAACCGGACTGCATGGCTAGGTGCTTTTATTTTATACACTAGTGGCAATGGGCCTGAATCAAGAACATCTGAAGTCAAGGATTAGAAGCTGTGTCACAATACTTTTCTCCATGCAGTGTGTGTATATGTTTTTGTGATGTGATTTATGGTGCGACTCCCACCTTGGCGTGCAATGGCTTGCCGTGTGGTCTTCATGGCGTTGAACTAGTAATCTGCCTCCACACAGTATGTAAACCCCACCTACGAGGCCATGATGGGGTACCAACGGGGGGAGCTGCTGGGGAAGGAGGTGATGGAGGTGCCTGAAAGTGAGAGCAAGCCCGACCTCCTGGAGACCATAAACTCCTACATCCAGAAAGGAAAGGTGAGCGTGGCACTCTGACAGCGTCCCCCACAGGGGGCGCTGATGGGTCATGTGGGAGCTTTGGGGGACAATTATGGCAGCCAAATGGTGTAACACAGCAGCAGTGGTTTGATCGCGCGACCTGACTTGCAGGGCTGCCTGGCCGCTCTCCGTTTGTCTTGTGAGAGCCGATGAGATGGTTTTAAAGACTGGGTTCAGCCCAGTCTGGCTGTCTGTCCCTGTCTGGAGGGCCTCTGGGCTTCCTGAGTCGGCCACTAGGGGGAGCAGTGGGATGGAAACAGGTCACCATGGAGACCTGGGAATGGACATCCTTTAAAGTACTTGGGACATCACTGGGGCCTGCCTGCCCAACATGGCCCCTCTTCACAGCAAACAAAGGCGACTGACAGACAGAGGAACAGTGGGGGAGCGCTTTTGAACTTGGTGGGGGGGGGACTTTCAGACATGACAAATCGGCTGAAGGGGACTCTCTTAAATATAGAAGCAGCTTGTCTGTGGGGAGGGGATGCCTGGCGCGGCCCTTCCTCACCGGCTCGTCTTCCCTCCGTCCTGGCAGGAGTGGCAGGGTGTTTATTACGCCAAGAAGAAGAACGGGGACAGTGTGCAGCAGGACGTGAGGATCACGCCGGTGACCGGGCAGGGCGGGTGAGCGCTCCGGCGTAGCGGGCCTGTCCGCGGCGTGCTGCTCCTGACGTCCTCCTCACTCAGAATCTGAGGCTTTTCTTTTTAATGTTACAGGAAAATCAGGCACTTTGTTTCCATTAACCGGCCATTGAATGACAGTAAGGTAAGAGGACAGGCTTGCATGTAATAACTGAATGAGAGGAGTGATGCATGCTGTACACATCCGTCTCGTTAGCCTGTACTGGGAGCCTTTCTCCCGGTGAGCCTTTGATACATGGTTCTCTGGTAGCAGCAGCAGCCCAAATCGGCTGATATAAATATCTTTTTTCCCCCATGAACTATCTGCAATGGCAATTAGTGTGATGGGCACTAACAGTGGATAGTTTTTGCACAGCTCTGGTTTTTACCACTATTCCGTTTATTTCATAAACTAAACTACAGGTTTTTTTTTATTCCTGTTAACCATTGGAAAGTTGAGTGAACAATTATAAATGAAAATATAAGTCAAACAACAAGTTTCCTTTATAACAAGAAAAGAGTGTAACAGTGCATGTCTGACATTCTATTACCAGGTTGTGTGGTGATGTCATACTCAAACTCTAGGCTGTCCTTTAACTTCAATTGCACTATTAAACTTTCATCCCATGACAGAGTGCATGCGATGCCTCAAAATTTCTCTACTGTTATAACTACTAGAGGAGGTTACTTTGCCGGAATCAAAGATGTGATTCTTGCTAAGAAAGGTACTCGGATAGTGAACATACTATAAATTCGTACCAAAGAATAGTGAGTATATTTTTAGTAAATAAGTAACATGCAAATGAAAGAAAATCTCAGTGTGTGCAAAAACTTTTTACTGATAGTGTACATGTGAGGTTTGTCTGTCTGTCCATCCATCTATGTGTGGTCCTCTTCAGATTACACATGGAAACACATATTTAGAGTTGGCAGTTCACACGGCATTGGACTTAAGGAGGAATCCTACGCAACATGGGGAGAACATGTAAATTGTACGCGTAGGGAGCAGGGGATGTGGTGGGGCAGCTGTGATGGTGTTACCCCCTGTGCTGTAATGTGGGGTGTAGTTTTGACAAGACGCCTGGGGCAGTGTGTGCCTCCATCTCACACCGGGGCTCCAGCACACGAAAGAGCACAACTGGGCTGCCTGATGTATTCTGCTGGGGGCTACCTGGCTGGATGTCTGATCATGTGGCACTTGGGGAGTCTTTCGTTGGATGTATCGGAGCGTGGAATGCGTGACGAGCCCTGTTCCTTTTCACTTTAGATGGATACGTGTGGGGGCCGCGTCCCGGCCGAGTCCCAAACAGGTAGGACGCAGGTGGCTTCCCAAGCCTTTGGCACATATGGGCCCCCCCTACAAGCTCACTAAAGGGCACACTAATAAGCACACCCAAGTGCACAATAATTAGCACTCCAATGAGCAGACTAGCCATGTCATGAAAGTGAACATTTCACACATCAACACACTGAATGCTGTCGCGTGTTTGTCACAACACATTACAGACATCCAGTGCTGCAAGCACAAGGATTGGAGGAAAGGCTCGCTGGACGTCAGGTCCACCACCTCTCGGGGAAGTGATGGTAAGCCGGTTGCCCCACCTGTCCAACTCTCCCCTAAGCTTGTCACTGTCTTGTCCACGCTTCAGCCACAGAAGCTCGTTCCTCATTTCGCTTCTGATGGCAGTTTTCTTTGTCGCAGGCAGCTCACAGAAACGGCACTCTTCTATGGCCCGGATTCACTCCATGACTATCGAGGCCCCCATTACCAAGGTGGGATTCTGAGGGACCCCGCAGGTCCCAGCCTTGGCCCATAGAGTCTCAGCCCGGACATGACCCAGAGATACCAGCCCCCTCTGCATGTCAATACGCCCAGGTGATCAACATCATCAATGTGGCCCAGGAGAGCAGCCCCATACCGGTGGCCGAGGCCCTGGACCGCGTGTTGGAGATCCTGCGAACTACAGAGCTCTATTCCCCGCAGTTGGACAGTAAGGAGGAGGACCCCCACACCAATGACCTTGTCGGGGGGCTGATGATGGTGAGGAAAGCTAAACCTGACAGGCCTTAGTGCTTTTCAGAGGTTTGATTACAAGCAATAGTTAATGGTTTCTGATGGACAAGAGAGACCAGTTTTAAGTGCAGATGGTCCTTGGCTGGACAGCTGGTGGGGGTTTGATAGGGTCACTTCCATTTCTATACTGGACTCTCTTGTCCAAAACTCCTGCCACACTCAGTCAAACCCCCCCCAGCACAATGTTTGCACCCTCCACCCATAGGGATGACCTTGTGCTTTACACACACTGTTCTCCACTTAGAGCCTGCAGGAACACTTGTATATGTACACACATACACACACAAATGCTCTGACCCCATGTGACGTGAGAAAATGGAATGGAAGAAGGGGCATCACATATTACTGGAGCATTCATATATATCTTCTATGCACAATTCTCCATCTGAAACATGCAGCTCTGGACAGAAGGGCGGACCTGTTTATAATCCTGTGAGATGTTTTATAAGCTTTCTTCACGCCTCCTACTGATCCGTGACACGTTGCAACTTCAAGGGGAGCCGAGTTCTTGGCTCTGGGTTCGGCAGTTCTGTTCCATGTCTGGCCGTGAGCACATCTGGCCAGGACTGATTCAGCTGCTGCTCGGTGTCAGACGTTTTGGTTTGTCCCCCCCGTCCCCCGCACCCTCACCCCCCACAGGACGGCTTGCGGAGATTGTCAGGAAATGAACACATCCTCACCACCAAACGTAAGGCCCGGCATGCATGAGTGTCACTTGCAGCTGGCAGGCAAGCAGGAGAGGTGTCAAAGTATCAAACATGTTTCCAAGTCCATGTCCATAGTGGTTTTAATTGCCTGACATGTATTATTTCAACATCAAATCTCAGACTTGTGTGACTTACAAGTTCTGTGTGTGTGTGTGTGTGTGTGTGTGTGCGCGTCGGCCCACATGCATCCAGAGTCCCAACATGGCCCCAGTCACATGATCACCCCGCTGTCGCTCACCGACATCCCCCAGCATGTGGCCCAGGCCATGGAAAACGAGGAGTCTTGGGACTTTGACATCTTCAACCTAGAGGTGGCCACCATGAAACGGTAAGGAATGGGGGGTGGGGGGTAGCGCATGAGGGACTGCTCCTGTCTGCCAGCTGATGGTTCTTCCTAAAGGCATCTCCATGATTGCCTGGGGGTGTCTTGTGGGTGGGGCCGGTCGCTCCCCCTCCCTCTTCCAGGCCGCTGGTGTACTTGGGGCTGAAGGTGTTCTCACGCTTCGGGGTTTGTGAGTTCCTCTGCTGCTCGGAGGCGACGCTGAGGGCCTGGCTGCAGGCCATCGAGACCAACTACCACAGTGGGAACCCATACCACAACTCCAGCCACGCCGCTGACGTCCTGCACGCCACTGCCTACTTCCTGTCCCGGGAGCGTGTGAAGGTGAGTAGTGACCTGCGGGGCTCCTCGAACCAGATCCCCTCCACTAGCGCTCTGCGGTTTGAGCACCGTGTCAGTCATTCATGCGGCACTGCGGAGCAGAATATGATCTTAAGGGATACGACACTGTGCAGAATTCTTAGTCTATTTGGGCACTTTTCCACCTCACCAGGTACCGTATTTTCAGTACTTTCAGTACTTCCGTAAAGTACTAAATGTATGGTACTTCTTTTGTGTCGGTTTTCCACTGGTGTAAAGACTGGTACCGGCACCAAATGACATCATCAGTGATCACCCCTGACTGACATCATCACAAAGTGCGACACGGTATTTCTTTTGCTGAATTCAAAGATGTTATTATGTATGCCTCACTTTCCTGTAGTCCTGCTTAAGTTTTTTTTATTTTCAAGTGGCATTGTTCGGTGTTTCGCTTGTGCCCCATTTCTTCCAAGCAGCCTGCTATTACGACATACTTTTTTATTCCGAGTCGTGTCATCCAAGTTTCGCTGGATATGTTCATCCGACCATATGGCGATTAAAGTCTATATTTCCTCCTTTGTCCATCCTTCCATTTTACTTTTTTATAATTTTGTTTCAACTGCTTTTTATTTTGTTTCTCGCTGTTCGCAGTGTGTATTTTGTGTTTCAGCGGCAGGCTATTTGCATAATCAATTGACAGCAAATACATTTGTAAGTCCCACTCTAAAGTACCGAAGTACCAAAGAAGTACCCCAGTTGGTTTGGCACTTTCAGTACTGGAACTTCAGGTACTAGTACTTGACCGGAAGTCAATGGAAAAATGAAAGCACCGTACTTTGTGCGGTGGAAAAGCGCCCTTAGAGAAAATGTTTAAGCCTCTTTATCTGTGTGAGAAATATAAAATGGTAAAAAAACAAAAACAAAGCGTAATTTAACATTACAACATTAGAACACATGCAAATGAACGGTAACAAAAAATAAACAAGAACCTTCTGTCTTCCAAAAAATGAGTGATATCTTGTTGGATGGCTAGATGAACCCCGCTTCAGATCCCAAACCTCTCCTCAGGGGCACCTCAACCATTCTGTGCATTTATTAAATTTCACCGCTAACACTTAAATAATGAACTTGAATGTGAAACATATTCATGAGGTGTCATTTCGCCTTACATGGTATTCTAGTAGTCAAGTCAACAAATGCATGGTTATATTGGATAGCTACTGCAACGATGTCAGCAGAGGTTTTGAAATGGCCAAGCCAACACTCTGACACGCTGCATAGTTTAGCATCAACTTGAAGATCATTTAAACATTTTCTTTGACTGCCTAAAATTTTTGCTGTATAGTGCTCTCAGCCGTGGGATTTAAACCTACAACCTTCTGTACATAACCCAAATAGAAATCATCCTTAGCCGTTTCAACCTGCTTTGTCTCACACTGGGTTTCCTGCAGGTCAGCCTGGACCCCATCGATGAGGTGGCGTCTCTGATTGCGGCCGCGGTACACGACGTGGACCACCCGGGCCGCACCAACTCCTTCCTGTGCAACGCAGGCAGCGAGCTGGCCATCCTGTACAACGATACGGCCGTGCTGGAGAGCCATCACGCCGCCCTGGCCTTCCAGATCACCGCCCGCGATGGAAAGTGCAACATCTTCAGGAACATGGAGAGGTCAGCTCCCTAGCTGAAGAGCTGCTTAAGTACTAGTTTAATGGTGATGAAATTGTATAAACTGTCGGGGGCAGACCAGCTTCCTGACTGAATGTAGATTATATATAATGTTGACGTTAAAGTGGCTCAGTGCATAGCATTGCTGTTGCCTTCAGTTCTGCCCCCTACACTGTGTGTGCAGCTTGCATGTCTCCCAGTGCTGTGTAACTTCAGTGGGTGCTGGCGGTTCCTCATGTAGTCTGAAGACATGCAGCTAGATTAATTTTGCTTCATTAAATTGTGTGTGTGTGTGTGCATGTATGTGTTTGTGAGTGCGTGCATATGTGTGCGTGTTTGTGCACGTGGGTGTGCATGCGTGTGCGTGTGCATGTGTCCGTGCCCTGTGATGGACCCGGATCCCATACTGCCTCGTGCGCTCGTGCTTGGTGACACGTGGGTGTTGTCAGTTTGGCACCGCGCGGTTTCGCTTTCCACAGGACGGAGTACCGCACGCTGCGGCAGGCCGTCATCGATATGGTCCTGGCCACTGAGATGACCAAGCACTTCGAGCACGTCAACAAGTTTGTGAACAGCATCAACAAGCCGCTGGCCGCGCTGGACGAGAGCGAGGTGAGGATTCGGCAAAGGCTTCCACAGTGTGTGATGGCATCCTCTGTCAGTCGATGGTGTGTAACCGTCATGGTTGCTGAAATCCACATTAAAAGCCAGGGGCCTGGCCAGGTACATGGGGTGGGGGGGGGGGGGTCCTTGGTGGTATAAGGGGAACAATTCACCCTAATCTGCTGCATGGATCAGTTCTGTCTCACCATCAGGTGATATGACTCATTAAATTAACCTCCAGCCCATAATGAGTTGAGTCAGGTGTGCAGGAGGTGAGAGAATGCAAACACGGAGATTGGCTGGGGGTTCCTGTGGAAACATTTGGGAACCTCTGGACCACAGTGTTCTACACCCATGGATCGTGGCCCTGGGGAGCTCATTTTTGACAGAATAATAGTCACAGTTTTCTTTTAAACATGTAGTAACACATCTGATTATTTAATCATTCTGTACCTTAGAACCTCAGGGATGGAATAGAAAACTCTTCTAAAGAACCTTCTTACATTTCATATAATTATGCTGATTTTCACAGAATCATAATACATGTTGACTGCGAATTTTTTATTTTTTTTTCCCTGCTGCCATGCAGGTAATATGGGTTTGAATAATTGTGGATTAAAACATTAATGTGTCAATGGAGCATCACTTCTTTACTTAGCTCAAGCATCCTATTTATAATTAAAAGCAAGAGAAACCAGTTAGCTGTGGTATTTGGAGTCATTTTCCATACTGGTAAATCTACTTGGGGCAGCATCCGGATTTCCTAAACTTTTGGGCTGGATGATTTGAATTGGCAAACAGGGAGGCAAAGTAAAGGCTGTCCCGCTGAGGCTTAGAGCTGCAGTGAAATGACTTGGGGCAAAAAGAATCGATCGATTTAACTGGAATTCATTACAGCTTTAACTTGGACTCTGTTTATGGCACACGACCAATCTGGGACTGGATTCAAATTTCTTGTATAACATCCAGTGCATAGGACTCGCGTGATTGATGAGGTTTGTGTGATTTAAGAATGGAATATTGTTCTTGATATTGCAAAAGGCTTATCCTTCTGATAACTTGTGGTATATGATTCACGCAAACCTTAGTGCTCCTCAGGTTTTATAGAAAGACCCTGTGGAGTGTTATTGCTTCACTGTACAGACCTGGTGCTTCCCCTTCAAGGTCACTTTGTGTAAGACCCATGATCCCATCAAATTCAAGTCCTGTTTCATCAGACTCTTTCTCGCTGGTTGTTTTTACTTTCTCCCCATCCTCTGGCACCTTCTCAATGCCTGACAGGGAGGCGTGGAGGAGTCCATGAAAACGATCCTGACGTCCCCCGAAAACCGGATCCTGGTGAAGCGCATGCTCATCAAATGTGCAGACGTCTCCAACCCGTGCAGGCCGCTGCAGCTCTGCGTGGAGTGGGCGGGCCGCATTTCCGAGGAGTATTTCGCTCAGGTGATGGGCTTTTTGCCACCGCGCGCCCTGAGCCACGGTTTGGTGTCTGTGCACACGGCATTAGTAACACCAGTCTCCCTCCGTGTGTAGACGGAAGAAGAGAAGAGTCAGGGGCTGCCAGTGGTGATGCCGGTGTTCGACAGGAACACATGCAGCATTCCCAAATCTCAGATCTCCTTTATTGACTACTTCATCACGGATATGTTTGATGCCTGGGATGGTATGTCCCTTTCCACCCGTTTTATTTTATGCTGTGCTCCAATAACCTCGCAGGTAGCGAGTTGGAGCTGGGAATGACATCACACCCTAGTTAATTGGATGATGGAAGGGTGCAGCCATCTTGAATTCTGTGGTCAGAGTTGCAGAGGTTTCTTGGACACTCGGAATTCAGATTTCAGAGGGTGCTCCAGTTGAAATTTCCAACTAGGAACTCAGAAATTCCCACTTCCCAGCTCAAATGCGACGCAGTGTTGGTGCTGTCAAAGGAGTGATGCTTCCCCCCCCCTTGTGGTTTATATACTGGGTAGGGAAGGAGCCCATGAATTTGCTATCACTGCATGTGGCTACACCTCTGATCATGTCGTTCAAATGAGACTACAGGCTTCTCTCTGTGCTCCTGTAGCTGAAGTTCTCCTGCCGTGTTTGGAGCCCCTTCTGATTCAGCATGTGCCTGTTCCCTTTGCAGCCTTTGCTGACCTTCCCAACCTCATGCAGCACCTAGACAACAACTTCAAGTACTGGAAAAGCCTAGACGAGCGCAACCTGCGCAGCCTGGCCCCCCAACCGGAGTAGCTGTTTTGTGGCACCTGCGCAGCCTGGGACGCCCCCCAAGTAGCAATCCTGTAGTGCCCACAAAGGCGGCTGTGGAGAAGGAGCAGCTCCTTTGTCCTCTGGCTGCGCATTGTTGCCGAGTGTGACCGGGATACAGGCACAGCCCCCACGTTATGGAATCGTCCAGAATAGGTGGCATCGGACGACTAAAGCCCCACAACTTGAATGGGCCGATGCTGAGGATAAGCGGGGTATGAAGTGGGGTGGTGGGGGGGGTTTGCTGACCAGCCCGGAGAGGAGATGGATGCCTCCCTGGATGCCTTTGTGGGGTTTGAACCGAGAGTGTGAGGGACTGGATGAGCTATCACACAGAAGCCATGCTGGAGTACTGCAGTATGTCCCTACCTTTGCCCGTTTTTGTTTAATCCCCCAGTTTTTTTTGTCCCCCCCCCAACCTGTTTCAGTGTAAAGCATTCAGCTGCGAGTCTGTAGAGTTGGCTTCTCAGTTTGGCCAGTCATCGTAAGGCCCGCAGATGGATGTTTCCATCCTGCCCATTGACTTTAGGCCAACATATTCGATATATTTATTTTGTTGTAGGCGTTTGATATTTCCTGCGAGGTTAGAGAATTGACTCATAAATAATAAACTTAATGACAAATAAGTGCTAAGCCAAAGCCTTGAGGTTTGTATCCGCCAACATTCATTTCATTGATACCTATATGTTTATTTTTGTAATGTAACAGTATTCCTTTTTGATGCACTGTAAACGACAATGAAAATGTACAGCTGGGACACCCCGTGCTGGGCCTGGTCACATGACCACGTGGGTGTCCCTGTGGTCCATCTGGACGTGTGATGCCTGAGAGATGCTGCAAAAGCGTGTGGCCTTCCAGTGACCGAATCGTGAATGAAAGTGTTCAGGACTTGAATTAATTTTTTTGTACTTCATATAATCTACTGAGAAGACTGTCTTATTTTATACTATATTTATACACTGTATCCCACTGTGTAAATACAAAGAATGTCTGGACTTGGTAATTTAGTCAGAAGTAGTATTATGACAAAGCTATTTTTATAGAGTGTTTGGATTTGACACTGAAGTAACAGAAGAGACCATAAACCGTGCAGAACTTAAGACTGTTGTCAGAGTTTTATTCCCAGTTCATCCAGACAGATGGGTCATCCACCACTGTTTCATGTTATAATCCTTTTGTGGAAAGTATCCCTTTCAGACACCCGTTGGTCTTCTAGCATTTATATACACAGCTCAGTGTAGCTCTTTCTGGTTATGTAAATGAAGGCTGATTTTTGTACTCAATCAGGGTATTTTTGATTAGCAACTACTTTTAAGCTGGGAGGGGTGGAGAGAGGTGTTCCACAAAGCAAGCCTTCATTAGCGAAATATCTTAGGTCAAATGTAAGGATTATCCAGTAGGAATGTCATTTACCTCACTTACTTTTGGACAGTTTTTAGTTTTGGCTCAAGTTATCCAGTGTATGTAACTGGGAAACCGTGCTTTGTGGAACACCCCCCTCGCCAAACCTAAAAAAAAAACAGGCTTTGACTAATTTACTAACTGAAGTAATCGAACTTTTTCAAATCATGGTAGTTCGTGTATTGCGTTCTGTGGTATCAGGCAGCAGTGGCCAAACCCCGTCTTCCGCTAAGGGGCTTGGTCATTAAAGATTATCGCCAGGTTCCCATTCTGTGACTGTTTGGCCGACACTAGTACACACTCACGTGTCCCTGATAGAACTTCATTAAAACATCATGATGGGCAGGTTCAGATCTAATGCTTTATTCCGCTCTAAATGTGGCTTTTTTTTTTTTTTTACCAATGACTCTACAGCAGTGTTTCCCAACTCAGTCCTCAGGAAACCCCAGCAGTCCACATTTTTGCTTCCTCTCAGCTCCCAATGCACCTGTACCTGATATGCGGTGTTCCTGATTGGCTGAGAGGGAGCAAAAACGTGGACCCTCAGGGATTCCCCTAGGACACTGCTCTACAGGACACTGCCTGTAGCTGTTAATCCTGCCTGTAGGTCTTTACCTCCTGAAGAAGTTTGCTAACTGGAATCTTTCTATGATTTCTAGTTCCAGTAATAAGTGTAATACTATTCACTTTTTTTTTTAGCAGAGATTAATAGAAAATATATAGCCTAAGGCAGGGTGGCCAATCTTATCCAGAAAGGGCAAGTGTGTATGCGGGTTTTCACTGCAGCTCCCTAATTAGATTACTAATTAGAGGACTGATTGGGTCAGGAGTCCTCCTGGGTTTGAAAAGCTGACCTAAAGGCTACCCCAAAAACCTGCATACACACCAGCCCTTTGTGGATAATATTGGCCGCTGCTGGCCTAAGGTTTCTCCCCTGTAGGTGTTGATGTTCACTTTGGTCAAACTGCAGTGATGCAGTAAAACTGGTCTATGTTGCTGGCTTGTAACTCGTCAATGTACAGAAAAACCACACGCGCGTATGCGCTCGCGAGCAGAAAACCCATGCTCTCTACGCGCTCGCGTTTGCACACCACTCGCTCGCTCGCCCGGCATTAAATTAGTGCCAAAAGTCGAATCACGCGCGCTAAAAACCTATCCTCTCGACGCGTCCGCATTCGCTGGGCCCTATCTTCGCGCTCGCGTCTGCACAGCACTCGCGCGCTCGATAAGATAAATTTTGACACTTTGGAGGCGGGAACAGTGGCTAATATCTCCGTTCCTTTGATTTTTTTTTTTTTTAATATTGACTACGATTGGCTATTTGCTTTTGTAGAAGATGAAAATAACTTGTCACTGACCGCGGTTAAGTTAGCCTCATAGTCGATATTCAAAAGGCCGGTGTGCATCATCTCCCAGGGTCCACTGATGAAAGCACACTCCATAGGACATGGCTGTCTCATTTTATTTTAGAGCTATTAACCCCTTAGTATTAGTTATGAAAATGATTTTGAACAAATCACGAAATGGTTTGAAGCACAAAAAATAATCACGATTCTGTTAAAAGCCCCATCTTCTGTTAAAAGTTATTAAAGCCATAAAACTGAATATCGAATATGAGGCTAACTTAACCTCGGTCAGTGACAAGTTATATTCATTTACATTTACATGTACGTAACAGTTTTATTACCTTGTAAAAAAATCTATACGGCTTGCTAACTACCCCAGCGCTTTTGATGCAGCTAATTTTAAGTTTATAATGGAATTGTATAGATTTGCCGTGAGAGTTGGCAACCCTGCAGCGTCTTAAGGGTTATTTTAATTGATTAAGTATTGAACAGCGGTTGGATGAAATTCTAATTAAGCTTTATGCACGCAGACTTGCATAATTAGTCTTAAATTTACCAAAGGGCATCCATTACGGGAACAATTGAAAACTTACTGTCACGCCCATTCCTCACGGAGTGCCCTATCCGCTTTCCCTAAGATGACTAGTGTTGTTAATTTATGACGTATCATTCCTATATCACTTCTTAATGTAGGGGTGTCGAACTGCAGTCCTGGGGGGCTGGAGCCCTGTGCGATAATTTGCACACTGCGCAGGGCTTCGGCCTCCGGGACTGGAGTTTGACACCCCGGTATTAATGAAGTCAGTTTTGTTTAAGTGTTTGCATTAACTTATCGGATTTGTGCTTGGCAGACAATTAGGTGCAGTGGGGTCCAAAGTTTATTCGTCTCATTGGGTTATTTAAATTTTAAATAAATCCACGATGGTTCAACTCACCTCGTTTGACTATGCATACCGTCATCTTTTCATCCACACCTATAGCAACTATAGGTTCTAACCCTTCAGACGATTGGCCTATATATATATATGCCGTATTTATATAATATACTGTATTAAACAGTAGGCTCCGATTTTTCACATTGGATGCCATCAAAACGGAGGGCGGAAGAAAAACGGCAAATGATCTGCACATAAAACACAGCTCAACTGAGTCTTTTAAAACGTTATATCCGCCATTTATTCAATTTAAACATTTTAAGTTCTTTGAAGATCCCGCACTGCTGTTTCAAATGTTAAAATAAATCGCTGCTCTTCTTGATTTTCCCACGTGGAGGCGCATTACAGTAATGGAGCATAACATTATCAGACTCACCATACAGGGTTAATTATACCTCCTGTTACCCACACTCCGATTGTGGGTTTTGCAGACATGCAAGCTCGGATCTACAGGAACCTGATGGGAACAGCTTTCGCAGTCTGAATTGAGGATCTATTCTGCTTTCGCGGTTTTTCTTTAATCATATGTACACGTTAAATAACTGCATGTTCATTGACTGCATTCATTGCTAATTCATTGGTCATTGCTAATAATGAGATCATAGTCAGGTGAAGTTCAGCCACAAAACTCCAAAAAGGCATATCACACCAGTAATCACATTTTAATTAGCACCATTAATCTTACGTAATTTAATGGGAGGGCAAAAAAAGAATATTCAAGCGGGATATGTAAATGTAAAATTTGTTGTTAATGTTATTAAACTGCTACATATAAATTTACCAGTTGGATTTGAGGGTGTAAAGTGGCATTCTAGCACAAGTATCTAAACTTCAGCACAACGATGGAGCCAAACGAGTGACTGGGTGACACTACCGGCCTCAAACTTAAGGGGGAGGTATACTGCCGTTTATCTCGGTTTGTATTAGCTGATCATACGATACATGGTAAGAGGTATTGACGGGTCATAAAATCTAAATATTTACAGAGGCATCAGTTTCCTTTACTGTTTATTTTGACGAGAATAATCCATGCGTTTGCCAGTGGATAAAAATTCCATTAACCTGGGTCCTTAGGTGTGGGTGTACCAGTGATCAGGGTTAATATGAGCAGTAATGGTTCCAGTTCTCTTTATCTTTTACAGTCTCTATCACACTATTCACCTTTTTTTTCTCCAGATTTTACTTGCAGTAATCTGAGAAACACAAGGTTTCGCCTACGTACAACATATCCCTTTATTTCTTTAATAACTGGTGTAACTGAAACCTTTTAATACATTGTCATGAAAAAGCTGGTATCAGACTTTATTGATGTCAGAACATCAATTGGGAATATTATTTTATTGTTTAACAAGGGGTAATCTAGATAAAGCCAAGGCAATATTAGAATTAAGGTTATTTGGGAACACACTGGGCTCTAATTCAGCTCCGTTAACACCATAATAAACACAGATGTAGACTATTTTGGTCATCTAATGACCAAAGTACCTGTGAGGTTTGAAAATCAAGCTAAAAATGTTAAGTATGTCCTTGGTTTGGATTCCTGAATGTTCCGCCTTGAGAAAAAGCATCGGGCATTTATTTCCAGATGTCTATGCCACGCAGTAGTATCAGTTAAACATTGTGTAAGCAGGAGCAGCAATGCTGTTGTGGAGTGTGAGAGCGCCTGGGTTGTCCAAAGCAAAGCAGGGGTGCACATGGTGCAGGAAGCGGCACTGGAAGGTGTAGAGATGCTGGGCCAGGTGTGCATTGAAGAAGGACAGCTTCCCCGCATCGTAGTCCAGCAGGACACCGACCCGCTTGGGATGAACCGTAATCCGGATTTCAGGGGTCCAGCCATTGTGCAGGAACTCATACTTGTGCCTAAAAATCACATGAGTACTGTTTTAAAGGCAGTAAGTTGTGGAGATCCTCTACTTCCTGCTGTGTGTAGTCTTGACAGACTGTCTGACGCAAAAGTCTGTGGATTGCTGGATTGCAGAACATAGGGCTGTTCCCATGGCAACCCAATCACTATATCGCTCAAGCAGATAACCTAATACCATCTTTCATTTGCTCAATATTGTTCCCATAATGCCCATGGGTTGGCTTAAAGGTTATTAATGGGTATTTTATATTACTCTTACCTGCCTCGTCTTTGGTGCAGCTAAATCATACCATCTCTGGCATGTAAAGCACTCTCACCTGGAAGGTGTGATTACATGGCGCATGCACCAGGAGGTGCTGTTCCCCCCCAAGAAGCCATTCCTCTGGGTGTCTTCATACGCCACGCCAATCCTGAACTCTGTCCTGTCCTCCACTTCCACCTCCCAGTAGTGCTTACCCCGGACGGGGATGAGCTCTCCTAGTACCGCTACGCACCTGAAGGCGGAGGGTCGGGTG
>JAABNY020000019.1:15417185-15459641 GCA_015164015.2 Brevimyrus niger
ATGCTCTGCTGGGGGGGGGGGGGGGAGCTTGATGGATTACCATAGATGTTTCACGCTCTCAGCACACAGGGCAGATTCGCCTTCCAGTCAGCAGAAACGGGCTGTGGAGGAGACGGCATTCTTTGGGGGGGGGGTCGTCTGTGCTATGTGTGATTGGACCCGCGCCTGTAGGTTCACATGGTGCATGCTGGCCCAGTCTCAGATAACAGGAACCAGACGGGGCTTGTGGTGGCTCTCAGTAGGTCCAAAGTGCCCTAAACTGTCCCTGATCGACACCCACTTATGAGCGACAGATCTGCTTCCCCTCTCGGCTTAAGTACACACTACAAACGAAATAAAGCTGCCCTATTTAAAGGCTCGGTTGAAGATAATAACGGCCTGTCTCTCCCTGGACCATGGGCCTAAAAATAAAGGTGCCCACAAACGTGGTGATTTGCGATACACATCACCGTCAACGCCGCCAATCAGAGCCGGTCGCTGGGACCGAGCGACCTTCCCATTGGCTCTGCTTCTAGTCTGAGCGACGGGGCACTGCTGTGACGGGCTGGCACACGCTAGCGGCACCGTGCAAATATAGAAATTTGGGCTCATTAGCATAGGTGCAAACACATGCGGGTCGTCACTGAAGCTGAGGACAAGGTCACCCCTGCTGGCCCGCTCCTGACCCATTAGTAAAGCTTCGCCACGGATCGCAAATGTGCAAGACGAAGGTGTGACTTCCCCCTGAGTGCTTACAGCTCCAGGAAAAGGTGGCAGGCTGCAGATTCATGGAGGCCAACACAAGAGTGTGAGCGCTCCTACACACCTTGCCTCACGCTCACGCCTTTCTGGGGCCACAGAGAGCCATCGAACCAGCCGATTGGCCGATTGCCATCGAACCAGCCGATTGGCCGATTGCTGCATCAGGCCAGTCAGAACATAAAGGCCTTTCAATCAGAGAACACATGCAGTTTTCCCGGTTTCTTCCAGCCGCTCTGTGTGTTACCTGTAGCCTCTGTGCGTCTTACAGCCTGACCCTACAAAAAAAACAATTCTGCAGTGAGGACAAACAAAGAAACCTAGAACTTAACGAACCAGTGGCTCTGGTACTACAGAGAGGTCTCAACTGGCAGGATCTGAGCTGATGCTCTCCTGTCTGAGGCCCTGTTCTTTCTGGGATAGGTTCCCCTACACTTGATGAGTGGATGAATGGAGGGAAAACATAGCATCAACTCAAGTGTTTTGAGTGCCCATTCCAGCCAAAAAGACTCAAAATGTAAAGCCAAAGGAAGATGGAGGGAGTCACTGTAAACCTGCTCAAGCAGCGTAATTAATTATGAGTGACCCCATGAAATTACTGTGCAGATCAGGGCTCTCAAACCTAAATAACTCAGGGGTCATAAGCTAGGAGCTTTTCCCCAACGGGGGCCACTTGAGCTGATTTTTATGAGTTTAAAGAGAAACGACTTAATGTCTATATTATTGTACTAATCAGCGTTGGGGGTAGCAGAATATAGACGTTACATCATTTTCTTATTTTTAGCGGAAAAAGACGTTACATTGTTTTTTATTTTTAATGAACATTGACATTGCAATTGCCAATGCTTTTTATTTTTAGCGGAATATAGATGTTACATTGTTTTTAGCGGAATGTAGTTGCTACAGCTTTTTATACTTACCGGAATTAAGATATTACATTGTTTTATATTTTTTATGGAATGTCAACATTACACTGGTTTTTATTTTTTGCCTATTATTTTATTTTGGAAAATGAAATATCGACCTACGGGCAGTGCAATCGGTGCAGAACTATGTGATTCAATGCGAAAGGAACGGCAGCAGAGGAACGACAAACCAGGCTTGTGGGACTGATTTTATAGCTGAAGTCCACAACCAATCACACACAGCCAATCACACACAGCCAATCATATACAGCCAATCATATACAGCCAATCACACACTGCCAAGGAGGGGGGGGCTGCTCCTATGGGGCAGCTTCTCTGCTGATCACCAGGCATGGGGTGAGCTGGTGTTTTTCCACGCTGTACATGTGAAATGTGGGGTCATGGGAGCCGTGTTATCAGCAACCGACTCAGGGCATGGGCGCTGAATCACACCGAAGTGTGCCCTTCAAAGGTCCCTGGGGGCAGCGGAGATCCAAAGGGTGTAATGCAGAGGGCGGAGTGATGCAGGAGGCTGTGGGAGAGACTAGGAAGCTGCCCTTGCATTTTTCCTTATTAGCTGTAAACAGAGCTAAGCTGTGCTGACAGCCACAGAGAGACGGTGTGAAATTGCCCGATTGAGACGATATCCTTCCAGCTTTATGAGGTTCTGATTCACTTCAGCTGTGTGAACATAGATGGGCGGAGCTTGTTCCACGGTGGGCCATAGTGAATCATTACGCTTGGCATGGCTGTCCATCGACGATGCCTGCCGACCTTTAGCTGGCATTCAGCTGGGCGAACAGGAACCTGTCTGTCTGTCACTAGAGCGGAAGACGTCCCTCAGCTGTTGCCCAGGGCTGCAGCGCTGGGGTTGCCCCAGGGGCAGGAGATTCTTCTGCCTTGGGACGTGTAAAGAGCAGCAGGTTGCTCCAGTCAGGCACAATGAGCATCCGAACACAGGTCTGGCTGGTGTTGCAGGAGGGTCCTACATGGTAACCTGGGCCTGGTGCCACGAGGAACATTCCAGAGATGCCTGGCAGTGCTGCAGGCAGACGTGACAGAGGAGCAGTTCCTGCAGGCCTGACATGCTTGCCACGGTCAGGCCACCCAACGAGCACAAAACACAACACAAGCAGCTGGTTTGGTCATACCTGGGGAAGGGGGTGTGTCATGCTCTGAGGCCGCTGCTGAATAGGGGGGGTGGGGGGGCTGCTCAGCTCAATCTTCACAGAGCGAAAATGCAGAAAAACTGCAGCTGAAATGCAACCTCTGTCCTCCTCTTTGAGCAAGATCCAATTTCTGGCACAACAGAAACCATAGGAGGGAGTGGATGAGTGGGTTGCAATATCCAGAGGAAGAAGGAGTCCGGGATGGACATGCTGTGTTTGGTGGCTTCCATTTATCTCCTACAGAAACGTCCCCCTGGACGAACAATCGCAGGCCAATGGTCCTGGTCCGTTCTGAAGCGGCTGTGTGCCGACGGCTCGAAGTGCATCTTCACAAGCTGCTGAAGCCATGCTGAGAGGAGAAAGCGAAGGTGCCAGCGCAGAACCAAAGTTCAACATTCCACCCAACAGGGAGGAACCTTTCAGTGGCAAGCCGGGACGGATGTGTCTCATCTAACACCTACAGAAATAGACTCTGAAGTGGCTCTGTGTTTTTCTGATTAATGCTCTGCAGAACAAAAAGCAAGAACCGAGAAATTTCTCTCCACAAGCTTATCAAAACAGTCAAATGATTCTCCCAACCAAAAATGACAGTATGGTAACTCCACTGGATATGTGCACAGGTACTTCATTAGATTAAAAGGAAATGCACGGCGGGCTAAGTTTCAGAGCTCCTCAGACTGACGTTCTGAGAGATTCCGAGATGCAGGGTCGGACCTGCTGGGACAGAGATGCCTTCAACTGCTGGAGCTGTTATCAGCTGAAAGAGTCCAGAAGGTGCAGCAGAGCAGGACAGACATGCTATTCAGGGCACACAGGACCTCAGAATAATCAAAGTTATCCATGATGTTGATAAAATAGCTATTGAGAAAAATACTGGAAACAGACACGCTGTCCAGACTGGGAGAAAAGGAATTAATGATTATTTACCACTGCAAATATTCAAGATGGCTGTTTGATAACATCTATCTACAGTGGTTATGAACAAGTGAGATATCATTCATTTTCATTAATGGTGATTTAGAGACTCCATGTCTTTGGAAACCAGAGTCTCTGGAGGGAAACACAGGGAGAACATGCAAGTCCACAGACACAGAGCGGGGAGAGTCCCCACTGTTAGATACTCACCCCACTGACCACTGGAATCAATTAATAATCCAACAAATAATGGCATGTCTGCTGAAATGAACTCACACGTGCAGAGTTCTGATTAGCCTATAGCACAGCTTCAATGTGAATAAGTTTGTGCATACGTGTGTCTATGTGGGCTCGGGGGGGGGGGGGTCCTTTCACTGCAAAATTTGTGCCAAGACTGAAGATGTCTGTATCCCTGCAAAACCTGGCAAACAGCACCATTTCCCACCATCTGCTCCTTGTGCTTTCTGTCCGAAGCAGTCTAT
The DNA here is from genome assembly GCA_015164015.2 of Brevimyrus niger. Lineage (NCBI taxonomy): Eukaryota > Metazoa > Chordata > Actinopteri > Osteoglossiformes > Mormyridae > Brevimyrus > Brevimyrus niger. The sequence goes on from JAABNY020000019.1 coordinate 15,421,395, forward strand.
CTCCCTCGTCTGGGTAATCGTTACACAATTCCGGGTCGTTGCAATCATCAGTTGTAAGATCAGCCAGTTGGGTGCCCCCTCCATCCCTGGGAACCCCTCCCAAAATGCAGGAACCCTGGAGAGCCCTAACCAGTGTGGTGAACAGCTCCAAGCTCTGTGGTCTCCCCCCTGCCCTCCCCGTGCACAGGACTGCTGCTCCTGCTTCTTATTTAAAAAGGGAAATCCATGTGAACCCTTTTCCACGTGACTCTCCGAAGACATTACCCCCTTAGCTCCGCACAAAGCAGGTAGAGACCCCCTGCTATTGCGTAATAAGGAATGGATGTATTTTACAGAGAATGGGAGATCGGGAAGATTTTAGAAGGAAGCACTTGTGAGATATAAGTAAACGTTAGCAGAGTCTAATTATGCGGCAAGGGTCATATTTGCGCAGGGGGGGCTGATAAGAAACGAGTGAGAAACGAGTACAACAGCAAACTAAAACGCCTTTGAACCATGCAGTTAATCTATAATCGCCGACAAACACAGCTCCGGGGGGCTAAGAAGCGCTAGGAGAGGGAAATATTTTAAATCAATTCCAACGAAAAACACTTCGGCTGTACTCGCTGGCTCTGAAAATACAGCACGTTGGGATCAGTTTTAAGGACACAAATTTCTAAATGGTTTCTAAGGTGGTTTAAAATATCATTTAAATTCTGGCAAAATAGAAGACATATTTCTAAACAGACAAGTAAGCAGGCGAATAACACTGATTATGATTAATATTTTTAGAATTATTTCATCAAATCAATATCAATAAAACACCAGGCTATTTTCTATTGTTTTGAACCCCGTCAGGCTGGTTTACCAGCTGCCTCAGATATCAGGAATGCTTCAAGAAGAACGTCTATATTTAAGGCCTAGATTTACTGCATTCTGCTTTTTGGGGGTATCGAATTAACGTGCCGCATTAAAACACGGTAAATCTTTCAGTTAACAGGCCGGTAGAGTTACCAACGTTCGCCTTAGAAACACGTGAAGTTTGACGACGTTGAACTAATTGAGGATAAAGCAAAGAAATTAGAACAAGAAATTATATGTAAGCGTATAAATGGGTAGTTTATCTTGTGAATCTTATCTAACATAATTATTGACTTATTTAAGTTTAATTATAAATAATTGCGTTAGTTTAGACCACGAAACCGAATAACTGATTTAAATTAAATAATTAGACTACCCCAGATATGAGCATGCCACTGTTTTCAGCTTATAACCCCGTACGTCATAACTATGTTTATCCTGGATAGGTTTATCTTTATGTGTGCCAAATAAAGTTAAGTTAACTTCTCTGAATTATCAATGCCATGCTTTATATAACCCACATATATAGGTCGACTGAATTTACAACTTTATTGCTATTAAGGCAAATAAAGCGAACCTCTAAACCTTGTTATGAAAGGTAATCCCATGCATTTCATTAACGTTCAATAAATTAGTAATAAGCACATTTTTGGACATGATGTTTATGACAGTCAAGTTAAATCTCGATGGATGCACTGAACTTTGTGCTAGTACAGAAGTCTTGCGCGCCTACGATCATTCAAAATCCATTCATAAAAAACACGCAACACTAGACATAACGGCGGATGTCGATTGTTACCTAATAATGAAGCATTCGATTTAGTTTAATGGCTATCGCACACTTGGTCGATTAGGGACATGTAACCCCTTCGATGAGAAAACCACAATGTTGCGTAGCAAAATATGCAACGGATGATCAGCCTTAAGGATGTTCTGCACTTACTGTTACGTTACTTTTTATTTGTGAGAACTGGAAAAAAACTCATCCAGCGTCTAACGATTGAGAATTTTACTTCACGGTTTGTCTACCTTGATGCAGGTAGATCATTAATTAAAACTTCCAGTATTACTTCTTGCTTACTTCTAAAGCGTAGGTAAAAATGCATAATACATTTGTGCAATTTCATACGTAGATTAGAAGAAATCCGTTGGATTCGATAGCAAATTATCGAAAACATGATGACCGGAACATTCGTCCATAATATCTCTCGGCAGTCTAAACTGACCACACAAGCATGCAAAATTGACCTTGCGTTATGCAGGATTTTTCGCGGATTTTCAACGTCCTCATATAATAAAAAACACGCTCTTAACTTTAAGTACTCTACATCAGGATGTCGGAATCCTTTTCACGTGTTAGTTTGCTGAAATTGGTATATAATGGCTTTAGTCTCATAATTAAACCATATACAACAAAACACCGCAAAGCGTGTGAAAACCATATCGATGGATTTTTCTACATATCGGTAGGTCTTTTTAGGCTAAGGAATGGGAATTTCAGATTGAAATATGTCTAACTATTACACGAGTGTCCAAATATGCACTTCAATTTGACATAATTTAAAGAAAAGTACTCACCCCATTTCCACGGACTTTTGTAATTAGAATGAAGGGTCCAAAATGGAATCTGTGGTGAACTTTGTTATTTCATAAAAATGATAAATGAAATAAATCCACCTTCAGTTTTTTCTTGTGCCCATCGCAGTCTCTTCAAGCAGCCAGCAATAAAAATAAAACTGAAATTTAAGAGTGACTCACACTGTGCTCTAAGCGGCAGATTTTTCGTCGTTGTAAATCATTTCCCCTTCTATCCACTGTGAAGCTCATGTCATTCAAAAAACGGCTCAGATAAAGAAGAAACAATTTCCCTGACGTTAGTGTTTTCTGATTAGACGCTAAAATGTCAAGCTCTTAAATTGTGTTACACTGCCTAATACATCTCAGCAGTGATAGATACCGTCGTTCCCTGGTGAGCTTCAATTACAAGTGAGGCACACGGCCACAGCAGCGACACTGAGCGGATCCCACCTGCTTATCACAACAGCCTCCCACATACTCCTGACACGAAGCCTGCCCTCTGTCTCCAGGGACTCGAACCGAAAAGTAACTAGTGTGTAATTAATATTTTTCAAATAGTATGCCCCTTTCAGAGCTGGTGCTCCGCAGAAATCTCATTGCGTGTTACATTTATTGGATTATGAGAATGCTAGGCATTCCGATGCACCAGAATATTATGTCATATGTGAAAACGGAAAAGTAAATTCACTGATCACACGAATGCACGCGCGTTCAGTCACCACACACACACACACACACACACGAACGAGATCACCCCATTAGAGTAAGTGCATTTTTTTAAAAGTACAGTTAAAATCACTCTTATTAACTGACCTATGTTGTTGCTAGTTAATACATATATGCTACGTACTAAAGGGTTTGTGTGTATGCGTGTGATTGTGTTTAATGGAACTGTCTTGAAACCAAACGCATATTTCAATCTTCAAGCTGGAACTCCGGGGGAGGGGCGAGATTATTATTATTATTTATTGTTGTTGTTCTTGTTATTATTATATCATGACCGATATAATAATATTTAGAAGAAGCAGATAGATATATTATGTAATATTTCATAATAGGAATTCTTCGTACTGAATGTTAACCCTCCTACTGTATAACTTGATTTCCGGAACCATTTATCATCCAGCCATCGGGGAGCAGATAAACTGTTACGCCTGTGTGACACTTTTTAGCGTTCGCGGGCCCGGGTCAGTTTCGTCACTAGCTACGTTAGTGATACCTGTGCTGATTTTCTAGCTGATTTTTGATAGTATCAGTGCGAAATTATCAAACCGTGTAAACTTTCGGATTTTAAAAAGTAAAACTTAAGTAAGTTTGCTTTCCGGCTAGGCTCGTATAGCTGACGTGTGTCTTTGTTGTGCTAGCCGGCTGTCTGGATGACCTAAGGAAACTTTGTGATTCCCCATTCAGAATGTCTGGCTTCCCAGAGTCCTCGTCCGATTTAGAGGAGCGCTTCACCGCCCCCTTCGCGGCCAAAGACAGCCAGGAAAACCTCGGACGTGATTCGCATCCATCGCCGACGGCGGAGGACTGGAGCGGGCTGGGGTTTGGCGACAATCAGTAAATTAACATTTTACTAACATTTTAAGGGTATTTCAATGTTTTATTAACCGCTTCGAGTGGTTGGCATCCTCAATAATAGTCCGTTAATGTTTTGCTGTGTTCATAGACTACCTTTTACTTGTACAGCAGTTGGTAATGCATGTAAACAAGGATATTAAGGTAGTTCCACCTGTAAGGATGTTGTGTAGGCAGCCAAATATTTTTTTTCTCGATATGCATGCAGTCAAGAGGACCGTGCAACGGCGTTGATCTGGGTATGGATAGTAAGGACGTGTCCCTACCAATATTTTGGGAGTGCCGCGTGCTTTTAGGGGGCGGGGATTCGGAGCAGATTTAGTCTCTACCAGTGCTGAAACCAAACCTATGTCGTTGGGACCACGCGTACATCACCTGAACACACCAGGTACACGTTCCTCAATTCTCAGGGCTCCCGGATCTCCCGAACCGGTCCCTGATTACGAGGAGCAGTTCGCCCACAGATTCACGTCCGCAGACCAGGAGTATCAGGAGTACGTCAAGCGGCCGTCGAACCCCCCACCGATAGTGGAGGAATGGAGAGGTCGCGGAGGTGGCCATCACAATCGGTAAAGCGCTCCTAATTATATGCGACAAAAACTGATCAATAAATATCTTGGCTCTGTGCTTTGGTTTTATAAACTGGGAAATATAAATAGTCAGCTAGGAGAATGCCTCTAGTATGTTTACGAATACTTAACTTGTGCTATTTGCTTGTAGTTACCATGAACAACGTCCATACAGAGGACATGATGGAGGCAGGGGATGGTCAGGGAACCAGTGGGGTTCCCAGCAATGGCAAGACAGGCGCTGGAGTCATGGCAGTGGGCGGGACTACCCATACTCAGGGCATCACAATTCCTACAACCAGGGCCACAACTCGTATAACCAGAGGCCGCCTAACAACCGGTACTGAGGACCGTCATAGGAGCAAGTAATGACATATGAAGACACACCGTTGATGCTGTGATCCAGATAATGTCTTTGGGAAAGAGTCAACCATTTGGTGTAATTAAGTAAATGATAGTATGGAGATATATAGATCGATGGTGTATGATTATGCTGTATAAGTTTTTGTAGTTGATATAAGTTTTTTTCTTGTTGGGCTTGGTGTCGCAGTGGTTTCCACGGATGCGTCACAGCTCTGGAGACCAAGGTTCGAGTCGCTGCCACAACTGATTGACGTTTGCAGGTTTAGTAGCCCAAAAAAAACCCACACTTTAGGTTTGATTCATTGTTTTCTTTATATCAGGGCACTGTAACAAATGCAAAGAATGTTTTTTGACTTCCGACTGGACTCTTTTTCATATTTAATGTCTGTATATTTTTCTTGTCATTTTTATATGGGGAATGTCAGGTTTCACAATGAAAAGTTTTCAGACTGATTTAAATGAACTTTTGAGTTGTGCTTTTATTTTCTAAAGATGAAATCCATTTTAAAGTAATACTAACATGGTGATGTCATGGGATTTATCCACTTAGAACATCTTTCAGGTGAAATAACTTGTGGTAAATGAATGTGAACTCTGCACGTCAGACTGGCTTGCGATTGTCTCTGTCTGTCAGCATTTTCTTGTAATCTGGAAGATGTCAATATACTAGCTAAACGGGGTCAGAGCTGCGGGGCGCACCCTGCATCGCCACAGTAACTGGAGCATTGAAGGCAAGACAGACAGTGTCCTGGAGGCCAGAAAGAATTATCAGGCGACCTCCAGGAGTGCATGCTTCTGTGCGTGGTCACATGATGGCTGACCGTGCTTATGGCGGTGTTTTCTAGTTCTGTACCCAAGTGCTTTGAAAACAGGAGAAATGAGGAAGACCAGATATCCAATGGATCAGTGAGGTGAGAAGGGATGGAGCCTCTGGAGAAGGGTTAACTGAGATTCCTATTTAACTATTATACAATAGTCTGGTTTTATATCAGTACATTGCAAGAGAACAGCTTCAATGAGATGCTTTAAGATTTTAAGAGAAGTAGACAGCTGGCTGGTCACTTGACCAGAAGGCCCTGTGGGGGTGGGGCTTGCTCTTGCACCCTTGAATAAGCAGCTTAACTGCAGCTGTGTAAATGTGGTGAAAGAATTAAATAAGTTCATCCAGATAAATAAGCTGACTGAAAAGTGCCTCGCAGGTAAATACACTCAGCACTCACTAATTTCCTTCAGCCACAAACACGGTTCTTTGCCTACAGCTAGGACATTGTTTCTCCTCATCGTAAAGGATGTCATTCTGTTTTTTTGGTATTTTTTCCCCATGGTGTTCCTGTAGGCTTTTTATCTTAAGTTTTTAATGTGTTTTCTTGTAGGAAGGCGTGGCCTAAGGCAAGGTGCATTATGGGTGAGATCAACCCACTGCATGGCTTACGGACATGGCCACGCATGTGCAGTGCGCACACACCAAACATACCCCTATTTAAAATGTTAAATAGTTTAGGACACATCTTTCATTTGCAAAATATTCCTAGAACTCACCTTATGTGATTTAAGGAACTTACAGTTAGGATGTCTGATGTCTTTATCTCTTGTTTGAGGATAAGGAAGCAAAAGCCGTGTATTTGAATCCAACAGCCTTCTGTAGGAGTCCTTGACACTTGTGCGTTTTAAAATGTTTTCCCCAAGTTAGTGCGCTTTTCAGGGCATTCTGCGTGGAAAGGGGCCCGTGGTTTCAGGGGTTCTGTCACTCTCCGGAGAAAGGCTCCTGCCCCCCCCCCCCTGCCACGCAGCAGTAAGTAGTGTTAGACAGTGGAGTGGGCCACTGCAATTAATATGTCATAAAGAACAAAGGATTCAGGATGCTGCTGCACTGAGAAATCTGACGACTCCTGGGTCCCGTTACCATGGAAACATTTACATGCAAAACAAACTTTAACTGTATCAATCTGACTGACATTTAATTTAATTGATGATTCTCCGTAATCTCTCTCATGTTATGTTACTGTCCCAGATACATCTATTTTCTAGACCACTAAAATTCCCTGTTTTGTGTGTAACATTCAAAATACTTCTTCTTACTAAAGATTTAGGAAGACATCATTCTGTGGCATGACAATACATTGAAACAGGAGATATTATGACAGGCTTGACTATAACACCAGAAATCTTCATTTTTGTTGAAACATGATTATTACTTTCTGTTGTGACAGTCTCTGTTTGGGTGGTTTACCACTAATGAATTCACAGTTGGATTCAATTTTTTTGTCATTTTTGCATGTTAGTTGATATTTTTACTTGATATGATGAAAATAAAATGGTGTAATTACACTTTGCTCCAAGTAAGATTATAATGGGTCATTTATTGCTGCAGTTTCCTAATATAAACTCTCCATTTCCCTCTCCCTCCAGCTTTCCTCTTTAACTCTTTGTTGCTGTGAGAAACACTCTTAGCTTCCCCTTTTGGGGGTCTGGGGTCATGCTGTAGGGTTGCTGCTGATTGGCCATGAGCGATGCGTGGGGTGTGTCCCCCTGAAAGCACCCGCACTTTGTTAATCTAGCTAGGCTCCTCCTCCTCTGACTACCCTTAACATCCTGCATGCATACATTTTATCCCCTTGCAGGTTGAAAAGTCACCAGTTGCATTTCTTTGTGATGTTCGTCCATGCTTGGGTGTGTGTTTACAGATGTTCTAGTTTTGTAGTTTTTTTTGCCTTTTTAGAAATCCCAGAAGATCTAGGATGACATGGCGTCGACGGAAGACATGGATAATGGTGCGAGAGATGCTAAATGTGCTAAGCTAATGAGCTGTGTAATACTTTTAATACTTGCTATACTCTAGTCAGTACACTGTGTACTGCATAATGGTGTGTGACACCAGACAGATGCTCTGCATTGATGCCATTTTTGTGCAGTATCCAGGCATGGGGGTTCATGTCTGTGTGAGAGAGACTGTGAATTAGAGGTCATGTACTTGCCCTGTGGTTGTCATGTGACCAGGCTGGGCATGTGCTCTGTGAGACACTCGTGTGAATATAAAGCAGCCCATGGCAGCACAGTCAAAGCCACAGGTAAGTCAGTGTGGAAATATTTCCGTCCAAGTGTTAGATAATCAGGGATTAGTGCCCTATTCAAATGACATGCAGCGTTTCTGGACAGGGACTGCAGGAAAGTAGGTCTGGGATTGCAGACACTGGTGATGCTGTGAAAACCCCTTCCCTTCAAAATCCTAACCTTGATTTTAGCTCCTATCTTTTGTGGATGACGGTATCCCTCAAATCCTGGTCCATGTGCCCCCCACCCTGAATAGGACAAGTGGTTACAGAAAATGGATGGATGGATGGAGCTCATGGGTGGTGTAGGGAGTTCAGCCCGTTCCATGGAATCCTTAGCGCTCCCTGGATTTCCACGCGCTGCTATTCCCAAGACTTTTGGGAAGAGCTTTGTTTCTCCTCTTTCCCACCATTCCCATCTATATTTACTTGCAGAAGGTGACTGCATTCCAATGGAAAGTAGGCTGTGTGTTGAGAATGTTTCTTGCTGAAAGTGCTGATAGAGGCATAGTTTGGTCTGAGTGTCTGAATTTTGTCTCTGTGCAGCGGTGTTTTGGCTGTGACTGTGATGACGGTTCCTTTGAAGATTGTAGGCAAGACGAAGTGAGTGATGCTGGGCTTGTTCCCTGAATTGGCCGGGACACTTTTGCTTGAAAGCTGACGTTTGTCGTTTTTGTACTGTGACATTATGGCTGATTGGCATCGCGGATGGATCAAATGAGTTCCACCCTTTTACTGTGAGTTCCAAACCCTGTTTTATGGTTTAGAGCCAAATGAAAACCCATGTGTACAGTTCAGTGTGACCAGAGGATTTCAGGCTGCGTTGTGTTCTCATGGGTGTGGCAGGTACATCCCTTAAATGTAAAAATCTGAGCTGTTCTCGGCCCGAGAGCCACCAGATGCCCACAGAAATACCAAAGCCTAGGATTCACTCCAACGGGCACAAGGCTCTGCTGACAAAATCCGTGCTGTGAGGGTCATTACTGAAGTACATAGCAGCAAATTCTTCTAGGTTGCCATTAAAATATCAAATGTAATTTCATAACAGTCACTGATTTTCTGCAAGGGTCAGTGAGGTGCAGGTTATTCCAGGTTTTTCATGTCCTGGTGGTGATTAAAAACCAGCACAGTCTGGCGAAGTTTTATAAATCAGCTAATCTATGTGTCATATACTTGTGGTTCCTTCCAAGTGTGATTGTGTGCCAATCATATATTATCAAAACAGAAAAGGCAGTCTTCGCTGGACCAGCTCCGGTCCACACACACACACACTCACACACACATTCAGGACAGCTAAGCACACCCACACAGCATATTTTATGGGCAGAGGTGAATAGTTCAGGTTCAGAAATTAAAGGACCAGACCAAGATCTTGTTTAAACCAACCAGCTGAGAGAGTTTTTGCTCACATATAATTGCCCACCTCTGTTTAATGGTGACTTAAAGTAGCCAGATACAGCTGTGCAATGGGAGCCACATCCCTGCCCAGACTGAGGCTGCGAGGGGACGGATGTCAGGGGTGCCCTGACCTCTGGTGGAGATGACGCAGAGAACAGCATGAAGAGCAGGCTGTCAGGCGGCCCTCTTGTCACTTAGCAGTAACGCTCTTCCTTGGATGCACTAGCCTGCGCCTGACCATGTTTTCTCTGAGCTGTGACTGATTACGAATCGCCTAATCCCCAGTACTTAACTGTTAACCAGCTATTCCAGGCCAATACATCTACCCCCCCCCCCCTCCACCAAGCTGGAGAGGGGGGAGGGGGGGGATGTCAAGAGTCCTGCTGTGATGCAGCATCTTATCCTACATACCAGCCTAATCAGTCCAAGCTGTAATTATGTGCATTTTTTATGTGCAAGCCCACCTCCAGAATGACTGAAGTTACGGTAGGCGCTCCAGCATTTTTAACCATAATTCAAGTATTACAGTGGTATTGCATCAAGTGAACTAACTGTTCTGAAGTACTGACTATGGGGAAGGCCGACGTGTTTGGCCCTCTTCAGCCCAGTGGAAAGCCCCGATGGCTGTCCTGGGGTTATGATGCACGGCCCGACACATGGGCAGGTTTTAGAGGCCCGAACTGGGTGGGAGCAACTTTTTTTTCAGATTTTGTTTCAACCAACTGGCTAAGTACACAGTGACTTTTTATACTAGTTGGGTGAAACAAAATCTTGGTCTGGATTAGTTTCTGGACCTTGAATTATCGACCTCTGCTTGAAAGGAATGTTTTATTCTTGAGCTTATTTTTCTTATGAGAAGACCTAGCTGGGAAGGGTTAGGGTAAAAGAGAAAGTGGACGACTGGCAATGAGGTGAACAGATTCATCACAACTGTGAAAAGGCTGTGGAGAAGCCTGAAGATCCTATAAGAGGACATGTTGGTGTTACACGCCTCATTTGTGTGTCGCTACCAGGAGGAGACACTTGATTACACAGCAGCTAAGAATAAGTCGGGGTGGTACTCTAAAATGATGGAAACTCGACTCATGACTGATCAGGATAAACCAGAAAATGGATGAATGAAGCAGAACAATAGGTTAAAGCAAAGATGGGCAATGTTATCCACAAAGGGCTGCTGTGTAAGCAGGTGTCACTGCAACTCTCTAGTTAGATTACTAAGTAGAGGAGTGATTGGCTGAAGAGTCCTCACACCTGGGTTTGAACAGCTGACCTAAAGGTTACCCCAAAAACCTGCATACACACTGGGCCTTTGTGGATAAGACTGCAACAACAAGACAGAGTCAATCCAGGACTGAAACAGCTTTGTTTGGCCAAACCAGCTTACGAAGATCCTCAGCAACCTGAAGTGTGGTAACATCAGTACTGCTTCTGTTTTGACCTGTAGCCTGTGCATTTCCAAGTCAATTTGTAACTGGTCTTTTTGGGCTGTAACAAGCACCAATGTAATGTCACTCTCTAGATGCTCCTCAGTAAGAAAGGGACTCAGAAACATGCCATCAGAAATCTTCAGTGGAGAATGAAGGGACAATTGGTGAGTTGTGTACTTTATTACATGAAGCGAGATTCACTCAGAGAAGGATTTAAAGACAGTCGTGTGAGGCTAATTCTTATTTTTATACAAGGGATTTCACAAGAATTGAAACATTAGTCATTTGATATTTGAAATACTGCTGAAAAAAGATCACATTACTCAGATGTTATTTTCATGTTCTTTCTTAATTGTTACTGTTTGTTCTTTATAATATTCAGCAAGCAGCTCTGTTCACCAGTGGCAATCTGTGCATTTTCTCATTCCAGCTACTGAACACCTTCCATAATCATTAAGTAACCTTAAAGGAGCCAGCAATGACAGTATTACGGTCTCTAAAGCTCAACACCGACTCACTAGCCCCTCTTTGTGTATGAAGATAAAATAACATCTAGATATTTTAATTGTGAGCTCGCGGCTGGAAACGAATGGAGAGAATGTTAACATGCACTGCACACTCCCATCTTTAAAGCAGGTTCTGTAGGATCAATGCTTTTTGTCTGTTACTGGTACAGACAACTTTCTTACCCTATAACAAACAATTGGAAAATTTGTTATATTAAAAGAATTAATTACGACAAAGGGCAACTAGATTTCACCTCAATCACCATTCACGTGTCACTCGTTATAAACAATTCATTAGCATATCTTATTGCAGTTACGTATTAAAGAAAGAAAGTACAAGTGATGCCAGATTGCCTAACAAATGTCACCAAAGCCCAGGAAGTTACTATTGGTGCTGGAAACAGCGGGACATCACATGATTCACGCAGTCTGGGTACCCTGCCGTGCTGCGCTGATGCCTTTTTGTCTTCCCCACAGGGAGACTCTCTGGTGCCATGATCACTCTTCCTAGCTTTCCAGTCGCCTATGAGGCAGCTTCTGTTTTAAGTTTTTGCAGAACGTCTTCTGGGCTCATGGAGCCTGAAATCTTGACTATTTTCTCCCGGGATCTACACCCCTAGTTTAAAACAGATAAAACATATCAAGTAAAACCAGGGAAATTACATCCACTGTTGGCTTATTGTCACCCAAGACCTAACGTGAACTTCAGTGAGAACACCCTCGTAGCTGAGGGTATTTTTATTTATTACAAACAATTTTTGCAAAACTTTGTATTTTAATGTGTAGGCAAAATTCGAACTACATGGATTTTGCAGGAAATGCGGTTCTAAAAAGGTACCCGACCAAAGTACAAACCTTGTCTAAAACGACATCGCTTCGCCTCAGCTCCAGCACCTTGGAGAGATACCGGACCAGCTCTGCGTTCGCTTCGCCGTCAGACGGAGCTGCAGCTATACAGACGTCCACAGTCCGCTCGGACACAGCTGACAATCACAAACACAAATAACTGAACCAGGCTAATCAATGACTGTGATATGTTACATACATCCATTGAAGACGTTAAAAAAAGTTCAGACACCTGCATGTTACAGCGCCGGGTAACAGTTAACTTGCCTGTGATGGCATTCTGTTTTGACCCAGGCTTTGCATGTATAGCAATAGAGACGAGTCCACTTTTGTCACGTACGACGGGCCCCAATGGGGACTCCGCATCCTCTGCCGCACCTTTGTTCTGTACACTCTTCAATAGAAATCAGATTTGTTAAATTGGTACTTGAATGCAGATTCAATATTATGCCTAAAAGTTACATGCGTAGCACTTCGCAGTGCAGTACAATATAGATGTGGCTACGGTACTAATGTGCAACATGGAAGTGTGATGCACGAATCCTCACCGTTTTGTTTTTTTTAGGCATTGAGCACTTTTTGATTATACGCTTTCCCGGGAGGCTGCAAATGGAACCTGATATCGACAACAACCGATAAGGTAGGGCACTCCGGTGAAACGACGAGAACAAGATTATATATTTTATATGTAAAGTTCCACTTGGATGTGACTGTTGTGATAGAAAACGTGGCGCCAAATACCTGAAAACGAGTATTTTAGACACATTCATGTAGCCCAGCATACTCCTACTAACAGGGCAGACATTTTATAGCGATCCCTACTTCCGGACTGCCAATGCGCATGCGTCATTAAGGGGGGGGCTGATTTGTCACGTGATTTTAATGGTAACTCGCCAAGTACCCTGGGTAAAATCGTTCACAATAATCAAAACAGGAAAAACAAGAACATTTTTGTTTAAAAATAATCCAGACATATAACAATCGAAATTCCTGAAAAAGGTGTAGAGCTTATTTTGTCGACGTCTATATTTGTATTTTCATTTTAGGAAGAACAGTGTATCACCAAGATGATTTTTTTTCTTCAACGGGCAAGTGCACCTTTAATATTCAGACCGAAATACTGGCCATATGAATTATATTATATATTAGTTGGAGGAAATAAAAATGCGTCCGGAATGAGTTTCTATTTTTGTATTACAATGTCGATGCATTTGGGAGTGCATGGTGTTATATATACATATTCTAAGGTCCTCGCCACGCTGACCGGTGTTCTGACAAAACATCCTACCTATCCAGACGTGCTAGCGAGCCATTTTGCGCATGTGCTGTTCCACCGTCTTGGGATTAGGGTTAGGTTTAGGGTTAAGGTAAGGGTTTTACGGGTTTTTGGGGGGGGGGTTAGGGCTATCGATTAGCACTTTGGTAGGATGTTTTGATAAAGTAGGACGTTTTGTCAGAACACCTGGATTGTATGTATTCTTTGGAGTGCTTTCTTCTCTATTAATTAGGATGTGTGCACTTAAAGAATTATTTTTCTATATAATTTTCTCGATGCACATATATTTGCCTATGCAATAAGATATGGGTGAGGGTAAAATGCGGACCATTTACAAACAATGGAATTCATGTTTAAAAACAGACGTGTCGCAAATGACACACGCCGCATACACAGATCACGTGGCATAGAAAGAAACCCATACGACGTTACCTAATCACAGGGTGCATTCGAGGTGTGTCTGCAGCTGACGTGACGTGGAGCGCGATTAGCCGGCGGCTGCAAGGGTGGAGTTTACGCTGGATGTCCGGCTGAGTCCTCTGGAATTCCGCATTTTACCCTCACCCATAAGATACAAAGTAAACCGCAGCCTGGTTCGGGAGGCTGCCTTCCAGGTATCAATGTAAAATGAGAGATCGCTCAACACAGTGCTGGACTCTCTCATCATTGCTGTAAATTACATAGCTGATACCAAAAGATGGGAGAACAAGCACCGGTACAGTGACAACCGAACCCCAAACATCACTGAACCATTTATGCTATTTACATACTAGATAACAGTTGCTTGTGTTTGTTGTATGTATAGCATTCTGAAATGCAGCTCTATCAGCATCTGGCGAACAGCATCATAAGTCACATTCATGGAGTGAATGCCAACACACTGTGAAATCCAAAATCGATGTAGTGTCAATGTCAAATCTCCTTGGCAACATCCAACGGCGAGCAGTTGTCTTCCATGTTGCATTACTAGCATTCCATCTTAACACTCAGGACAGCAAAGCCCAGGGCTTTAGGTATAGAAAATTATTTCAGGTATTTGCCCATCCTCCACTGATGTACCATTATTATTCCCAGGGGAACTGAAGAAGAAAAATGTTGTCTTGGTCCCCGGTGATGTTTCCTGAACCACCTTCTTTAACCCCTTTGTGCCATAGTGAGAATCTGGACCCTGTGGAAAAGCAACACCATAGTGCTTGACCATCTCAATCTAGGAATGGTATTAATGAATTTAACAGTTGCTTTGAACCACAACACACCTTCAGAGTAGCACAAGCAGTGTAGCTCACATTGGGTAGGATCTCAATGGGCTCCCTGAACATCACCCTGAATGTGTTTGCTGTGCCATCGCAACTGAATCCTGTGTCATTCTGTCCAATCATCTGGCCTTTGTCAGTCTCAATTATCTAAAAGGAGACATTACATTACATACAACAAAATAGGGAAATAAAGTCTCTATAACCGTCAAAAGCCAAATAAAGTGTCCAGATACATAAAGGCATGGGCAGCACAACATACCTGAATATTGACCTGATAGTCCGTTGGTCCGTGAATAGAACCATAAAGTCCAAACCCCACTATTGATATACGTCTATTTACATTGAACCTGTAGTGGACAAGAGGAAAAAGGGGGACAACAAGAGTTCAATCTCAGCACCTGATACCCAGGCACTCAATGCAGTGAAGTGAGACGAGAGCAGCCGACATGAACATGACCTTACCTAATTCTGTCACTGGTTCCGCTGTACCCCCATCGACTCTCTACCTGCTGAAACCTACAAATGCTGCGTTCCTGTCCCCTGAGACAACACCTTGGCCTGTCAATGTAGTCAACGCGGGGTTTGGGGTTTACTGTAAAGTGTAAAAACAGATTTACCACCTCCCGATCAAACAATATTCCAGACTGGGCAGGCCCTGTTGCACAAGAAAGAATATCAGACTGGCACCATTAATCTTTCATTGTTCGGAAATAAAAATAGACAAACTTCAGCAATTCAGACATCAAAACATTTTAGTCATTCATCTTTAAGCACAACTTAAAAGGCACAATTTAAAACAATTTGCATTTTAAAAATGCCATATTACACTTAATTATACAATCTTTTTTACAGGCAACAGCAAGGTACAGAAACAATGAGTACAAGTGGTATTGTCAACGAACAAAATGCTTTATCTGTGAGTAAAATGCAATGTTGAAGTACTTCTATATTTGTAAAACAATCACGTCTCCCTCAGCAAGCCTTTACCTGCCGCAAACTCCTCCACAGTCATCAGTGGAAAGCGTATGAGCGACATAGCTTTGCCCAGAACTTTCTGTTTGTTCTCCGGAGTTAGTGGAAGCTGCTGCCTGTGGCACTCGGCGTCTGCCCAGCGCACCACGGCGCCGAAGAGCCGGCTCTCCCGAATGCCCAGCGTGTCCCTCTCCAGCACGGCGCACAGCGTGTCTGCGGCCCAGGGAGCCAGAGCCGGCACAGAGCGTACCGAACGGCAGAAGCGTCACCACACCGGCATTTCTCACAGCTTAAAGAAACAGTCCTGGGCTACAACTAACCCAAAATAACGCGCTAATAACATTTATGCATTTTTTCCCTTCAGTAAATCACCTGACCTATAGCAAAATTGTTTATATAGCATGTATTTAGTTATCTATCATTAGCCAGAGAATGTTTAATATATGATGCACAAAATAGTTTTCATTGTTCCTTTGAAGTCAGGATTACTTCCAGCACAATGAATAATGTATCAGTCACAAGGAGTCACAGCAGTTTCATGCTGTAGAATTTAGTGCATGAACATGCCGCTTCGCATGAAATGCGCACACACAGACGGCACAGAAGCACTGAGACGCAGCATAAAGACACTCATACCCAAGTCGATGTCAGTGAAGCAGTCGGCATTGAGGGCATCAGCTGTGCTTTTATCAATGGTGTCCAGACACAGACTGGCCAATTGGGGCTCATCAAACAGTCTGGCCTGGGGAACAAATTGGCACACATTATCAAACACGGAGAAGTCAATACTATAAAACTGCATTGTGATTATTACAAAATCACACAGCATAAAAACATGGTAAGCGGTTGTGTTTTTTTGTGTGTGCATCATAAAACAGCTTGGTGTGTGGCTCAGTGCGTTTGAAACACTGGATGATCCTACACTGTGACCCTCAATTTTACTCATCTGAAAAAGCAAGACATGATTTGCAAAAAGGCAGTTTCCTCAAGAAGGGTGTCAATAAATTATTACTTTTCTTATGTGTGTATTACTATTAATAAATACAAAACATATGCGTGTTTCAAACTCTCACGCGAAACAGGCATACAAGTGTCGCCCCGCGAGGACACGGCGCCTCGCGCACCTGTGTCAGCAGCAGGAAGGCGTTGTCCGCGCGCAGGTGCTTCGTGAGGAAGTCCACGCAGTGCGCCTCCAGGGCCGGCACCGCGTACTTTTTCGCGGTGTACAGGGTGGTCATCACTGTTTCCGGACCGATGTGCGCTTCATCCGAGTAGAGAAACCTTAAAGCGAGCGGACAGCGTGGATGACAAGTCCCTAAGCACGCAGGTTGGGAGATCGCACCTCGACTGGTACGAACAACATACCTGTACCTGAACAATGGTATTTGTCCGCTTAGCAACAAAAAAAAATCCTCGTATCAACAACACTGTACCTTTTTAACCATTCATGTAGTTTATACTGATTGCTCTTTAAAGTGTGAAACTACAGATACAAGATACTAGGAACATGGATAAATAATTTGTGAACATTTACATTTTGCATGCAGTCCACGCACAAACCACCCGACAAACTTAAACTATTGATTTCAAATGCAGAATAGCTGATGTCGTCTCGGCCAAGGCTCACTGCATACGCGCAGTCCCTTTGTCAGCAATCCAGAGTTTGCTGGTAGTTAGTTTGCCTCCTGAATATCCATGGTACCCGCGACACACCGTTCATCCCGACCCACCTGAGCAAAGCGAGGAACGCCGCTGGCTCCACGTCTGGAAGCTCGATCTCCGCAGACGTAGTGGCCATACCCCCGTTGAACATGGCGTCAAAGACGGCACTTCCAGCTGCCAGCACGAATTTGTGCGCCGGGATGCGCTGGGCCAGCCGGCCTTTGCCCACGATAAACCTCACGTCGCTCAGCAGCTCGTTGTTAAAGAGGAACGCGAAGCGCTCCTTCACTGAGCTCTTGGTGGCCTGCCAGTTGTACATAGGCTCTCGGTGCAGGCCCATTACCGGGGGACAAAGCGGCGCGGCTGTGACCGCGGCGGCCGCACCTCTCCCAGCCGCGGAACGCGAGAGGTTGGACGCTTCTCCCCCGGCGTTATTAGCCGTACCTCCGCCCGTCGCCATTACGTCCACTTCAGCTGCAATTCAGCTCCCTTCGCGGATCGTGACAGCAGGCGCGCACACAGAGGAACGGCCGCAACCCTCGATCATCCTCGGCGCGGACGTCTCGCGTCCCCGCTGCGGTGCTTTCTGTTTACTACTGATGTCGGCGTGACGTCGCGCAAGAAGCACTTCCGATGTTGCGCGCTCCCGCCCCCATCTCAAGAAGATGGCCCCCATCGCGGTAGCGCGCATATGTGCACGGCTCATAGACGCCAACGATTTAGCTTATGCTTCATGTATTTATATGGTGGCGGTACATCTTAACTCGAGCGTTATCTTAGTATCTTTATTTTAGGATAAAATAAACCGATGTGGTATGACGTGTTAACATTTTCCTTATGATTTGGCCATTTTATATGTAGCTCATGAAAATCATCTTGATTTTTAAATCATTAGTGGTACATCAGGTGCGCTTACATAATGCATTTCTAAAGTAACCTTAATTTCTGTGGGATAGTTTCATGTTATTATTTAATTTATGGAAAGCGGCGGCGGCAAGAATAGTAATTTCCAGTTAATGCTTCCAGTGGCACGTGCAGGGAATGTCATGCACGCGGGGCAGCAACCAGCAGCCGCGCGCTCCGGTTAGAGACTTCAGTCACGCTTAAATAGTCTGCATTGTTTGCGTCAGAAGCCGGTGCGTAAAAATCCACAAGGGCAGTGTGGCTCACTGCAAAATTTACATGTCTTAAGGTCAGTTAAGTTACTTTTGCTATTAAAATTTTGCATGAGTTCAGTGGGAAATATGCAGCGAAGCCCCTTGAATTATCTGTGTTGCGTTTTTATTGGAATAATGTCGGGAACGGTAGAGCGACTCCCTTGCAAGGCCAAAGACTGGAGGGGGAGTGGGCTCTGACGTAGGTCACACGGAATGATATTAACATTTCAACATGTTCAAAACTGTGACCTCAATGCAGCTGTTTTTAAACCAGTACTAAAGGAATGTGACAAGGGTTCATGAATATGAGTTTAAGCTAGATTTGTTTCATAAGACCTGACATCGGTGGGCTGAAATTTACAGCAAGCCTTTATCCTGGGGGACTGCTAGCTAAAAAAAAAGTTATGCTCTTCTACTGGGAGGTCTGGGTATGACCCATGCAATCCTGTGCAAGGGGCCCAGTTATCTTACCCACGCATAACATCCAGTAAACAGTCAACACAGTCTGTCAAAGTGTGAAAACGTTCAGAGTGAGTCATTCAAAACAACATGTACTCCTTGGTGTTAGCGTCCTGCAGCCCAGTCATTCAGAAACTTCAGTGGAATCACATTTCACGTGAACAAAGGCTAACTCCTTTTACTGCAGTCCCATCTAGTGGCATGGCGTCCTGCAAGTCACTTCATGGTTCACAGTGATGCTTCTTCAGGAACAAACTGCAGTCCAGATGATACAGGAGCAAATCTGCTATTCTCCCCTCCTACCAAACAGGACCGGCTCACCACATCGTCTGCATTCCAATGATTTTATTTTGCAAAATTTATCTCCATAAACAGCAAAAACATTTGACATTTGACTACAAACCTTGAAAATGTAAAACATTCCAATTACAAGCATAACAAAGATTAAAATGCAATCAAACTCAAGAGTTAATGAGTTTTTTGTATTTCCCCACAGCATGTTTACCAGCATCAGAAAAATAAATGTTTTTGTTTTAGAAACTAAAATGCAAAAGGCAATTTTACTGTGGTGAAGGAATGTTTTACCTTTCTAAATAAGGGTGGCCATGGAGGGATGGGGCCTATCTAAGGGGTGGTCTTACGTAGGACTGACCAATGAGATCTGCACTGTCCTGAAACCCATTGGTACATTTACAATATGAATATGCATTGGGGGGAGGGGGGGGAGGGATGGGCTGGGATTCTTTTTTTTAAAAAGCACAGTGGATTATTATGTCATATGGTCTGTACAATGGTCACATGATGTGTTCAGTAGTCATGGGATTTGTATGACTGTGACCCCTATGATGTGTTCAGGGTTGCCAACTGTGACCCACTGGCTGAGAGATTTTGAATATAAACTGAATAAGAAAGAAAACACTTATAAGATACTAGAATTTTACTTGCTAAATGATCAGTAAAAACTTGTAGAACATAAGATATAAAAGCCAAATGTATAGACAACTTTTACAAAAATTTACAACCTTTAAAAAATTTGTTACAGATAAAGATTCATCAAGAGCTGTTGTATTTTTATTTTTTGGAAAGCCTTTCAACAATCAAAAGTTTATCCATTTAGAGTTGTATTAATCTGGCGACTCTTCCGGGGAAGGCGAGTTACATCCTGGAAGAGACGTTCCCCCATAACACCCCTGTTTGGGTGCAGCGAGCAACTTATACCCAATCAGCTGCCGGAGCATAAATTCAGATTAATACAATCAAAACTTTTATTTGTTGTGTAAAAATGCTACAAAGCAGAATTGGGGAGGAAAAATTCCTCTTTAATAAAGGGGTTCATTACATTTATTATGATCCCATTCTGAATAAGGACTTAATGAAAGGCTAAGGTAGCTTTTTGAAACGCCGTTCAGCACTGACGAACTTTCACTCAATCACTTCCACTAATTCTTTCAGCCTAGGCCATCACAACTGTCACCGATTCCACTGCACTCCCATGGCTCCTACAGCTGGACCAGAAGGGGGTGCCGCGGCGGAGATGAATAAACAAGCGACATAACTGAAGGCGTTGCCACTAGGACTGGGCAATATGATGATACTGGGCAATGGTAATCGACGCTATCAGACAAGTAACCAGGTGTCGATATCTGACAGTGACTAACTGCCGATTATCATCTTAGTCAGAGAAATGGGTTTAAGCTACACTCAAAGCAAGACAACCGAAGGCTTTCATTCAGCTTCCTAGCCTATGTTTCTGAAGCATTGCTGTTGTAGCACAGCATTTCAGAAGCATTGCCCATCGCAGTAAGTGTCTGTTCAACTTTGTCACATCATCAACTTCCATCATCTAGTCAGCAGACAGAATCTGAGCTGTTTCAGTGCACCTTCACTGTGGGAAGCTCAAGCTTCCAATCTTGTGTGAGTGGTCAAACTTGACGAGTGCTTACCACTGTAAATTCCCTTTCAGTATAAGGAAATTGCCAAGAGCCCAGGTAAACGAGCTACGAATTCCTGATTTGCGGCTCCTTTCATTTAAGGGAGGGAGTGGCTTTCACAGGATATAGCCAAATCAGGACAATGATTAGATGAACTAGCTTATTAATTAATTTTAAAAGCTTGTCTGTTGTGATGTCTAGACTGTCCGGCAATGAAAATAAAATACCATGTCCTGTGTTCATCTATTTTTGTCCCGTATTTTCCGTACACATTTTATACCCCCCAGCTCAGCAAATGTTATCGTGGGGGACCCCCAAACCCCACTTGGGAAGTTTTATTGTTGAGGAACCAAAGGTACGATCCAACATATTTGCATGTTCTGTCTGCATGTAAAAAAGTACCTTAAATTATTGTAGAGCTGTGAGTATTGATTTAAAGCAACTACTGACCATGGATGCTTCTGTGGTTGCGGGGGGCACGGGGAGGGGGGGATCTTTCAGTCTATTATCATATATATCAATATTTTTTAATTGAAATATCATACATTATATTTGTAGATATTGCCCAGTTCTAGTGGCCACTTGTGAATGAGACACGTGGGCCAGCCCCCCCTCCCCCCCGCCTGAGATCCGGAAGGGTCATTAAAGAATTCCAGTGGTATCTGCTGAATGTGACAATTTGCCTGGCCTGATTGAAGTCATAAGTGTTGATGCGTCGGTCGGCAACCCTGTGTGTGTGTGTGTGTGTGTGTGTGTGTGTGAGTGTGTGTGTGTATGTGTGCGTGTGTGTGTGCATGGTGACGGTCTCGCATGCCATTATAAACCCTAAGAAACCTAGCTGATTTTACACACATACAGAAAGTTTTCACGTTTTTGTTTTTTCTTTTTGTAAAAAGCAGAGAAGTTGTCTATAGCTTTGTAGAATACTATTGGTGCTACATTCTACAGCAAAATATAAATATATATTTAACTTAATGTAGAATTGTTGTGTAACTGTGCACATTACTTCATACATTTATTCTACGTTTTCAATTTAATATTTCATCTGGTTACATGAAGGCGGAATGGGGGTATGGTTTTCAGTGGGCTTACGAACGAAAATTTACGTGATACTACACAAAGAGCCAGGCACAGACTCTTCTAAATCTGTATCCATAAAATAGCAATAAATTTTGAAGAAAAAAATATCTATTTAATTGAAACAAGAATGGAAATGCAGCAATTTAAACAGTCTTGCATTATTATTTTTTCCCATGTATTATTCTTTTAAACCTCTCAGTTCATTATGTTCAAGCACCCACACATTCTGAAATAACTTTGTACACCAATAAAGTTCCAATGTACCTTGTGTCAGTGACAGACCTGATCTGTAATGGGCAGAGGTTTGGGGGGGTTCTGGTAGTGGTTAAAACACTGGGTAGTCACCAGTAACACCATGCCTAACCGTGCTTCCTTCCTTAAAGGGGAATTCCACGAAAAATGACAGCCAGTTCATTCTGGTAACAACCACACAATGTTCTTTCCAAAGGCTATTTCATTACACCTTGCACAGAGAGCCGGCTCTTTGCTTTTGGCCTGAGGAAACTCTCGCTCCATCACTGCGATGTTTCTTTTCTCATCTGTGAAGGCTGTGAAGAGTACTTTGTGAGCTTTTGAGGCTGTGATAACCTCAGTGTCAAGATCACCATTTAATTTTTTTTTCCTTCTGTCTCAACAAATGTGTTAACCTTTTTAAAATCACAGCCTCATATCCTAATATTTACAACGAAAGATGAGGCTTTCCTCTGACTATTATTATTAATTACTTACACAAAAATGTTCTGAGGGCAGAAGGAAACATGATGGGTTCAGAGAACTAGCCAATCAGATTGCGGCGCAGGGTTGTGTGTCCCACCTACTCTATTTGCTTGGATTCATCTCCATCTGCCCTCAGAACATCTTTGAGTAAGTAAATCACCCACAAACTTTGGACTATTCGTAAAAACTTATGATCAGCACCTGGAGTAGATTCCTTTCCAGGACCGAAGTTCTCAGGTACCGGTGGAATTCCCCTTTTGAACGAGACAGCATTCATCTTCAAGTCCAGCTGTTCCAGCAACACTCAACTGTACAATTATCTGATTTAAGTGTAATAATATCAAAGGTAATTCTATGAGTGCCTTTGAGCTACTTTTGTATTTCAGTCATCGTGCAAATGCTTTAATACCCACCGGTCTAGATAAATGTCAAGACAACGCACAAAACAAAACATCTTTACAACAAACTATCTGAGAATTACCACTGCTACGCAACAATTTAAACTGGTTTCCTTGGTACTTTCTGTTATATATATATATATCTAATTGTGTTTTTTTTCTCTGAGAAGTGTAATGAAAAAGGGTGATTATAATATTGAGCCAGCTGATACCTGACATTGACTGAGAGGGAGTTAAAGGTGGGTCTTTCACTACTCTGTCTTTTCAGCTTTTTTGTTGGGGGCAACATCCTTTCCAGTGTAAACCTCTGATAATTCCCAGCCACTCCGTGGTGCTAAGGGACCACAGTGATCTCCCGTTTCCTGTCGTCAGGTGGCCTATCGTTTTAGTATGATCTAAGATCAAATCTCAGTTAATCTCAGCGAGGGGGGGGGTGGGTGAAAATGACCTCCTGGAAGCATACAGCTGGGCACCAAGGAGAGTGATGGACAGTAAAACTCTAAGTTTAATCTGGTAGGCAACAGACAAAGCACTTAACCAATCACAGCACGGGAGGGCCCAGCTGATCAGGGGTGAGACACACATTTATACTAGTGATGCTCGGCAGCGTGAGAGCAGAAGCAGGATGGGAGATGGGGCAGAGTGGTAGCTCAGCCGGGGGAGACACGAGGGGTAAGGTGGGGGGCAGGAGGCTACAGGACCTTCACAATGCAATCTGAGGTTTAGGATTCGCTCGCTGATAGACGGCAATGACATTAAATCATGACGAATGTGGTGTTTTCTCGCCTGTACGTATATCAGATATGTTCTTAGATTTGTAATCATTTTTTTTCCCTGTTCTTTCTCGATTTAAACTTGTCGGGAGTTTACCCCTTGACTGGCCTTCTTGCTCTCTGGAGCGCTCGGCGCGTCGCTGTTTGGGTCTCCTCCCTCTGAGCTGCTCTTGTGGCCGTCCTCTTTCCCGTCCCGGTCCACCTCCTCTTCCTCTTCGCCCGAAGACTTCCTTGACAACTTGGATGACTTCTGAGGGGTGGGGGTGGGGGGGGGGAGAGGTGATACGAAGACTGGGTTCAGTGCCGTTTCTGGACCCTACTGGGTTCCTATGCCTTACAGACCATTACACCCAGCAATGTTTTCATGCATAGGCTGGTCTGCCACCATTGCGTCTGACTCAGGACAGAAACATACTGCCGGTGCACACTAAGAATCTTAATTCTCCAAAACGGAATGAAAAACAAAGAACAACATGTCTGTTGCCACATAGCTAAAAATGCTGGGTAGGTCCTTCTTAGCTGCGAGCCCCCCCCCCAGACGTACAGTAGCATCACGCTGTGATCTGGCATCACCCTTCCAGAGCTCCGAACAGAGATCTCTTCTAATATATCATTCCCTGGCAAATGTGGGCATGCTAGACCCCACAGTTGCTAGGCAACAGCGGTTGCTAAGCAAGAACTGGGCAGAGAAATACTGTAGGAGGATCTTTTTCCCCCTCAGACGTTGCTGTACCTAGGAGCTTATATATACCTAAGGAAGTCCTGCTGCATTCATGTCAGCCTGTTCCTCCGCGCTTGCACGGGGACAGAAGCTTTTATGAGTAAGAATTTACCACAGTGACACAGCATTGAACAGCGAGGGGAAATTCAGAGTAACATAACCCATAAGTCCCCGCTTCTGCTAAAAAATGCTTTGCTGGACACATGATCACCGGCAATCCTGCCACTCTGCTCGAACGATGACGAGAATCCCCCTGGATGGGAGCTTTACCAGTTGCAGTGCCTGGGCAAAAGGGAGCAGAGGCGGGTGGGCCAAGGCTGTACCTTGGAGGAAGCGGCCTTTTTCCGCTTGGCTCCTGCCCGGTCACCCTTCTGCTTTCCTTGTCCATCTTCCTCCACGGAGTCGCCCTCCTCGCCCTCGCTGCTGCCATCCGCCGCGTTGCCGCCCTCGCCCTCCGTCTCCGAAGAGCTCTGGGGCTGCATGGCCTACAAGCCACAAGGTACACCGACGTCACATTTTGGTGCTCTCTGACAGTGCCTTCCAAAGATCTTTGTTTGGGTGAATAACCCATAATGCACATCCCTGCACCAAGAAAACTGCACGGAACACTTCCAGCTAAAAGAATTTTGTTAATTTGTGAATCCTTGCTGGTTCTATAGATACATAACCATGTTTAATCCAGTTAGTGAGTTTATCTGCAGGAGACCACATTTGTTTGGACATGCCTTGGGTATGAAGCATTGTTCTTTGCCTGCTGACTCAGAGCACGGCTCACCTGGTAGCCGGTGAACTTGACTCCGGGGTTGTTCTCGATTTCCCACAATCCTTCATTGAAGCCTTTCCTCTTGTTAGACTTTCCGAACTTATCTTTGTACTCCTTGTACGGCAGAAGGTCCTTGGGGCCCAGAAATGCCCTGCAGACAGAGAGCTGGAGCTGGAGAGATGCTCACCACATTTTCTGAACACTTGGCCCCACAATGAATGTGTTTGTCACTCCACACTTTATCAGCAATCTCCTTCATAAACAGGATGACAGGGTTGTAAACCGTAATTTGGGCCTCACATATGAAGAACTACATAATGGGTCATGTCAAACTTATTTTACTGCCTCACACATGTGTGAACACACATGCATACGCACATGCATTTCCATTAGAAGCACTCAGAAAGCCACCATCATCAGCACACTCTCTAGGAGTGAGAGTGTTGTTGTCTAGGATGGGGGTGTGGCTTTCATTGGCCGACATTCATAAGGCCCTGATCTACCAAAGGCTTACGTTTCATGGGTGCCGAAGAAGAAGATGGGGTACTTGTTGGCAGGTGGCTTCACTGCTCCTTCTGGGAGCTCATCAATCTGTTGGAGACATGTGGAGGTGAAAAAGAAGGAAAGCCCTTTAGTGACTCCCCACACATTGACCCATGTCTAGCTTCTGTGACACAATGTGCGCCAGCTGTCCTGTAGCCGCCCTGCTAACTGCATAAGGTGGCCTGTAGATGCCCTGCTAACTGCACAACTTGGCCTGTAGCTGGCCAGTAGATGCTCTACTAACTGCGCAAGTTGCCCTGTAGCTGCCACACTAACTGCACAATTTGGCCTGCAGCTGGCCTGTAGATGCCCTGCTAACTGCATGGCCTGACTGCTTGCAAACTTGCTGTACACCTCCTTCATCATGTGGAAGCTTCAGCTCGTGGCAACCTGCGTCCTGCATGGCAGGAAAGTAGGAGAAAGGAAATCAGTTTGTAATGAATGTTAACTCTGCAGTGAAGGAGCACAAGGCCATAAATTCCCTTGTAATTTACACCAAGCAGAGGCCATATTTTCCTGCGATGTTTCGATACAATAATAAGGCTTGGCATTTTGGCTCATTGGTTACATGCAGGTAAACGATGACTCTGAATAAGCTGCCTTACCACAACTGAAATACCAACATGGGCAGCCTAAAACTACCTTTGTTATCTCAATTTGGTAACAGAGGGCAACCAAGGGCAGATGGTTTTCCTGTAAACTTTGCGATGCATCCCATTAAACATTCACATCACTATCTTTAAGCGTGCATTATCATTTTGGAAAACTGAATTTTCAGCTTAATGGGTGTCATAAAATATTTAAAGGGAGTCCTTAAATTGTGCTACTAAACCATACAATTAGACAGGCGTCTCTCTCTGTCATGGCAGAATTAGTGTCGGGAATGGGTGACATGTTAAGGTTTCATATTCCAATAAGAAATAAACTGTCGACACAGTTGGCAAAGAAAAATGGTTATTAGTCCAGGACTCCCATGTCGGGGGGAATCCTACCATATATCGGGCTGCTAAGCACCTGTGATAGCGTGTTGCATGTGTGTGCTAATCCTCCTCCGAGGTTCTGTGTTCTGCAGAGGATAAACAAACGTGTACTCAGCCTTGTCCACATGTCATCACAGGCTAGTGCCACACATGGCCAACCCTTCTGGTGTCTCCTTAGACCAGTCTTATCCAGAAAGGACCAGTGTGTGTGCGGCTTTTCGCTGCAGCTCCCTAATTAGATTACTAGTCAGAGGACTGATTGGCTGTAGTATCCTCCCACCAGGGTTCGAACATCTGACCTAAAGGTTACCCCAAAAACCTCCATACACACAGGTCCTTTGTGGACAAGATTGCCCACCCCTATCTCAGACATTGCAGGCTAATATTTTCCCCCTGTGACCTTGACCACTGTTTGTTCAAGAGAGCTTCTGTCAACAAAGAAACTGGAGAATTCTTCCTGCTGGACCAGAAAACACTCAAAACCATTGTTTCCTGCTGTCCTTGGAGCATTGTGCTGCCGTTGTATATTACAGTATTCGCATTTCATTATATTATGCTTTATTGGTGTAAAATGCTTTACATGTCCAATATACAAATAAATGTGCGTACAGGTGATTTAGTGAACTGTCACCAAAACAGTGCATGTAAATGTGACAGCACAAATTAAGTTTAAATTGAGATATGATGCCAAGGATGAATTTACTGGGGGGGCTGATAAACTTCACAGTTGCAGCCACAGAGTCTTGAGATGTAACGCTGTCTAAACTCTGCCCTCTGACAGCTGAAAACCCATCCACCCTCACAGGTGGATCAACAATGGTCAGAGGTGACCTTAACGGGTCACTGGTCTATCTTAAGGAACCCATTCCGTTTATGCTGATTTAATAATGGAATTCAAATGCTGGTTGAGGCACCCATCTGCCCCAACATGACCTGCTGGGATTGGGGTTTCCAGAGCTCAGCCACCTTATACCTCAGCTGTCTAATGGAGTAGGTGGACTTAGGCCTTGCCAGGAAACGACATCCCTTATCAGTGTGGACTTGGCTGAGTACTCCAGCCCGGGGCATTGGCCATTTATAAGCTGTGCAGATCTTTGGCCCATGGCCAAATATTGACAGACACAAACATATTGAGAAAGATGACATCGCTCCATGTGAGCATCCGGGCCGCTGTGTCCGGTGTGAGTCGCTCATGACCCGCGTCCAAAATCCGTCGATGTCTTGCTCACCCACACGATCCTGTTATCACCCCCGAGATCAACGATTAATGCCCACATGCCACTGTTTTGTAGCACGAGCCCCTGTTTAATGACGACCTCCTTCCTGTCTTATTTTAGAGTGACATCACCATTTAAATTCCTCGTGACACATCACCCATGACTGCAGTCTTCATCAACAGTGATATCCTGTTTAAAGTTACTGCGTCTTCTGCTCCAGTCACACTGCCTCGGGAAACTGGAGTTAAGGAACTGCCTGTTTGCACACACACAGAGATCTGCTGGAAAACCATTTGTTCAGTCTGCACATCAGAAAAAAAGATGCGGCTCAGATTTGCATCCTTTTCCAGGACTTGCATATCAGTGGTTTTCAATCCGGTCATGTCAGACCCTAGATACTGGAAAAAATGCATAAATTGATTCAGTTAGCCTGTTGATTGACCTCAGCTGAGAGGCAAAGCGCTTGTGTCACTTCGGTAGGTGCAATGTATAACACTAAAAACCAATAAAATACTGTGCTCATAAATTTACGAAAGTTTGAGGCTAATATTGTTTTGCGCGCCAGTGTAAATCATTTTTTTAAATAATCTATTGTAACATATTTAGAATAACTTTAGAATAACCGAAAAAGAGCGGGTAATTCATTGCACAGTACATATAAATGTGGCCCCGCCACGCCCCCCACCCCAAGCCGCCAACCATTACTATAGCTAGATAAGTACAACCCATTTGTCCTTAAACTCAATTTAATAAGATTAAGTATGACACGTCAGGCGGTGGTGTTACAAAATATTTTTGTTACAAAAATAAAAAAAACGTGTAGCGTGTTGTTACAAGTGCCAGTGCATATCCGCGCGCTTAGTGATATAAAGGGCGTTACATTTATAAGGTTATTCCGTGCTGGTTACCGTCAGCAAATGCACTGCACCCTTGACATAAGTTCTTATGTGCTGATTTGCAGTATATGGATCCTGGCGCTCTGGGTACCTCGGAAATCAGAGGAAGCCAGTAGGGTGGCTTCATTACCGTCGTGCATGCCGGAGATCCTCTAAATGACTGCTTATAAACCAGGCGATTGCCTTCATCTTACGATTTTACCAGTCAGGTAGTACAGATTGATGCTGGTCGTGATTCGGCCTCTTAATACGAACGAGCAACTTTAGAAAGTCAAGCGACATGTTTCAACCTCCCTTCCCCGCCCCCCTAGAATAGGTAAGATGGAGAAGGGGTAGTAAAAACAGCGCTACGGCGATCACTTCCACTGCGTAACGCAGGAGAAATGCCTCCGAAAGCACAACACGCACTCGCCTGTAGATCGAGGCATAAACGTAAAATGGATGTGAATCATATAGGCGATTTAAGGCCTGTGCCGTGAAGCGCCTTTGAGAAATATAAAGAATAGTAGAAGGACGCAGCAAGTACAACAAGCATCTCCAGTGTTCAGCCGCCGGTCGTATTGTCCCATCCAACCCCGCCTCCCTGCTTCGGAGCTCGGCTGCGTCAGATACTTACCCTCGCTGGCCAGTGTGGATACCCTTTCATTTTCGCAAAAACCAGATCACCGGCTTTGTACTCCCGAGGTCTGGGACGAGCCATCTTTTCTCCTTTTCTAATCGTTATTTTGTAAATATTACCGTATTTTTACAGCCACGAAACGGGAAATGATCGACTACCAAGGGTTTATAGCAAGACCGGGGCTTTCCACATATGCCTATAAACATATAATAAAGCAAAAGGCCCCACAATGTAATTCTGCTCCTTATTCAACAAACCCGAAAATTGCCCAGCTCGAAAAAAAATATTCTGAAAGCAGGATCCAGGCGTCGCCCCGAAGCTGCAAACGTGCTGCTCGCAGGCTTTGATGTGCGGCCACCGCTTGGCGAGAGCGCTAACGCGGTCCCCTACTCTCGCCTGATGCATTAGAATCGCAGCACGGCTGTCCAACACAGAAATATGGTTTCTTTTCTGAATACTACTTCTGCCAGGGACCTTTAACATTTGACATTCAGTCGGACTTTTTTTTTTTGCTATTGCTTTTTTTTTTCACGCAGAAATAAACTTTTACAGTTACCGTTTTTATAACTTTTTTTTTTGGAACGAAATATATTTTATTCACACTAAGGTAATCTTAAATATGGGAAATCCGATGACACAAAAACTACATTTATGTCATTTATCTGTGTTAATAAATGTTGTTGTATAGGCTATGGTTTTATGCCGCCTAATTTAGGATGAATGGTTTATTTCAGGATATTAATTTGACAATATTTACTCCTGTCACACAGCACGTATGAGTTTGCCAATGAGGATAGTCCTACAGCATGAGAAAGGACATTGTGTAATGCTAACTTCTAGGGAAATGGTGACGGCAATTTCTGCTATTAAGGGCCTGAAGTTATATGTCACGTGTCACTGTCAGATACTGACTGTGTAGATGATCAAATAACCTCATAATTCAAAAGAAAATTCTGCGTAAAACGCTCGTAGGCTTCCGTATATTTCCATGTGTTTATGGACCTTTGCATTTTGTTTAATATCGCTCTTTTTGAACATTTGATTTTTATTCCATGCTTATTTGTCTTATTTTTTTATATTGCTTCATTGTATCACTTCGAAGTTGACTCCTAAATATCACGCTGAGCTAAATATCTTCATCGCTGAGCTTATTTAGAAACTGTCGACTGTTTTGAGCAGCAGCTGAACGCGCGGTTCGTTTTGTCAGCATCTGATCGAACGGAAACATGGATTTAGGGATTCATGACAGCCAGAGTGAGGATTATTGCTGGATTATATTCATAGTTTCACATTTAATCTCCAGGGGGAGCTATGGCTAAATGAGAACTTTAATGCGACTGACAAATTAGTTCATTTTGTTTCCAACAGGGGGCACGTAATGTCCGTTTTTAAACACTGGACAGACGTTTAAAGTGAAAATATAATCGAATTTTAATGTATGTATTTTGCGTTAAAGATAAATGAACCATAAATTGTTTAAGAAGACATAATCCTTACATTTTATAGTGCGATTTTAGTAAATTGTAGCCTATACTTTATAAATGAAGGTCACTGTATTATTTATACTTTTGAAAACAGCGTGGAGGGTGTATAATACCAGGCCTACTTTGGAGAAGGATGGCACATTCACTAGCTCTTATGTGGTAGCATGACAATGGAATTGTGCCAAAAACGATTCTTGCTGACTTGCTGAGATTCTCTGGGATTTGCTAATTGTCAGGCAATATGCTAAACATGCAAGGAAAAATTAATTACATGCACATGGACAGAGACCTAGCTTGTTGTTGGTATGAAAAAAAGTCAATGGACAAAGATAGATATTTATTACAATGATAGACATCCATCATACTTCCACTGATTTTTTTCCCCTGTCAGTCAGCCTGTTCAAGCCAAAGCAGCACATCTATGTCACATCTTCTGTGTGTTTTCTCCTTCTGTGCTCGGCGGAATAGCCTGCCATTCCTGGTTTGCCAGTTTCCCTGCTTTACCACTTTTAAAGTATGGCTTAAAACTCATTTTTATTCCTTAGCATTTAGGTTTTTCTGATGGTCTAATGTGAGTTTCAGTAGTTTTAATTTGTAACATTGTTGATCTGTCTTCATTACTATCTAAATTTTTCATTTAATTGTGACCTATTATGCATTATCAGTTTTAAATCATGTCCTAAAACTATTTTATTTTAAATAGCAATTGAGTGGGTTTTGTTGTAGTATGTCTTGTTTGTTTTAATCCTCCTTTTGTACAGCACTTTGGATTAGCACTTAATATTTTCACTTAACTTGACAATTCTGACCTGTTTGGAGTGACCCAGCAAGTGGGGTGTGTTTGGTGTGGATTTGCTCCTGTAGTCCAAATGCATGTAATTAAGAAAGCAGATGCTCCTGAATTTCCTGTTGTGTGGGTCCTGTGATAGACTGGCATCCCATCCACGGTGTCCCAGGCTAGGGCCCACTGGGATACTCTTCAGGTTCACTACAAACCAGTACTTTTGTATGGAAGATAGATTGACAAAGCCCCAGTTTTTAATGTTTAATTTCCCATAAATCATTTTTTTTCTGTGAAAAGTCAAACCAGTCTAGATGATGCAGAAAGGTAAACAAAAACAGAAAAAAATACCGTAGGGTTTCCGTCTAAAATACTTTTCTGAGCAGAATCAGACACGATCTAGTGCAGTGTTACTCTAACATGGGTCAGGCTGGCAGCTTCTGATTTATGGCGTTTATCGTGAAGCCTCAGCGAGGTTCACTGTGTGCTGACATCTGAAGAAACCATTGTGTGTCTAACCTCTGTCCGCTCAGCCCAACTCTGGGAGAAGCTGTTGGTCACACCATATTTCAATAGATTTAAAAGTAGACTTGTGCAATTCAGTAGTAGTAGTACTTTTGTGCAAGTTAACTTGGCACCATTAAAAACAGTTCAGTACATTGTTAACTCTTTCAACCAGTTGACAGTGTCCTATTGACAGTGTAAAAACAGGAGAACCTGATACCGTATCATATATGCTAAACGCGTGCCCTCCTTGTAAATACAGCTTGCCTCATTAAGAGCTTTAGGACAGAGTTAATGGCGCATCTGCACAGCCTTAAAACTAGTCAATAGGAAGGTAGGAGATGCCGCATCAACCATGATACGCGACGCTTCATCACAGGTGAAAGAACATTGACTTAATCAATGAGTTAACACAATTTGTTCGAATTTCTTAGGCTGCCTTAACAGCCGTGCTATTTCATTTCACCTCTGTGCATGTGCGTAAGTGGGAAAGGTCGTATTTGCAGTAGGCAGCTGCAAGGTCACTGGGGAGTGAAGCCGATGCATGTCACAGAAATCTGCTGTCCTGCTATTCAGAGTCAGTAAAATTAGCCGACAATAAGTTTTACCACCGCAACTCCATCCTATCCAGTTGGCAGTGCTGTGGAAGTTACTCACAAAAGTAATCCACTGCAGACAGAAGGGGAAAGTACAGGTCGAGAAAGTACACATCCAAACCAAGGTTTTGTTTCACCCAGAGTAAGTACTCTGTGTCTGTGACTCTTTATACTCAACTAACAAACTGAGGAAAAACAACTTTTTTCTTTTATCTTGGCATGGTGCTGTAGCGTTGTATGAAATGTGTGAAGTTTAATCTACAAACCTTTTCCGTCTCCCATGCTTATTAAGCATAAACATCCCAGTTCCTGTTTTGCAGTGGGAACGTGACATATGAAAGTGGCCAGGAGCTACAAAAGCTCCAGGTTGATATGGGCCAGGGACCAGGTTCCGCTACATCAGTGTGAAAGCGCAACCATGTGGCTACATGTGCTGTTGTCAAGTTTTATTTTCAAGCTTTATTTATTTATTTTTTTTACATTATTAATCACAGCACTTCTGTAGCTGTACATAAGTCTACAGATATAAAAACACACACACCCACTCTCTCTCTCTCTCTCTCTCTCTCTCTCTATATATATATATATATATATACACATATATATATATTAATAATGATAATAATTATTATTACATTGCAAACTGCAGCCTGGTTCTTCCCTGTTTCTCATTAATGAAGAGTTTCTTCCTTGCTTTTTGCGACTCTCAGTCCTAGCAGTGCACTTCACACCTGCACTTAATGCTCCCCATTCATTTTGTAGTTCACTTGATGTCATCCTCCAATTCATGAGAAACTGTCTGATAAGTTGACAATCACCTCTGCTATTAGAAAGCCTCTTCCGCCCTTTACCTGGCTGGTTTCTGGTCATTCCCAGTGCCTGCTGCTTCACCTTTTTCTTGTGTACTGTGCACACTTAGAAATTTTGAACCTGGAAACATCCTTCTTCTTAGCAAAGCTTTCGGCCAGCAGAACCACAATTAAACCAGGATTTTAAAATGCAGATTTGTGGTCTCTTAATTTTTTCCATGACTGTATGTGTGTGTGTCTATATAGTTTTCTGCTACGCAAAACATGTAGTATTTGCTTACATTTTGTATTCACTTTGGATAGATATTTACTTAAGTATTTACTGAAGTAGTTTCAGTCAACTTAAATACTTAAATTTAATTGTTTTAAATTAAGCCACACGTGAAATCACAGGGTAGAAAGGTGTTCCCTAAATCGGCCTCTTTGTAGGAAACACAATTATACTCACAATCATATTCACAATTGCACTCACAATCACACTTACAAGCACACTCACCGACACACTTACAATAATGGCTTCCCCAGAGGTCAGGCAAACAGCCCCCCTTGGACAGACCTTTGTTCTGTGCAGAAACTGCATGCATTGCTTCATCCACTGTGGGTGTCTATAGATTTAAAAAACACCTTTAGTTTCACTTGACTGCAAGTGTCTTTTGTTGCCTACATCTACTGCTTTTCCTGTAAAGTTGTAGATTTAATAAGTAAACAAACTTTGATTTGATTCATACGATGAACGATGCATACAACCCATACTCTGTCGCTGTGGCCATGCTGGAGGAGGTCCTGCTCCTGATGGCCCTGGGATCCTCACACCCCTGTACTTCATTAGCCTGAAGTGTCCACTGCTGGCTACCAGATGATGCAGGATCCTGCCGATTCCACCGATCCCGGGCGCCCCACTGCTACGGGAGTCACAGAGATGCAGCTAAACCAGGGCAGCTGCGCAGTGGAGTCCTTGGCGGCTGGTGTGGAGTGATCGTGTCGTCCCGTGTGCAAGCAGGCGCAGACGACATCCATATTTGGATAATGAGGCAGGTCTCACCTGCGCATGCCTCCCCAGGTGGGATCGACTGCAGTGCAGCAGTGCATGGCGCATAGGTGCATCTGCTCTATGCAGGCGCTGCAGTAATGTGTCCTAATTGTGTATGAGCTTTCGGATGACTTGATGCAATGGTTGGGTGCATTTCCTTGGCAGAGGCGCACCAGGTGAGGGAGGTCACCAATGCTGTCCTTGGTGTAAGCCTCGGAGCCTTGCATGTGATTGGTTAATATTCTGAACAGCCCCTCTGAGGTTGGCTGGCACTTATCCTCAGCATGGGCCTGGTTCTCCAGTTGCTCACAGGCACTGCACTTGTGGGCAGGTATTTGTGGCAGTTTACCAGGATGATCATTCCTGGTGGGGTCAGACGATGCAGTGTCCATGGTGATGCTCAGTTCTGTGCTTAATCTCAGATCCAGATTCCCCTGCACAGTGGCCACCTTGTTGTCCGAACATCTCTCCACGATCTCCCTCTTGATTTTAATGGGCATGCTTGACTTACGAGGCTTCTTCTTTATTACAGGTCCGAGGGCACGCTGTTGATCCGCAGGACCTGATGGGATCACAGTAGGTTGGGAGGGATGGACACCTAGTGTGATGGCACCCTCCACGCATGAGGCATGAGGAGTGTTATCAGTGGGGGTGACCTGTTTTGGGGGGCAGATGGAAGCCATATTCAATCTCTTATTCATACTGGTTCTCTTTTCCCCACCCAGTGATGCACTGGCGTGCGAGCCATCCCTCAGGGTCCCCATCCGGGTGTTGCGGTTCAAGGGCGTATGCAGACGCGGGTTGGGGTTGGCACTGTGTCGGTTGCGACTGCGCAGCGAGCTAAACACCATGTTGCAGCCCTGCACAGTGCAGCGATGCTTGACCTTCAGATGCACGGCATTGTAGTGGATCTTCAGCGTGCCCTTGTCGTAGAAGGTCTTCTCGCATGTGCTGCAGAAGACCCTGCCCTTCTTGAAGCCACTTCCACTGTTCCTACTATTTTCCATAGTTGTAGTCTTCTTCTTGGGGAATATGTGCATGGGGTCAAAGGTCCGAGGGGTTTCCGAAGCAGCGGTGACAGCTAGTTTGGCCGGAGCAGGTTGCCGGTTCCTCTCCTCTTCCGGGTTAAAAAGAACAAAGTTGCTCTTCGTGTCTGGATCTTCCTCTTTCGGGCCTGGCCCTGGCTGGAACAGCCTGGCAGTAGGGGAGGAGCATGGCAGTGGGGTGGGTGTTGAACTCAGGTAGTGGAGAGGAAACATAAAGGTCATGTTGGTGAGCAACGTCATGTTGAAGGGATGCCTTTCCCCAGCAGGCTCCTCCCTGGCAGCAGTAGGGTGTCCTGGCCAGCAGGGGTCACTGTTCTTGGGGGTGGCCATGTATAATTCACTGCTGTGATCAGACAAGGGACTGGCCGCCCCCCCCTGAGCTGCCATAAGCTCTGCGATGGACCTGGTCTCACCAAAGCGCAGGAACTGCTGCAGTGTCGCAACCTCCTCCTCGAAGGTCATTATCGCCCAGCAGTCCAAGATCTTTCCCGTGACATCCTGCAGAGCCAGTGGAGACGATACAGCCCAGTCATATCACTGGGAGCAATGGTGCTTCCAAGGGAATAGGGGTTATACTTCATTACACACGTATTTATTTTTCATTTAATTGGCACTGACAACTGACAGCCCCATTTACATACATGCAAACCTATATTAACTACTTGAAAATGCATGTATTGTCAGATAAGGATCATGTAGAGCGAATAATGTAATGGCTTCTTGTAAGAACAGTGCATGTCTAAGACTGATAAGTCCATTCTGTGGTTACATAGCCCCTTCTGCAGCAGGGCTCGATGCCTGTGTGTTGCGACATATTAATCTCGTCATCATCATGAAAATGATCTGCCATTTGTGCCACAGTAGCACTTTTGTTGGCTTTTATCAGAAAGGAGATACTTTGTTGAAATCCTATATTGAAAAATCCTGCCCGCCTAACACCCTGTCAGCAGTTTATGGCTTTCCCTCCTCAGTCTGCTCTCAGTAGGGTCTCACCACGCCTGACCATGAGCGCCCCACAAGCCTTGGCGTTTCGGAGATGCTCTGACCCAGACCCTTCATAATGATCTGGCCCTCATCAAAGTGACTTGCATCTTTATTCCTGCCCATATTTTCTGCATTCAACAAGTTGATTGTGAGCATCGAATGTTAGCTTAATGTCTGATACATCCTAGACCTTAACATGCACCACAGCTGCTTATTACGGTGCTCTTCCTCTGTCATACAGGAACTGAGCCGTACTGTGAAGAGAGACTAATTATGGCGTACAGGAACTGAGCCATACCGCGAAGAGAGACTAGTTACAGCACAGTTCCAGTTTGCTTCACTTCTCCACTGTGGAAGGGTCAGGTCACTAAAGGGAAGAGTTGCTTACTTACTGTTGACACCATGTTCATCTTCATTTACTATGCTATACTGTGCTAATTTCCTAATTATCTCATACATCCTTGAGAATCGTCTGTTATGTTGCATCAAAAGCTAGCAGAATTAGCATTCACTTTTTCAAATTTGCCGCACAAATCCATTCTGTTCAGCTGTGGAAGTTATCATGAACGCATCAATACTTAGTGATTTGTGATACTACGAATCATGAATATATAGAATATGCCTTTTTTCCCCTTGAGGTAATCCATGCATTACAATGCAGAACACCGGTATCTCTGTGTACTTTTACCAGTCAGATAGTGGTGATGCAACCAGTTCAGTTTGGTCATGCTTTCGGCCCTGCTAGTAAGCTGGGCTATGTTGGCTCAAGTATGGCTTGGGTACGGCTGGGGTTTGGCTGGGGTTCGGCTCGGGTACTTTAAAATGGAAAACCGCTCGTTTGCAGTACAGCTCAGTTCTTGGCGGATGTTGGAAAGGTTTTAATGGCACAAACTAATTATGTAAAAAAAATGGTAATATCAATCAAGGAATAACAGCAGTAGGAAGAATTTGTACATTTGTTTGTTGGGCTGAAGAAAATGAATGTCAGAGATACGAGGGAGGCGCTCTGCCTTCAGCCGGCGTCGGCCGCCCATGCGGTCACCTGCAGGATGTATCCGCGCATGTAGTCCTGCAGCGTCCAGCCCAGCGCAGCCAGCATGCGCCCCACCTCATCCCGCCGCAGGACGCTGAGCAGCCGGTCCAAAAGGATCTTGAGCCGCACTGGGACGGCCTGGGTGCCGAAGAGCATCAGGCTGCAGACGTCGAAGGCCGTCCCGGACCGCACTGCCTCCACCGGGCCGGGCTGCTGCTCTGCTGTCAGCCTGCTCAGAGCTGCAGGGTGCAGGGCACGCATCAGGCCAGCAGGGCGGCATGGTCACTAAGACGCTGGGTAGGTAAGTACATCTACAAAATGCATTTTATCCACCTCTAGGTGTGTGTGTGTGTGTGTATATATATATATATATATATATATATATATATATATGTACAGTGCTCA
>JAABNY020000019.1:15498535-15534336 GCA_015164015.2 Brevimyrus niger
GGCCAGCCTATCGCAGGGCACACTCACACACCAGTCACTCACACATGCACACCTATGGGCAATTTAGCAACTCCAACAGATGAAACATTTAAACGAATAAATGAAGGTTGTAAAATAACACATTTTCAACAGGCTAGACTTCTGCTGGCCACTTACATTTACCAACACACGACAAATAGTACTATGACAAACACAATGAACAGGTGACTCAATGAGAATGAATGATGCAACCGACTGGCTGCTTCAAGTGCCGAGGTGGTTAAAATGGTACAGTCCACATTAGGGGTGTCCAAATCGTTTTACATAAAATTTTCCTAAAGGTTAGGTTATCTTTTTTCTTTTACAACAAGAGAAAAATGTTAAAACCTCCCCCCCCCCCCCAAACTTTTATTTTTGTCTCTTTGGGTGGGTAGGGGGGGGACTGGGTCTTTATCGGGGGGTACAGTACCCCCCATAATTTGAACCATGGTTCAGAGTAAAATGAAATAAGGGGGGAAAAAACTAAAAGAATATGGTCCTGCGAATGTTGGCAAAATGTGTTTAATAAAATGTACTGGAAACAGATTTTTGGAATTTCCCCAAAGAGGGTACATCTTCCAAGGCCATAATGAGATCTTAAGAATGCCAGTTTTGTCTGTCATTCGCCGTATATTTTATTGCCAATTATTTTAATAAAGCTAAAGAAAATAACATTAAAATGTTCCCTTTGTCAAGCTCTGTCAAATCCAGTAGGATTTTGGCTGACTGTAAAATGTAGATTTAGTGTCTTCCATGAGTCTGAAGGAGAAATCGTGTTGTTGTCAAGGTTTGTTTGGAGGGCAAGAAGGGAGGCCATAAAAGTGACCACTTACTCTGCCAATCAAAGGAGTTGGGGGCCAAGTATCCTGCGGACCCCAGACGTTACCCTCAGCTCGCCAGATCCCACTATTCACAGCATCTTCTAAAATAAACACTTTGGTTGAACCACCTCTTTCTGTATGCTGCTTACCGGCGCCTACGTATATTTACATGAAATGCTTTCTTTGGCTGCGTGGTACAAGAGTTTGTTGAGACCAGGAGTCTCTCGGAAAGGTTTCCAGAACATAAAGACAGTGCAAAGAAGCCGTGCTGAGTCCTTGCAGTTTAACTGGGTCTCACATTGTCCTCCAAGAGGCATGTAGCTTTGAAGCAATAGCAGAAATGCTTATGGTCTCATTGACAATTGCTGTTATTTTTTTGTTTTCTTTTCATCTCATAATGTGGGTCAGCTGCACAAAGGTCACAGTTTAATCTCATCGTCTTCTGAAACAAGAAGAAGCTTTGTGCTGAGGGGTGAACATTTATTTTTAGTGACGTACGATGGTGTATATGTGTCCTCCAAAACTGCAGCACTTTGCTGGATATCCATCTGATGCTGAAGCACCGGAACAGGACACCAGGCTGAACCCTGTATAACTTCTAAGCTTTGAAGGAGTATAAGAACCAGGTTCTGTCTCCATGAGAAGCGAATGAGAGTCTAAAGACTGAGGGGCCCAAGTCAAAATGATGAATGTGACAGCGTCTCTTTCAGGGGAACCAGTGATGAATACAAGGAGTAGGTAAGAGAAGCTGTTCTGTATGGCTGCATGGTCCAGGCTCTGTCTCCTTGCCCACAGTGTCTCCCTGGAGCTCAGCGTAACCTCTAGGTCTCCCTGTGCTGCTGTGCTGGGGTTAGCTCTGACCATCCCACCCTGTGCACTAATGGTTCTAGCTAACAGCAGTTTCTCCATCTCTGAACTATTATCTTAAAAACTGGAAAATAAAAATAGTTTTTTTACTGTAAATAATAATTCAGCTTTTCATTGTAAGGATATAGAAAATATATGCACACTTCGACAATTGTGGCTTTATCAAGTATCCTTTTATAAATTATCAATAAACAGAAGATATGATATTGCATATCTTATAGTTCCATTGTAAAATGTAATATTATATATGTAAAAGAATAGCTTTAATCAGATTTATGGGTTTTATTTAGATCCCAAAACATCAGATGAAAGATTCTCTGCTGACCACTGACTTTTAATACCTCAGATATTAACATATCTAGGTGACCCAGTCGAATTTAGCTGGGGCTGGACTGTTTTTTTTTTTAAGGAAGACTGTCATCAGAGCTAAAATACCTGGGGCTAGGCATAAGAAACCTGGGGCCAGGAGAAAAATACCTTGGGCTACAGCCCCGAGTGATCGGACCTAACGACGCCCATGAGGTCACTGCACTGCTGTGTTAATACAGCCTGATTCATGCTGCGGGACCGTTGCTGTCAGCCAGTCATATGACATATCTAGGGCGTTATTCTTTTCTTGCTACAGCAGATATTGTCCCAAGAAAAATCCATTTGTATTCGCTGTCATGCTGGGTGGATTTGAGGAGCGATTCGTTGTTCTGTGACTGTGGGAGACTTGCAGTGGAAGTGACATAGCAACCCAAAATCCTGCTTTCATGTGGATCCAAGTGTGACACGTCTGCAGGCTGTTTACCCCAGAGTTACGCTACAAGTCACATCGTATCTTGCTTTTCTTAAGATGTTACGGTTAAAGGTGATTGATTAGCCCAGCTCAGCTTTGTATGTGTCACAGAGTGTTCTGGCTTTCTCCAGCAGTCCAAAGTCAGTCAGGCTAATGATGGACTGCAGAACACACGGGGACGGGGGCAGAACCCATCTCAATAGGGGGCAGGGGGGAAGAACACATTCCAGCTCAGCTTATGTGTTAACATATGTATGTCATGCACACATAATTAAGAATTATTATTTTGTCTACCTATAGGATACTAACAAACTGCTTGTGCAAAGTACTAGCTCAGAACATGTGAAAAGCAGGTCTTGCCAATTAATTGCAATTTCAGCTCAGGCCACTGGAGGGTGACAGGCCCGGGGAGTCCCTTGGATCTATGGTCCATGATGCTAATTGGCAGACCCAGGTTTAGAAGCACAGCACCCTCAGATAAATAATGTGGCCCCTCAGCCCATGACTGTGATGTGGCTTGTGGGATTGTGCCCCCTCACTCATTTCAGATGCACCCTTCGTTACTTTGGGTCACACACTGCTAATTGGTGCTCATAAATTACTCTGTGCCCTGTGATGGACTGGCGTTCCCTCTAAGGTGTGCCCAGTGTGGGATCAGCTCCAAGACCATTCTGACCAGGTTACAGAGCTGGAAAAAGAATGGATGACAGTATTAAATAGCAAACAATGCTTATAAAAGTTGGCACATTTAAGAAGTTACATTAAAAAATGTTTAGTGCATGCATTTTTGTCTGAACAAAACAGCAGTTAAGGAATGTTCATACATATTTTTATAGTTTTGCAAATGTTGAAGTACTTGCTGTAGTTCTGTTTATGAACATTGTGTTATACTGGTTAACATTTTTGCTGGAGAAATAACTGGTTAGTTTATTTAACAAACGCATTAAGGCTGCACGAGTATATGCAGGAACTATTTGTGTACTAAGGTATGTAAGGATCTGTAGTTGCAATGAGTAAATGAGACTGTGACTGGCAATATCAGGGCGCATTGTCTTATAAAGGGAACGTTCAGGCTGTGAAAGGCGGCAGCTGGCGGAGTCTGTAACAAATTATATTTAGTTATATGATTTTGTGAATGGAAATCATCTGGAATTCTGGACACTCGCAAATGAGTTTGCCGTCTGTTAACCTCGGCGTTTGTGGGACCTGTTCCTAACATCAAACATTTGGCATTAGAGACAATTCTCTGACATCTGGACAGGCAATTACTGTCAATAAAGCCAATTATTTCTGTAAAAAGTAGATTGAGCAGGTACTTTCGATAACTTGCTGAATCTGTAGCTTGTAAAAGAAACGCGCGCGCGCACACACCTGTCATTATTAATAGCAAATGGTTAAATTAAGGTGTTCTGTAATGTACAGTACAATATTTAATCCTAAATCAAATCAAATTCACACTGACGTTGTAACACAAAATGTTACACACAGCATCGACAGGGGGAGCTATATACGCGTAATTACTTCACAGTGTCTGCCGCCCTGTCAAGTTGACCATGCCGCAGTCAAAACCTGACTTCTGATACAGAACTACACATTTTTAAAGTTCATAGCCATAATTGAAAATACGTTTTATGGACTCGACACTTGTTGTAAAATCTCCGCGGAGATGGGGCAGCTTAGAATAGCAGGAGTGAAAAGAGACGCACAGCAGCTCTAAGCAAACTGACTGCAGGACGGATCTGCTCTAAGGCACCGGGCTGGGAAGCAGGTGAACTTCGCCGGGGAGCCTCGCCAGGTGGGACGCATAACCAAGCAGGTCTGCGCTGGAAATTTCACGGATTGCACGCCAGCGTCGTAAAGACGAAGTTTTAAAGGTTATTACCAGAAACGCGACAATTCTGGATAAAAATATCGTGGCGCGTACTGTAAAATACGGTATTTTTACAAGTACCTTATTTTACGAACATTAGACAGTTATATGAACGTATGATATTTTAATAAGAACGGATGGCGTATCCCCACATTATGAGGGGTGTGAAGCATCGCCTGATTCAGGGGGCCATGGGCACGGAGGGGCGTCCTGCGGTGATTAACGTCCCATAGCTCCGTGCCAGGCGTCAGTCGTCACCTGATAATAAAACGAGCGGCCGCTCCACTCCGGCGTCTGAAAGCCGCCTCTCCGTTCTCTTCGTCCGAAGCGCACAGGTGCTGACAAAATGTGCGCAATACGGATGAAGTTGGGCTGCTGAAAGAATTCCGGAGGTACTTTAGATGTTTCGATGTATGTCACTTTTAACATTCCAACGTTTTCCGGACATGGTATTTTACTGATTCATTCCTTTTTATGTATAGCCTAGGTTTGCGAGCCACTGGAAAGACAGATTTTGCGAGGGTACATTGCCACAGAGCACAGATATCTAAATTTGAGCTGAATATGCAGGATTCCTAAAATTCGATATAGTTTTCCATTAGAAACACTGCGTATTAAAAAAAATCAAAACGGTGAATGTGCACATAAACCCTTTAGACTGATGAAGTTTATTGGCCTATAATTCACAATAATATAACTACCAGTTAGCACAATTATCTTATAATAATACCGATGATGATCATGAAATTGGTTGATCGGGTGCACTTCTGCCGGTCGACGTACAGTATGTGTCCCGGCATCGTGAGCCAAAGTCCCCCCCCTCCTCCAGCCGCTGGAAGCGCCCTCTATAAACCAGGGTAAAGCGCGTCCTCAGATCGCATCGGTCGTTTCATTAGTGCTAATGCAGCTTTCAGTCGAGCGGCAGAGCTGCAGGTTATTAGAAATTGACTTTCAGTAAGGCGGTTTCCTGTATTTCATTTCAGTTTGTGTACACTTATCGAAAGACACGCATTGTGCTTTAATACCAGTCTTCTGCGGAATTTTAAATCTCCACCGAATAAATGAAAATGCAGAAATTTATTCTGAAGATATTCGAGTGAAGGTAAGATCTGTGTTCATGTAAAAGATGTGGGTAACTTGTTTCAAATACTACTTCACATGCGAAGTGTAAATACGTTATGTCTATACGTTTATGTCTAGATAATTGCAATTAACCTTACATTAGCCTACATTTACCTTTTGAATCTATTGATGAAAATGCAGGCATTTTCTATATTGTTTAACCTGTAACTGTAAGATGTACAAGTGTATAGGTATACTCAATCCAATGGATAACCGCATTTACTGACGCTGTTTTAATTGAACAGTAAAACGGGCGAGTAAATTAACTAAAAAAATATCGAGTTCTGACAAGTTTTACAAAGTAACGAGAATGTATCTCCTCTAACGTTTATTTTTTTAAATGATTAAAACCAACATGATTTACCTGTTGGTGCTTAAATTTAATTCAGAAGGATTCGTATCTCCTCCAGCAGTGTAAATGATACGTAGTATATGTAATCTGGAACCGTTTTTCTTCTTTTTTTTTTACCTGACGTTCGTATAACATAGCTTGTAATCGTGGATCTCACGTTGGTTGTGGGTATTAGGAGTCGCAGAAAGCGACTTAAATAGGTCTACACCGCAAAACTCCATTCTGGCGAGTCATCGATGCCTGGATTCGCTCC
This sequence comes from Brevimyrus niger, assembly GCA_015164015.2. Taxonomy (NCBI): domain Eukaryota; kingdom Metazoa; phylum Chordata; class Actinopteri; order Osteoglossiformes; family Mormyridae; genus Brevimyrus; species Brevimyrus niger. The sequence goes on from JAABNY020000019.1 coordinate 15,504,620, forward strand.
TACTGCGGTTATGCGTTGTACAAGTGCGATGTGCTGTATCTACAGTCCGTGTTCATTTCAGCTTTTATTTGGTTGGTGTATCTTTCTTATTTGAATGGCTACAGGAGGCACTGGGCATGGGCAGCGCTGTAGATTGCACTGTGGTATATCCTCGTTTAAAAATGCTCCAGCCGGTGAAATGCCAGTGTCTTATGGCACTCAGCGCTCATTATAAGAGTAATGCAGCTAGCACATGTTTTGTATGATCACGTCTATTTTTAGCTTGGATAATCTTACCCAGAATGCCAGTAAATTAGTCTGAAATGGAAATATAAATTGCGTTATCGTATAGTTTTGCGACAGCGGGCAATTTGTGTGCCTGGATTATTAATAAAGCTATCAATATTCGGCGGTCCCGTTTTACTGGTGAACTGTCTTCTTCCGCAGCTCTGCTTTCCTCATAAATTCCCCCTTGTGCTCCTGAGTCGTGTATTTCTGCCGCAGATGCCCCGATGATTTATAAGTCGCACGGACGTATTTTCTTAAAGCCGTCAGGTTAAGTGTCTTGCTCAGAGTAGCTCCCTATGCGGGACCCAACCGTATTTTCCTCCCAGCTACAGGTTCCAAACCAGCCTGTTACCGTCTACTTGCCTGAGCAGGACTGCGCTGTGTTGGGGCCGGGGGTAGTTCTGGCCGTGCTGGCCCGTTTGGGGAGAGCAGTGTGTGCCAAGGCGTTACGCAGCCGCACCGTGTGCATACTGAGGAGAGTATTGAAAATAAACATTTGAAGTTTGCCCTCAGAAGTCTCTTGTAGGCAGCGCTCGCAGACCTGTTTTGACTTGATCGGCTTCCTCGTGCTGAGTACAGCCGCCCAAGCTGAGGCTGGTTTGCTGACGCCGATTTTAGCAAGAAATACACCGGTGTTTCCTGTCATTTTTAACATGGCCATGGAAACTCACGCCGAGTCCGGCATTCTCATGCCAGCACACTCTGAGGGTATGACTTTCGGTTAATCTTTACACATCCCCGATCGTGCTCTCGCACGTCCTCGCGCCCCTGCTCGGGCATGTCAGCTGCACAGTGTTGATGCAGCCTCTCTTTCTGCAGGCCCCCGTCTTGTGCGCAGTGGCCAGGCTGACATGGCACCCCTCCCACCCTGTGGCTTCCCCTGGGGGCTCTGGCTGTCCCTGGCTCTGCTATGTTCTGCCTTCCAGGTAGGGAAAGTTGTGGGTCCTCTCACACCACTGGTAACTGCACACTGGCTATAGGTGCCATTTCACTGGCTATACGTTGCCATTCCACCAGACCACAAACAGGCCATTGGGTCCTTATATAATCGATATTGACGGGTATGGTGTTGAGCACACCCCTGTGGCTCTGCTATGCTGCCTGGGATGGACATCCCCCCCATCCAAAAATAAGCCCTAATGACTGAACCGTTTCATTGGCAGTGCTCATATTTTCGCTGACACTACTCATAGTACTCACAATAATCATATATACATATCAGGCTCGCAAACCTCCTGGAGATCATGTCAGTGATACTGGCTCGTTATGAAGCTCATATTAATTTTGGAGTCTCAGAGACGCAATAACAATTCACCCTGTTGTTTTGCAGCGTTAATGTAAGATTCCAGGCATGGTCTGTCGAGAGTTTCTTCAGAAAACCCACGATTCCATGTGTTCTTGTCAAGGGGGATTGATTATGGACTGAAACTACATGAAAAGCACTGTGTTTTTGTTTTTACACTGAATGTTTCCAAGTACATGACACAATTTATCTTTAAAAAAATGACAATGTAATTCATGAAAATGTGTATATAAGATTTGTAAGTCAATTGGGTAAGTATGAAATGAATAGGAACGCGATGTATCTCTCAGGCCGTTCTGCGGTCGGGGAGGGGGCAGTTGGGGGTCACCTGTCCACGGGAGACGCATGTTCCTGAGAAGGGGCCCGCCAGACTCAGGGCGGACACAGCGCTCATTGTAGCCTGTAATGGAAGCACTGGCAGACGTACAAGGCCGCTGGATTCCGGGCACCCTGGACCTGGATCGGGACCCGGCGATAAGGTGCTGCCTTCCAGCTTCCGACCTCAAGATGGCGATCTAATGCGCAGCAACCATAGCCACCGCTGCCGTGGACACAAGGAAGGAGCCATTAAGCCTGGAGAATGGAGTCCTCACTAGGGTCAGCATTGTCACCGTTGCAGATCTCTATGCTGGATAAAAAGAGACTTTTTATTGTAGGGAACAAATATTAGATTTGAGGCACACCAGTCATGGCTGCTGATCTTGTTATTGGGCCCTTATTGAATATGTGGTGGTACTGTGAAGGTTACAATTAAGGAATCTCCCTGTCAGCAGTCTCTGGCACTGTGTCTGAGACCCTGTGGTTCTGTGTTCTGGCCTGGTCCGGCCAGCCCTGGGAGCTGGGAAGCTGTTCTTTCGAAGCGGTTCTGATCATGGGCTTCCTATTTGCTGGTGGCTGATTGCTCGCGGTTCGCGATGCCTGTAACTGTACCTGAGTGATGATGGGATGGTGGGGTCGTCCGTGACGATGGGGTGGGATGTCGCCAAGAGGAGCTCGTAAGAGGCTTTTCCACGGATTGGACCAATCACGCGTGACCAGCCGACTGATGTGAGCACAGGGTGCCTGGATATGGTAAGATTGCCCACCCCCCCATTCAGGATGCTTAGCCTGTTCTGCTGGGCATCGTCACCGACATGGCCCACCAGCCCTCCAGTTTTACTGTGGTATTCCAATAAAATCTAAAATTGGAATCTCATAACTGGTGCCTCTTTAAAAGCTGCCAGAAACGTGAACCACTTGTACTTTTTTTTCCAAAATAAAAAAATAGATCAATATGCTAACATATAAATTATGTCCATTAATACTGGTTTATCCGGACGGTGGATTTCCCTGAAAATGGGAACAAAAGCAAACTCTGTATAGCCCCGATCAGCAATAGCTCACCTGTAAAACCCTGTAAATAATTGAGCAAGAAAAGTTTTAATAGGAGCTGTGGAGTCATGGACTGAAATCGTTGACGCCATACTCTTGCTGAGAGTAATCTATTGTTGAGACACACACACACACACACACACACACAAAGCTTGTGCACTGTTGTGCAGATCACAGCTCAACCAGCTGGGGAACTTGTGCTCTATGAGCTGTAACCTGATGGTGCTCTTGTTTAATAACCCATCAGCTGGGAAGTTGAAACTGACTGTTTCGTGACTGATGATGAACTATGTGATTCAGAGCAGATGCCAGCCATCACCAGTGTTATTGTAAGTCGTGTATGAGGCTAGAAGACGGACTCGTCGCCTCGGTGCTGCCAGCATCTTGACCATCGAACCAAACTCATGGCCTTCATGCAAATCTGAGACTTTGGACTTCCTGAGCCAGCGGTCAATGTGCCATTTACCAACTGTCTCTGTGGGCATGATCCTTGCTGTGCCAGTTCTGCTCCAGTCCTCTGGAGAACCGTCAATATTTAATCGGAAACAAAGTAATTTTGACCATGTGTTAGAGAGGGGTATGTGTTACAGGTATGCGTTATCTGTCTCCTTGTTCCTTTTGTTGAGTTTGGCGTGAGTGGATTATTCAGTAGTGATTTTATTTCACTTGGAATGTTGATTAATTTCATTGTTGTCTTGGTCCTGTTTTAGTGCATATTTTAAGTTTTGCTTCTAGTAAGAAATATTAACATGTCATTTTAATTCCTTACCTTTCTTGAGAACCTAACCTCTATCACGCTTTGACAGGGCCAGATCCTGTGCGTATGATTTATCTGCCCTTCCTGGGCCCTTGCGCAGAGCTGCCTGTATTTGCAGCTCTACAAATAAAGTCCATGTAGCACTTAAATATGTTTCTTTTGACCGAGGCACCCTTGAGTCCTGCAAAATGATTTTGAAACAAAGCTTGATGAAGTGCACATGTCGCATGTTAGGGGAGCCAGAATCTCTTGCTTTGGACTGATATCTCGAGCTCCACGGCCAACGAGCCTAATGTGAGTGCCTCTGATGGGCTTCTCAGAGTTGTGCGAACATACATCCGTGAATTTATACGCTGATCAACTCACGATTAGACTGTGGATTTTGGAAATCAGGTGTGTTACTGCATTTTTTGCATAATTAGACTTTCCCTTGGCTATAGATGCAATCAAATGCACAAATAGGCATACTCAACTATTATATACATGGCTGTGAGAGCTACAGACCTTGGAATTGTGGGTGTATTTGTAGCTGTCTAACTGAGGGTGCTGTGGACTATGGAGTTTGTCCAGTTTGTCTGTGGACAAGTATGTGTCTAGCAGCCAAGGAGGTGAGGGGGTTCTTCAGAGACACTACACTTTTTGCGAAGACCTCTCATTGGCCAGCTGGCTGAAGACATCACCTGTCACTCCAAGGTCATGCCTGTCAATCCTTAGTAACAGTACAGTTATATTTACAGTTGTGCCACATTGTATGTCTTTGTCACATTAGGTAGTGTGTGTGTGTGTGTGTGTGTGTGATGTCATGCAGAATGTTTTATGGGGCCATACAGCTGTTAGACAGAATCCACTCCCTGGCAGTCTGCAGTCATGCTAGATGATGATGGATCCTTTTTGATTGTCACCTGAAAAATCTTTCATGTTGACCCATCATCCTTTTGCTTACATTTTAAGCAGAAACTGGTGCCATGTGACTCTCGGTCTCTTTATGAGTTTTTGCCTCACTGTCCCGTTTTGTAACAGTCAGTGTCTCCAGGGCTGAGGAGCTGTTTGCTGTAAGATAAATCTCCAGATCTCTGCCTCTGTAATAGAGCGATGACGCCTGTGTGTCACTCGGGGGGAGGCTGACTGATTGCATTTTACATCTCCTCTGAAGCCTGCAGGCTGATTGTGGGGACTCCTGATGTCCCAAAGGTTGACGGATAAAGTTTAGTGCTTTTTCTGAAGCCTGTGTAATCTCGTTATTACTGTCTACGTATTTTGAGGTTTTTACCTTCTCAGGTTTATCTATTTCTAAATTTATGGATAATTATAAACTTTTATATGTAACCTATGAATAGAGCCGTAGCTGTTTAAATGGTGTGAAAACTCGATTGAGGCTGACGGGCTGCATCTCGCATCTCTTGCGAAGCCTGTGCGGATTGTGGGGACGTCCGACATCCCCGGCGCCCTCGAGGCTGATAGAGTGCGTTTTGCGGCGCTTCGATTCGATTCGCCGCCCCACAGAAGCGGGACAGCCCACCGGAGGGGGTTGGCTCACGGGACACGTCTCTCGGTCTCCTAGCTGAAAGAATCTGCTGAGCAGTTGTGAAGAATAAGCACAGATGTCAGAGCCGGGAATAAAAGAAGATCCACAGCGTGCCTGGGGCCATGCCTCCTGTGCTGTAAATACCAGGGGGTTTAGCTTAGCATAAATGTCTGTCCCTGCATGCCCCCCCCCCCAAAAAAAAAACAGAATATTAGGGGATGTCCCCACAGCACAAAACTTTTTAAAGTACACATCTGTTTACCATCTGTTTTCTATAGTATCTGCTGTTGATTCCAGTGAATTGAGAGCCAGTGGGGAACCTTAATAGATATGTCTACTGGATGAGTGTGTGTGTGTGTGTGTGTGTGTGTGTGTGTGTGTGTGTGTGTGTGTGTGTGTGTGTGTGTGTGTGTGTGTGTGTGTACGTGCGCGAGCATGCATCAGGCGTCAGGCACTCAAGGTTAGGATACACCCACCTGGTCTATGTTGCACTGAGTGACACTATTCTGTTCTGTTAGCTTAGCTGTTAGGGTATCCATGTTGCTGGTTTAGAGGGAGAGAGTCTCTGAAGGTCACTCCGTAAATACTAGCTTGTTAACGTCAGCCCAACAGCGATGGTCGGGTGGGCCCCAGTCCATCATAGTGACAGTGAAGGGCGACGGGTGGGCACTGGCCCGTCAGTGAGACAGTGAAGGGTGACAGGTGGGCACTGGCCCGTCAGTGAGACAGTGAAGGGTGACAGGTGGGCACTGGCCCCTTAGCATGAGTGTAACGGCTAGGATTGATTAAAGAATATCAGGCTTTTAGTTTGATGGCATGGCTGTAAGTCAGCTTGCCTGTTAGAGGTATTTCTGTGGAGGTGAGGCTCAGTCGGAGGTTTCGGGCCCAAAAGCGTGTGCATGCATGTGCCCTTTAAAGGGTGGTATGGCTGCTGGGACCAGTCCTCATCTAATGTATTTTTAGCTCCTGTCCTTTGTTTCCAAGGCCTTCCACATGGGCACGTTTGTTACGGCCTTAACGATATTAACATTTTTGCTCCACCGGCTGCCTGCGGTCTCCGCCGGCACGCTGAGTGAGAGGAAGAGCCTCATCTTCTGGTTTAATACTCTCCACACGTTCATAAATCACCTTAAGCTGTGAACTCAATCAGTCTTCGCTGGAAGTCTTATGAGTCTGTGCCTCGCAAACAGCGAAGACACAATGGCGCCATTGTCTCGGGATGGGGTGGTTTCTCGCTTCTTCAGCCATAGGTCCGTGGGCGAGTCTCTTATCTGACAGGAGGAGGCTTACGAGCTGCGTGTATTAGTGGAGCGAAATGCGTTTGCCAAAGTCTTTTATCATTGGAAAGTTCTCCAGAGTAAAATGCATTAAGCATTATAAGAATGTTCCCTCCATGCGTACAGATGTGCTTTTTTGCTTCACGCTTTTGTCGTCAGTTAAATATGAACGTATTTCATTTAATTTCACCTTAACTTGATTAAACTTCCACCCCTTTACCATGCCCCGTCCTGGTCCTGTCCTCCTCGCGGCTTTTAGATGCAGCTGTGGCTTCGTTCACACTGCTACATTTTGATTTAAAAACCCAGAAATTGGTTTCCATTTTCACCTTTTGTCCACACTACCCTAGATTTTTTAGCCCCCAACAACTGTTTGTAAACGCTCTGACAGCTGTATACTTCCCAAAACTCCATTTTAGAGTTGCAATGTTAAGTGAAAATTTTGTTTTCACTTAACCCCCCTTCTGATACACCCTCTCTTTGTCTGATTGTTCACCTGGTCACCCTACATGGACATAAACTGTATTCCAACATGGCGAATATGGTTGCTTTCAATGGCACTTTCCCTGTTGTTGATGTGGGTGGTGTTTCACAAAGCAGGATTTCTTGCTTAACCGGATAACTTGTCAGATTCGAGGTAGTCTGAGCTGAATGTAATTGAACGCGGATGAAGTCAATTTTGCCCAGATTATCTTAAACCCAGCAAGTTATCAGGAAAACATTCTGCTTTGTGGTAAGTAGCATGGTACAGTGTGACTGCTCCAAATATGTGCAAAAATAAACTAATTTACTGATAACTGTCTATGTGCACATCGACATACACTTTCATACATTTTTTCGCTCATTTCAGTGTGCATGGAATTTTCTTTTGCGAACGATGTGAAAACGCCTGTGTGGACGGAGATCGTTTTCATTTGAAAACAAAAATGCAGCAGAGTGGATGTAGCCTATAATTCGTCAGTGGGCTGTGGGTGTGGGAAGTGCATGGGGGTCACCCTCCGCACAGAAACGGGAGTCTGATGACTGATCATACGGTCGCCTCACCAAGCTCTCCCTCCCCCAGCCTGCAGAGAATGAGTCCCAAGACCCGTCGGAGAGTGCATACTTCCTGCCTGAGTTCGCCCTGTCACCCCAGGGCAGTTTTCAGGAGGACACGACCGGAGAACGTTTGCTGACCTATCGCCATGACGACCAGGTGAGCGCTTCCTGTCACGTGTCCTGCTGGCTCTTAGACACCCAGAGATGCACATGCCTCACGGCCATGATGCTTGCATGATGCATCACTAAGAGCGTATCTGCTGATGACCGGATGCTGCGATGTGGGGAGAGGGGGGTGTGTCGGAACAGGCCGCGCTGATTGTGAGGAAGGTGGCACTGTTGGTCGTGGGAGACGGCCCCCATGTTCAGCTGAAGAAGCCTGATTATGTGGAGCTCCCTCCTTGCACTTCCTGTTACATCAGCAAGACCTCTTCCTGTAATCCTGCCCCTAAACGGCGCAGTGTGCTGCCAGTGGCCGTGAGCACGAGCTCTCGGGTTTCTCTTTGCTTACGCCAATGGCTGATGTCGACCTGATTGCATTGGGCTTTTAAGTTCACGGTAAGGGGGGGCGGCTGTCAGTTCTTGCTGTGCGGGGGCCGTTCTGATCAGTGTGGTGATTTCCCTACAGGATTTGCCGTTGTTGCTGCGAAGATGGGAGTGATTGGCTGTTTAGTCTCTGAGTCCGCGTGGTGTTGCTCCCACGGCATCCCAGAATGCCCCATAGCTGGCAGGCAAGAGAAGCAACACTCAAGGGCAGTAAAGTCTGCTTGACCTGGGAGGGGGAAGAACTGGTGGGAAATGAAAGTACAGACTCAATAATGAATGAAGTGGGTTTGTCATCCCTGCATGTCATGAGCTGCAGGGTCATTCACCTGACTTTCCAGTCGTGCTGATGCACTGTACTGATGTTTTTGTCTGCTGCCTCTCAGTACGGCTCCGGATCTGAGGAATCTCTCTGCGTCCGTGGAATGTTGCCTCTTTAATTATTTCATCATTTTTGGGGAAACTTTCTGTCTGTCAGCAGTTCACTGACAGGGCTGTATAAAAATTGGACTGTTGTTAAAATCTGGGAGCCAGAACTATAAGAAGGTTCTTTTAGCATCTGGTCGCCCTCCCCCGCTTGGAGCCGGGCCGAGCTGGGCCAAGGGGCCCGCAGTGATGTCGTGCCATGCAGGTGACTCGGGGATGTGTTTAATTTGAGCCCCTGGCCTCTCTTGGCCTCCAGACCCCCTCTCAGGCTCCCGCCCAGGAAACACGCTTGAGATGAGCACTGGGACTGTTTTGTCCGGGTCGTTTTGGGTATGCATTGACGGATTGTTCCGGAGAAGCGGAGGGGGGAGTCGCCTGTTCGCTGTTTGGGTAGTCAGAGGGGGAGGGGCTCCTGTGACCTCGGTGGCTTGTAAGGACGGGTGAATCGTCACACGTCCCCGGCGGCGCTGTCAAGCTCGGCTGCCCAGGTTTTCATCTATCCGCATCAGGCTCTCTTCATTCTGCCCTGGGTTTGTCCCGGTTGAGTTTTATCTAGCAAGTCGCTTGATCCGGTCAGGTTATGGTTAATTTATGGTTAGGTTAGCTGCATCCCTCTGAACCTGGAGGTTCCCGTAAGGATATATGTAAGCGCTGAATTGCAGCCTTCCACTGATCTGGGCTTTCATTAAGTTAGGGCGGTGCTGCTGGCTAAGCAGTGTGTCCCACTGTGTCTTTCTTCTTTATCGACCCAGTGTACTCAGATAAAAATGGGCGGGCTTTAGCTATTGCTTTGTTTTAGGGTCTGTGATTGGTTGAAAAATCATGATGGACATCTGCAGGTTCAGAGCCGGAACAGTAGCTTTTACTTGCATTGATCACGTAGACCGATATCTGGCCGCCTTTCAGTTCTCTCTCAGACGCGTGGCCTAGATTTTCCCGGCGCGTTCCGCGCACGTTCTGCTCCTGCTCCACAGAACCCTCTAATCCTCCAAGGACTTCAAACTTTGGAGTTTAGAGAAGCCTGATTATGACCCAGGAACCACAGAACCCAATACTATGATGGTCAATCTGAAGAAATAAACGATTTGGCATCGTACTGACCGCTATATGTGGAAAAATCCGGTATTTAAAGGCGGCTGAAAGCTGCGGATTGGCTCCGACGCCTCACCGAGCGGAAAGGCTTCGGTGCGCTTAAGTTTCCAACCGGCTGCATTGTGCTTTGAGAGCGCACGCTAGTCTCTGCACTGCAGGGTCCCAGGCCAGCCGATGTGCCAGAGAGGGCGCCGCCCTGCTGGCTGTCAGGTCTGTGAGCCTGAGAATCTGGTATCGCTTGACCAGGTCCAGTTCACCGCTGCTCTCAGGAGGGTTGCCACCTGTCCAAGATTTTCCAGGACTAACCCAGATACTGGTTGTCTATCCTGGAAAAAAATGAAATTTCAGGACTCAGGCACCATCTCCAGCTCCCAATAGCTGCTCCCACGCTAGTTTTCTTCCCATTTGCAATATTCTGTTTTTGTTTTTGCCTCCTCTTAACTTTATTGATTTGCTGGCCTTTTTCCCCCTTAAAGCCGTAAACTCTGTTTGCCTCCGAAGCGTATCCAGTTTCCCTGTGCGGCGACTCGTCAGCCCTCTATTCCCCGCTGATCCTTCCACATAAACCTGCTCCCCCCTCCATATTTGCCCCCATCTGGTATTACGCTCCCATCATATTTCGCTCTTCACATAATTTGGTCGGCTAAAAATAAACTTCAAAGCCTGCAGGTCTGATTCCCAAAGCGGATCGGCCGTATTCCCGTGCCGTCAAGCTGCAGCCGTCGTCTCCCAGACGCATCAGAGTGTTCAAGGTGCTTCCAGTCTGATGTTTCTGACGGGAGATGGAGCGGTTCATTCTTGACCTTTGCTGCTGGCTGTTTGGATCTAATTGAGCCGGGACTCAGCGAGGGACCCTGATCTTCTTCAGCCTCATCGCTCTGAGGGCCGGCAAGGTGCCTAACCCTCATTTCTTTATTAGATATGAAGTTGTACGACACCGTATGTGCGGTCAGGCATGCGCTCCTAAGTTGAGTATCACTTGTAGCTCTAAGCCAGACCACCTAACCAATCTTCCCATGTGAACATGCAGCTCTGTACCTGGAAAGCAAAGAAATAAAGACAGCAGATTAAGGGGCAGCTAAGCCTGGAATTGTACGTATCACAACACACCCACGTGACACACCTTGGAGCCACTCTTGTGAAGGGCGCTATATAAAAATACACTGAGTCGAATTGCAGTGTGGAATGGTGAGGTGGAGCGGGTCTCGCGCTGCTCCTGGGGCCCAGTGTCGGGTCACATGACCGCAGCACCACAGGAGGTCTGCTTTCTGTCCGTCATGGCCGGGCGCCGCCGGGCCTGTGCACTGGGAGGTCGTTGGCCTGATGTAACCTCGGAATTAGCGGTTTTGCCCTGCCGCGCCGTCGCTGTTAACGACCTTGCTGCTCTCTGCACGCTGCGTTTCCGCGCCAAGATGCAGCTCCTACCGAGCTCTGAATCTCCAAGCTGCTTCAGTGACGTTTAGCTGATTCATGGATTCATACATCAAACGCAAACCACCTGTTCTTGGGTATATTTTACCGGAGAATCTGGGAATCCTTCTGGGTCGTCCAGCAGCGAGGTCCTACTTGTGAGTTACTGGTTTATACTCTTAATTAACATGCCACCTGCTGTGATTCACAACGCCCACCGCCAGGGCTGGGCTCCAGTGGTAATCTGAACGGAATTGGCAACCTTGGTCATCCAGTGGCCTCCGAGGCTGATGTCTGACATCTGGCCGCCAACCTGGGGTGTCTTTTCCAGAAGATAGTCGCTGTTAGTTTTTCCGAATTTTCTGCGCCTGGTTATCTTTCTCCACGCCTCCATGTCGGTGCGAGGATGCTGGTCACCCTCCATGCCTTGGGCGCTCAATGCTCTCCCTGCCTCTCCCTGCCTCTCCCTTTCACTGTAAGAGCCAGAATTCCTCTGTAATCAGGTTGGTCGGCACGTGCCACGCTTGCTTGCTTTGTTTGGGACTTTATACTGGACTTATTAAGCATTTATTTGTTTACCTTGTCATCCATCACTTTCTGCCGTAAGTGTACGTGAGGTTTAGAGCTTCCTTGGCATGTTCCAGTGAAACATCAAACCTCGCGTAATGTGATGACATGTCTGTTGCACACACTGTTCCACGCACGTATATCACTTTTAGACGTTTCCCTGCAAGACTCACCCTGGCAGCAAGGCAGGAACCTTAAAATGCCAGGTTTTTGCCTCCTGTGAGTCCAGAATCATACATAGAGTTGGACCTTCCTTCCACAAGCTGTCCGGCACGCACGGAGAAGAGAACATGTGAGCTGGAACACCGGGCCAGTACTGGCTATGATTGGGAATGGCTTTCGGAGGGACTGGAGCGGCGCAGGGTGGAGCGGTAGCTGACTTCCTGTCTGGACCAGCCTGGTCAGTCTTGCTTGTTCTGCTTTTTTTTGAGATATCAGACAGTCGGTAAAAGCACTGTGCTGCTATGCCCTGCCCTGCCCTGCCCTACCCCTTGGGGGCGACGCCGTCCACACAAACTGCGAGTGAAATCAGCATTTGACCTTCAGAATCTGATCCATCCCACAGCAGGTGGTGAGTCGTAGGCGTGGACACAAATAACAGCTGCATCCGAGCGGGGGGTGGGTCATGTGGAGGTAAACGGACGGTCCAGGGCGGGGGTGGGGCAGTGTAGACACAAGTGCACCTCACTGGTGAAAAGAATACAGGATTCCCTGACCCTGCGCCCCTGCGTCTCTGCATCCCTGCGTCTCTGCATCCCTGCGTCTGTGCGTCCCTGCATCCCTGCGTCTCTGCATCCCTGCATCTCTGCATCCCTGCGTCTCTGCATTCCTGAGTCTCTGCGTCCCTGCGTCTCTGCATCCCTGCGTCTCTGCATCCCTGGTCTTTACATTTTTCAGAAAGTAGGGTCAGCTAGTCCCTGGAGTTATTGTGGGTTAAAGGTTTTGTTTTGGGCCCAGTGGTGATATCACTCTGGGACGTGAACCAAGAACCAGTCTGATCACTGGCTCAGCACCTTAACCGCCCGGGGTATCTGACAGTAGTCTCCCTGCTGACCGTGAATGGTGTCGGTGGCTGGTGTTTCTCAGTTGTCATTGAGGGACGGGCTCCACGTCAAAGCCGGAGTTGCCCTTTATGGCCGATGCTGCACTAAGGAGCGACCCCCAGCGTGACAGGGCCAATGGGGGGGGGAGAGTAGCTTAGATCTGCTTAGGTCAGACGTGGACTGTGCTCATGTTTATGGTGTCTACCGCATCTGAGCAGGAGCGGAGCCTGTCTCCAGGTGTTATGACTGAAATAAATAAAACACGGAGCAGCTACAATAGAATGGAGATTTATTTTGGGTTGTCATCTTAAAGACATGTGGAGCAGTTGACTTAGAACCTTGGCGGAGATGGGAAATTAAGCCAAAGACCCAAAGTGTGAAGGGAAGCCACTGACGGGAAAACAGGGAACGGTGAGCAGGAATGCAGCGACTGAGGACTTGGCTTAGTGAGATGTGGGAGTTGGCCGCTTCCTTCTGACCCAAGAGCGGGGAAGGAGCCAAGATGAGGATATGTATCCAAAACACCTTCCTTCCGAGGCGTTATGATGGAGCTGGTCAGCTGACACGCGAGATGTTCTGAATGAGAGCCTGGGAGGGTGCCAAAGAAGAACCAGAGGTGGAACTTCTCACCTGACTGGAAAGTTCAACATTCCTGCTTTAAAGGGGTCCTTAGATGTACACAAGTCTAGGCTTCCAGAGAAATGAAGAGAAACCAATTGGACTTATCAGGCAGATGGAATCTCCCGGCTGCCATGGAAGGGAGGGTTAGATCAGGTAGGGGGCGCTGTGTGGCCTGTTCGTGACCGTGACCCGCAGACAGGAGGGTGGTTCGCCGAGGGTAAACACTCTCTGTCAAGTGGACATTCCTTATTCAAACCTCCACGCTGAGCTCCCATAAATCACTCTGACATGTTCGCAGAAGAGGTGGAGCCAGAGGGCCACAGGCGGTGACACGGAACGGGGTCCCTGCAAGGCTGGCGGACCAGAGAACGCCCCGGGTGCGAATTCGGCCCAAAAACTGTTACAAGAAGTTTGCCTCCGGCGGCTGCGCTCGGCATTTCGGACTGTGGGCCGCGGCTGCATCGCAATGCATGTGCCGGTCGATTTTTATGAGCACGTAAGCAACATGCCCACTTTTACGGCGTAGTAACTGTCCGAGCCGCCCGCTCTTTCTGTCCCTTTGAGCGCCGGCTGCCTGACTTGCCTTGAGGCCCAGATCTCTTCTTATCCTATTTATACTCTGTGGACACTGGGACTGTTGCCCTTTGGGTGATAAATCAGCTGTTACTCGTTAGGTGGCCCTGCAGTTTTGAGTTCCTTTGCTGTTCTTCCCTTCGGCATGCAGGTGTGAGATTTGGGGAGGGAAAGACCGAAGGCTCTGCTCCATTTTAAACTGTAAACGTTTGACGGTGGGGGGGGGTACCTCTCTGGGCTGCATTTTCCTGAAGCCTGAAGAATGTGGGCAGCAGCTACCTGCATCCTGGCTGCTGGTTAAAGTGGGCGGCCGCTGTCTCCGTCTCACTCAACGGTGACTCTCTCTGCCCACCGCACCGCTCCCTGGAATGGAGGCCTGGAACACAACCCGGCCGTTCTCCCCAGGGGCCACTGACCGGTGATCCTTCACGTTGCCATAGTTACAGGGCTTCGTGATCCAAGTCCCTTCTTTAGTGGCCGCTCACGATTTCGGCACCAGTTGCAGAGCTTCATCTACAGCGGCTTAGGTGGATTACCTGTGTAACTGCAGTGACCTCTCTGCTTTAGCTTTCCAGTCGCTAACTTTAGCCATGAGAGGCTTTGGGGGTGGGGGGGGGGGGTACGTGTATCTGCTTAGTGTTAATCACTTTCATTCCTTCCATCCATTTTCTGCCGCTCATTTCCTTTCCTGGTGATTTCATTGACAGAACGAAACGAGAAAACATGCAAACTGGAGCTACTCATGAAATTGCAGGAGAATCTCATTACCCACTTCCCCCCCCCAGCCGGAGTAGCTTGAGATTACAGTGGCCTGTGCTCACCCGTGTTTGGCAAAGCCTCATTCTCGAGCTCCTCTCCCGAGCCGCCGAACAATACCTTACATTGAGGGACGGTGGAAAAGCCCCAGTTGTGAATCAGGGGGGGGGGCGCCTGTGCTTTAATCCAAAGCTGTTTGTCGAACAGAGCCCAAGTGGAACTTGAGATCAAGGATGATGGTAATTAGAAACCTTGAGTCCTGGGTGTCTTTGTCCTGTTCCTGAATGTAGGGAGGTGTCTCGTTCAGCAGTGACCCTGTGAATCTCGACGTCCTTTCATTCGGCGGACTCGCATAGCTGACATTTTTGCGTTTGCCGAGACCTGGGCATTCTTTTTCTGAGGTATCCCGGGTCACAGTAGCAGAGCTGACCCCAGATCGTGGCTCTTTGGGTGAGACTGTAAAGGTGGGCGTGTCCCAGCCTCTGCACCTTTGGCGCTGCGAGGCTTGCGGTATCTGCTGGGAAGGAGAGGAGGACGGACACCTCGACCACATGGCTCACAGGAACATCTGCTTGGAGACTGGGAAATGGAGAGAGAGAGAGAGAGAGAGAGCCAACCGTTTCAAGGCAGCCTGCCCCCGATTTAGGGTTCAGGCTGAAACATCTTAAATTATTGGGAGATTATTCACTTTTGTACTGGGATCGTTCATTTCCAAGACGATAAATGAACAGCTGGGGGCTTCGCCTGAAGCCAAGAGAGCAAAATTTCAGGCCTGAATCTGGCTGGGTGGGGATGGTTCTGTTGAACGGTTACTGAGGTACAGGGTGGGGGCAACGGGGGTGGGGCACAAACGCATAAAAGCAAGTAAAGGCGTAAAAGGCCTATTGAACACTTGTGCCTGGCTGCTGAGATTTTAAGTCCCAAGCCTCGTGGAGCCATGCACAAAGTTCAGGAACATGCTCTGGGAAATCCGGAATACTCTGTGGAAAACGTACGCCAAAGAGATGGGAGTTGAGTTCCTAGAATTTCACATCCTTTCAGGGCTATCAAAAATCAGGATGATCCCAGACAGTTTGCACAAAGCTTGTGCTGGTCCCCTATTGTCCGTCAGGTAGAATTGCTGTAAGAAGCATAAAACTGCAAGTTGAATTTCAATGAAACCCTCTACCTGGAAATGACAACACGGGGGAGGCACAGGCTTTTAATAATGTCGCATTTTGAAATCCATTTCTCAGTTTTCTAAACCTCTAGGAAGGTATCGCTAATGTAGGAGGCTATGCGCCATTTATTTACATTTAGTACTTGATTTACAACATGTTGAAATTGTTAATCTGAAACTTCCTGCTGGCATTTTTCGTTCTTCACTATGCCAAAGTCCCCTTGTCCCTCTTGTCTGAGATTCAGAGGGTGGACATGGTGGCTGAGGGCCGGGCTGAGCCACCCGGCACCTTCCCTGAGGGCCCGCAGAGCCTCTGACGGAGGGATGACCGTCATCTGGGAGATGAGGGGTGGCGGCATCCTGGCTTCACGTGTGTTATTTGGCTGGAAGCAGCCTTTGCACAAGGCTCTGAAAATACGAGGGCAGACTGAGATATGCGACTCCGAAACGTCAGACGGATACAGCGCCTATTTCCAGCTGTGCTATTGACACTGTGTAAACATTCATATTTGTGAATGGCTCATAGTCGTTGCCTTTTATAGTTAAAGCCCAACTACTATTCAATTCAAAGACCACAAACAGCACTATGGAAATATTTATCCTGTCCCGTTTTTTCTGAGAGAGCCTGGATTTGTGCTCTCCATGTTTGCGTTCCTCATTCCCACTGGACGGGCCCTGCACGTCTCTGCTCAGGACGCAGTGGACGTCAAAGCACCCTTCCATGTGTGTCTGACATGGAAGCTAATTTAATTTCTCCCACCGAGGAGCTGTGGCGAGTCAGCCAACCAGCCGGTGCGCTGCCCGACATCAGAGGATGACTTGAAACTTTGACGTTTCGTTTTTTTCCTGCAGTGTTTTTTTTTTTTTTTTTTTTCCAGTGACACGGCCCAGTGCCAGGTGTCCTGTGACGGTGCTGTGCCTTTGTTATTTTTTTTTCCGCCCTGTCTTTCCGTCCGTCCAAGTAACACGTGTGACAGGAAGCTGGCGGCATGCTCTCCTATAAGGTCACCTCGCCTGCTGGGACGGGAAGGCGGGAGGCCGGGATTAGCCTGTGCAGCATGTGGCGCCGTGGGGGGCTGCTGGCTGGCATCAAGTTGCCGCCTGCAGCCGTCGTCATGCAGGTACTGCGGAGGATTTCTCCGTCTCTCTGCAGTTCCGTATCAAGAATGTCCCCCTGGAATCAATCAAGAGGGCAGTGCAGGGAATAACACCCGCTGCCCCCTGCTGGTAGAGAGTATCCTTTTGGCCATTGTGCCCTTGATGGCAGGGGGGCAGCCTATAAGAGAGTGTATGCTGCGTTTTGTACATTCGGGGTGAGACAGCATGGCTTGTAGGATGAAGCTCATTTGGCTGATTTGAGGTGTGGCGGAAGACAGGGGCCCCGTGTCGGATGGGGCCCCGTAGGTCCATCCCTGGCCTGAGTTTCTGTAATGATATGCAGCATGGAGCAGATTTGCTGATTGGAAGGGGTGGGGCGGGGGGGGGGGGGGGTTCCAGCGCATCTGGTTGCTTTGGGGAGTCGCACCTTGACTGAACTCGCCATCCGGGTCGGCAGTCCCGGCCTCGCTTGGAGGTCACCATGGTTACTGGGCGTTTTAGTCCAAGGGCTGCGGCGAAAGCACGTAAGATAATGTGGGAGTTGGTGGAATTGGCGACGAGGCCCATGATTGGCTGATCACATGACCCCGAGCACGATCCGTTTCCTATGAAATATCATTTTGATGTGCAGTGGGGAGTTCGCTGGCCGGTCGACACGCATGTGTGCGCCTCTGCGTGCGGACAAACACGCTTCATTACGATTAATCCCAACTGAACAAAACTCTAACGAACAAAAATGAGCAATAAAGCATTTGTGCTTTAACTCTATTTTATGTCAGTGGTATTTGTTTTGTGGGAATGTGTTTTTAACACTCATGGGTGTTGTTTCTGAAAGGCACACATGCACACACACACACACACACACACACACACACACACACACACAGGGTGTCCAGCCGTGTTCCAGACACGTGTTCCTGGGCCTCTGTTTCTCTGACTGACTGGCTGTACGTACAGTCTCTGTCGTGCCATCATAATTAGTTTGGATAGGACCATTAAAAAAATATAAAAACAACCCCCGGCTCTAATTTGTTATTCATGCATCGCCTGTGAATCCAGTGCAAACAAAACCACCGCCGGATTTGGGGGCTCCAGTGGTTTACGGAGCGGGGCAGCAGTGCCCCCACACTCCTCCCCGAGACCCGCCACCCGCCAGCAGAGCTGCGGTACCAAAGCTTTACTCGAGCTTTACTCAATGCCGGGCTGAGAAAATGCGGCTCCATCTGATTGATAATGCAGGCCTTTCCCTGGGAGGGGGGACAGGATGGGGGGCAGGGTTGCAGTCAAGCAGCTCAGATGTTTTCATTTTTTGGCTACTTTTGATCAAATCTGCTGCCTTGTTTCATCAAGCCTCCCGCAGTTCTGCAGGCGGCCTGCGGGGTCACCGAGGAGTTGCCGTCGAGAGGTTATTAGGGGCTGGATTCGTGCCGGCGGTGTGCTGTGGTCACGCCTGGGGCGATCATCTCACAGGCCCCGCCCACCGTGAAGCCTAAGCCCTCCATCCAACACGAAAACCTAGAATCTTTTACGGGCCCGCAATCTCGCGTTCGAATGTTACCTCCGGTCGGACGAGGCCTGTGGCCGTGAATGAAATGTGCCACCCGTCGCCTTCTTTCACCGCCCTCGTGTCCACGGCAGCGACCGTGTCAAGCGTGCAATTCCCTGCACACCGCAAGGCCGCACGGCACATTCCACCCGAATAGTTTGGATGTACTGCAAGCTCAGGAGCGGGGGGGCCGTGCCAGCAGCGCTTTCACACGCAGTTGGGGGGAGAGCCCCCCCTTGCCCCCCCCCCCCCACTGCCTGGGTGTCTGACAGCTTCCTCCTGCTGAGGTTCCCCTAATCACACTTCACATGCTATGTTCCGCTGGCTCCGTTAAACATAATCCAGTCACCCTCTGACTTCGCTTTCTGGAACACAGTGTGCAGGATGAAGGACTCCAGACAAGTGTAATTCCCTCCTCTAATTACCCTAATTATACAGTTATTAATGACTAAATAACCTTTTTAGGTATTTTTTTTAGGGGTGGTTATACCTTCTGCAGCTGCTACTACCGCTCAACTAATTATTATAGAAATATTTGAAATAATACAATTTAGTGTAATTTTGACTATCCTTGCCACCCTGGAACCGTATCTGAAGTGTTCCCGAAAGGCTGTGTTGACTCAGGGGGTGTTTCTTCCGAAGCCACGGCGAGCCAATACCCAGAGAGGTATTTGAGATGTCAGTTTGCCCCCCCCCCCCCTCAGCTGTGATGGAATGCTGTTTACCTGGAACAGATCATTCTTTCAGGCTCCATTTATATTCGCTCCCCCTCTTTAACCCCCTCCCTCACCTTCCGCCTCTTTTTGCTGTCGTTTCTGAGAGCCCATCGGTTAAATTCTGTTAGCGATCCACCTGTTCTGAAGAAGGGGGAGCGTGACGCTAGAGGCCGATTTGCTCTTCCAGAAGCTGCTCTGTTCAGCTAATAAGTGGACGATCCTCCCGGAATTTACTGAGGTGGGGAGGAAGGGGGGGGACTATGCCTTTGAGATGGTCAGAAGAAACCATTCGAGGTCTTTGAGAGAGAATGATGCTAAGTTATTGTAGCAGCTAAGGTGAAGCCAGCATGAACGGCTGTCACTCCTGGCTTTATCTCCATCGCAGGTCGGGAAATGGCTCTGGGATCATCTCAGGACACTGTATGCTTGGCAGTCACTGTTTGTGATCCAAGTTAAATAGAAATTCGAAGAGATCATGGACATAAGATATCGGGCTCCCCCTTGTGTGTTTTTGTTCGTATCTTTATCTTTCAGAACCTGGAAAGTGGCCAATAAGGCAGACTTCCTGGGACGTATATGAGCTTATCTTCAGGAATACGAAAGGCACAGTCGCTTTCCTAAGAAAGGAACGATGAATTCAGGCGGTGAATGTTGCATGTTGATGTCGTTTATGGCCCTGGCAGCTGGGGTGGAATCGGGAGGCGGAGCAGGAGATCGGTGACATCATAGGGAATTCTGCAAGACGTCCCATTCCCTGGGGACGCATCTCAGCAGCTGGCAGGCCGGCCAGAGTCTCCTGCGCCCCTGGCAGCAGTGTGGGTTTGGCCGGCCCGTGTTTGTTCCCTAAGAATGATGTCATCGCACTGGTGACTGGAAGCTGTTGGAACCTTTTTTGGACTTGATGAATTGTGCCATTGGCAGGTCCACGTGATGAGCTTGTGGGAGCGGCTCTGGGTTCGAGGGGGGGGTGTAGGGGCTGGGCCACTGTTCATCCCACCATGGTCCTTTGTTTCCCGCATTAACCATGGGGATCCGGCTGTGTGAGATTTTATCACCTGTGAACCTGATAGCGGGAATTTTATTATTCCACTACTTGGTTCGGGCTGATGAGGCTGCAGGATGGAACGCTGGAAATTTAAAGTTGCTCTTTATTTCCTGCTTCCTGGAAATGTGCGCTTTTGTTCCTCCCACCGTGATGAGAATGTCAGAAACCAATGGTTTTAAGATGGATTTCAGTTCTGTTTTCTGTCTAGTCGGTCAGGTGTTGCTTTTAAAATGCTGCTTGCGATGGTCGACACGCCGCTTTTTTTGCAGACCAGTCTGCACGGCCCCGTGCGACGCTGAAGCCGTTCCCCACGGCCACCGGACTCGGCCGGCAGGGCTCATCCCTGGTGACGTGTTCCCACCTGACGTTCTCCTAAAATGCCCCCTTTACAGAGGACCGCTAGATCCATCACCTGTGTTCCGGGCATTTGATGGCCGTGTCACTTCCTGAGTTGCCAGAGACGCCATCTGAGGATGGCGATGAGGGAGAGGAATCGGAGGGCCGCTCGACTTGCATGTCTTGCTCCATTGGTTATGGCGTGTAAACACCCTTCAACGCTGGCCGTAGACAGTGCTGACACCCGCTAAAAGCCAAAGAGCCATTTGACACTGACTTGGAGTCCCATGGGTTTGTGGGCGACCTTTGGAAAGTGCCCCTCAGCACAGCGCTCCTGTGAGCTGACTGAGAATAGAGCCTGTGATGTCGCCTGTGATGTCACAGTGGCATTCCCTCTATATTTAGACGTGTGATCTCCACAGCATGCTGGCTGCTTTGGCAGTTTTAATGCAGCCAGGGATCTCGTTCTGACACTCACAAGAATTGCTGATATTCAAAACATCTTACTTTGGATTATATATTTTCTTAATCCTTGACTTTGTCTCACATGTCATTTATTTTCTGTCATTTTGGTTTATATTGTTTTTGTAAGTGGCTGGAATTGAAACCCTCACATTAATGACTTCGGTGTATCCCTCTTTGTACCATGTGACTCCTAACTAATTTAACAAATTGTGATCGGTTGATTCATGTTGGTTATGTGACTGGGGAGATCCAAGGGCAGCAGTCATGCAGGTTGAGGCAGAATGGTGATATTCCCTTGCAGACTCTGTTTGATCAGCCTGATTTACGGTATAGTCAAAATTCCAGTCTGTCCTTTTACTCAGGTCATGCTGATTGTTCTTTTTACTTTGGGCAGAAGCGTGGAAGCAACAGAGGATGAGTGGGGTGGGAAAAGAGCAGAGAGCGGAATGAGGGGAAGGGGAATGAGCAGGAATGGGAATGAGGGGGGAGGAGAATAAGGAGGAAGGGGGAACACTGGCACCACTCGAGGAAAAAATGGCAGCATGGGGTAGCCGGGGGAGCAGGAAGGAAACCGGGAGAAACGGGAAGGTGGTTTTAGAAGTAATGGGAAGCTGCATGCTGGAAACGGATACACTTCCTTGAGGTCTGACCATCCGGGGGGGGTGCTGGATATATAAATCCAGGGAATGTGACAGTCAGTTGGGAGTGGGCTGAATAGACGTCACCTTAAGTATCATTGGTAGATCATTTTAACCAGCTTCCCTCTCAGATACAAACTCTGATACTTCTGATAACGTCTTACAATCACAATAACAGGCACACAAGGTCATGGTGATTTGTACGAGACGGGGCCCTTGACATAGTGACCCACGTAATGAACAGGCAGCTGTCTTCGGGATCAGGCACTGAGGGATTTTAAAATCCACAGTGGTATGCGACATGCTGGACGTCTTCCATGGCTGTCTGAAGGCTTCACATGTGCATTTGATTGTTCAAGGGACCAGTAATCTTCCTTACGGTTCCTGGAACTTCCCCAGTGATATGTACTTCTTTTGCATTTTGTTTGTGGGACGCACACGGTTCTCTGAGCCCCCCCGTTTCAAGGTGCCATGTTCTCATGAAGGGGGCTGAATGTTTTGGTTGAGCCCCGATCGATGGCGGACACACTTTTTGTAATCGGCGCAGCCCAGCACCAGAACATAAGAGGGAGAATGCATAGCCCCTGGGTTCTGGAGAATGTTTTAGATTGGTAAGCAGTGGAGGAAAAGTGTAGCTGGTCTTGGTTCATGGGGAAAGCTCGGAGCCCAGCAACTCGCAGCCCTGTCCGCTGAGGTGAAGTCGCTGGCATGGCTGTCTGTCCTTGTAAGGCAGCCAGGCACGCAGCTGTCATGGCGTCCGGTGATCGTCCCCGTTGCTTGGGTACAGAAAGCAAATAAAGCGCTCGGCCTGGGGATAGATCGGCGACGGGGGCGAGAAGAGGGATAACTCTGCGGCGCTGCCGGTGACCCCCATGCGCCAGGCAGCAGGTGATAGTGAGCGTGCTCTTTGAGGCCGGGCGTCCCGTGGGGGAGGGCCTCCCTCCTGATGATCAGAGCCCTCTTCTGTTGGAAACGCTGCCCCCCTGACTTGGGGCCCAGCTACTTTGTTTGCTTAAGGTTCATATGGGTCTGTTTTGGGCTGGGATCCCGGGGAGAGGCCCTGCTGTCCACTTCCTAGCTGCCCTTTGCTTTTGATAAGCTCTCCCAGGCCCCGCCGGGCACGGATGGCAGGGATTTCGGTGCTTGGATACCTGTGTCTGGGGAAAATGAGGTGCTTTTATGAATCGCCCAACTCCTCTGCTGATTTATGAATCCTGAAGTTAGTGGGCAGCAGAAGGCCAGAGGCACCGGACAGCATGCTTTTCACCTACTCTGCATACAATGGTGGGATTTCTCGTAGCACATGAGTGCTCTGGGGTGGACGTGTGAAGGTCATCTGCCAGCGTGAGGTCGTGAGGTCACTCCCCCTATGCTGCCCCTCCCCCTGCCCCAGAGGGTGCCTGGGTAATCACAGGAACTACCGGGTGCCTGTAGATAACCAATGCCCAGTGGTGGGAAAGCGGCTGAACCCACAGGCCCACGGCCGGGCCCTGGAAGCCCCGCTCAGGATGTACGTTCGGCCCCTTTGATCCAGCCCCCCAGGCCACGTTTGGGCTGTTCCCCTCCCGGGGTCACGCCCCAGGACAGGATGGGTCGCAACCCTGACTTTGCAGAAAGTGTCCTGGAAACTTTGCAACAAGGAAGCTTTGTGCACATCAAAGTCTACAACAGAGCTGGGAATGATTCGGACTGTAATTACTATTGTGATTTACATTTTATTAATTTATTAGATGCTTTTATCCAAAGTAGCATACAATAGAGAAAGCAGGGTCAGCCAATCTCTGAAGTGGATGAGGTTAAGGGCCTTGCTCAATGGTGACATCACGCTGCCAACCATGGGACTTAAACCAACAATTGTCTGTTGACGATTAGCAGCTTTCCACCTGCTACATTGTCCTTGAGATCCTTGCAGGAGAAAACTGACATACACCCCCAGGTCCTTTCCGCTGGTGACCTGCCTATTCTTTCTGCATAGTTGGAATCGTCTTGTGTTCGGAGATAAGAACATAGGAATCATCCATCTTCATTGAGTGTGATTTACTACAGTAAGGAACATTTTTTTTAGACTTGTCATCCAAGAGACGTCCATGCATTCAAAATGTGCCATTTGATAAATAATAAAACCCATTGAAGCTCATATTTATGACACTGTGATCGGTACGAGGTCTCTGTGAGCCTGGAGTGTATCCTTGGCAGTTCGGGGTGCCAGGGATGTCAGTTCTCCGGTGGTGGGGGGGGCACACTGCACAATGAGGGCAGTGAGAGGCTCCAGTGAAAGCCTTTGGTGTGTGGGAGGAAACCAGAGTACTCAGGGAAGACCTATGCAAGTTCAAGAGAAAGCGGGACATTGAGAGAAAGCCAGCTGCTAGAACGGACCCCCAGCCCTGAAGGCATGGGGCTGCACTGTCATCAAGCCTAAGTGCTCTGTTCAAACCCATGGGCTGCGGCCACCGCCTATGTGAGGAGATGGCTGCGTGGCTTTGTGCCACCACTCTCTCACCTGCTCTGGTTTTCCATTCGTATTCATTAGCGTTGAATTTTTTTGTATCTCTGGACCTGGAAAGCTTGATGGTCCCAGTGAGTGGTGCAGCAGGCCCGGCCCGTTCCGCTTTCCCGTCAAGCTGACGGCACCTGCTTCCGTTCTGGTGGGTTTGCTTCCCTCGTTTTGTTGTCTACTTCACCTGCCCCCTCCCCCTTCTCCCCCCACTGAGGTATTGGCCCCCTCCCATCCTCGTCTTCCCCACACGGAGACTCAGTTTCCTGTCCGGCACAGCTCCAGCAGGGTGCTGGACGGAGAGGAAGGTTCTAAGGCCAGATTCTGTTTGGCGCTTTTAACGAAAAAAAAATATATATGCTCACTATCCATGTTCCAAGAACAGCGTTCGATAAGCTAGTAGGTTAGGTTTCTCTCGTCAGAGCTTCATAATATTTGGTACGAGGCACTTACCGCCATTTAGGGAGCTTAATTTCACTCGGTTCAGGGTGGACATCTTGGCAAATTTGTCAGTGGGGTGAATTTTATAAAGGGTGCCGACCTCTTTCTGTTTCTCTGACCTGCTGGTTCCCACTGCCCTGCACAGCGCCTCTCTCTGGTTGCCTGATGCATGCCTTCTCGACGGCCTTTGCTACTCCGCCCGCGGTGATTTCTGAGCAAGAATCCCAAACATAAGGGCCAAGAAAAACTGACCGATGCTGCTGGTGACCGACGCCACACCCAACTGGCGTTATGTCCGTGATCAATACACGGCCGTCACCGAGATACAGCCAGGACATCGTCATCGGTACAAGAAAGCAGAAAAGCAGTCTTATACACAATGTTTGCGTGTTCTGCCCACATTTGTCGCGCTTTCCGCTGTGTGCTCCAGTTATCTTCCACGGCCGAAACATACGCAGTTGCCGATTTTGAACATGCTGTGATTATTGGTGCCAGTTGCGGTGTTTCCAGCGTCCCAGACACGGCCAATACCGGGATTCTCACACACTGCGGCGTCTGTGGGTGTTCACAGAGAGCGGTGTAACGGATGAAAAAACATCCAGTCAGCAGCAGTGATGTGGGCAAAGAGACGAGAGCGGTCAGAAGGGGTCGGCTTCTCAAAGCTAACAGGAAGGCAGCAAGTGTAAAAATAACAGCTCAGCTCAGCAGCGGTGTGTGGAGAGATTTATTGTAGCACTCTAATCTGCCCCAGAGGGTCTAATCCGTCACTGGCAAGGTGTACCTCAATAAAGTGTCTGTGTCCCTTGATGTACTGGCATCTTCTCTAGCGCCCCCTACTGTTTGCCCTGTGCTGCCTCACATAGGTTCCAGGCTCCACCGTGGCCGTGGCCCAGACGAGTGGTTATATGATGGATGGATGGAGAAACGAGATGATTTCAGGCATCAGCTTTATGCAGTTGCCCCACAGAGCAGTAAAAGAGGGCAGGTCCCACAGTTCTAAGCCCCCTCACCATGTGGCCTAACTGGGTAACTGTCTTTGCTGACCAGAATTATGCCCTGCGCATGTTTACATAACAGTCCTGCTGGTGGGTAGGTTGTAAAACGGGTGTGATGGATGCTGCAGTCTGGTCTATGCCCCTGTTTACTCACCCAGGATGTGTGTCCCGCCCCTGGACTGATGTTGCCTCTGCACTGGCTCTCTAATGCATCGTTTCTCAACCGGTGGGTCAAAGTGGGACCATTATAAGTGGGTCATGATGTCGGGATTTTTTTTTCCGAGGTCGTTTTTTTGACCCCTCTTGTTTTGTTTTGTCTGTTGTCTTTCTCTGAGAGTCTCTTTAATATTACTGCCTCGTTTTTTGGTGAAATATATTTCACAAAAAATTTTAGACTGTGTCTTTGTGACTTTGGATCATGACCTAATGACCAAAGAAAAAGTGTGGTCCTGAGGTCAGATGTGTTGAGAACTGCTGCCCTAATGGGACTCCTGCTCCTGTGTTTGTCCGGCACAGTGTAGGCCTGTCCTGTGGGTCTCTCTTGGTCTCCTCCTGGCTCTCCAGTGAGAGAGAGATGAGCCCGAAGGCACAAACTGCCGACTATGTATCATTTCTTCTTTTTTTCCCTGGGTTTCTCTATTTTAGTGTCCCGTTGTTTTAAGTCTTCCACGCTGTTCGCAGGCCTCAGCCTGCCTGCCTGTGGTCCTGCCAATCGCTGATGCCTGACAGATTTATCAGTTTGCTTGTAAAAGTTGCCTGCCGTCACGTCCTGTTTTGCCGCCCCTGCAAGAAAGTTTGCTTGTCTGGTTTGTATGTGGAGTGAAGTTTCTTTTTTTTAAGTGCAGCTTGATGGGATAAATATTTCTCCCACTTATGTCACCCACTTTGAGAGGCAACAGAGGTAAAAGGCACCGTGATTAACTAACCTGGGCGTGATCGTCAATACATCACATGGTTTGCTGGTTGCCTTCGCTGGCCAGACTCTCCCCCCTGTCGGCGGTTACTTAGGGGACCCGCCGGGGTCTTGGACGTCGGACTTCTCCTTCAGAGCCGAGCCGGCTCTTCATGCTGATTTACATTTAATTTATCTAGCAGACGCTTTTATCCTAAGCATAATGCAACTGAGTCAGACAGTCCCTGGAGCAACTGGGGGGTTAAGATTCAAGGGTTCGGGGGTTTTATTTGTCACATGCAAGGTATGCAGCCCAACTGTAACCAGCAGTGGAATGCGAGGTGGTCGACTCCGCCGTAAAAACGCTGTAAGACAGTTACAGTTAAGTTACAGTATTAAAAAAATGTAATAAATAAGAAACAGTAAAGTTATGCTGGTAATAACAAAGAAGATTGGGTATATGCAACTTAGCTCCAATAAAGTAGGGAAGTAATTAAGACCGTCGATTATATAGTAGTGTCAAGTAGCCTGACGGTAGAAGCTCCCTCTGAGGCTGTTGGTTCTCACCGAGAGACGGTAGAAGCGCTTCCCTGAAATAGAGGTTGTTATTTACGGACCCAATAGTGACAGGGGCCTCGCTCAGGGGCCCAATGGTGACGGCACTCTGCCGACCCTGGGATTTGATCCAGCAACCTCCTGCTCACAAGCAGTGACTTACAGAACCGCTCATCTCAGCCTGCAAGGAGCCTCCCCGGGCCAGGCCCACGTGGACGCGCACGGATGACCGGGTCACTCCCCAAGGCCCAGAGGGCAGAGTGTGTTATTCATCTGCTTCACCACGCAGTCCTGATGCTGATGATGTCCTGGATTTCGCCGTTTTGGCTGACACTCCTGTGTGTTGTATCCATCAGTTTTTCCCTTGGGCTACCAGTTGGACTTCTTCGGTATTGCGAAATAAATGCTTTCTTGTTCACTGGCAAGTCACACACCTCTTCCCCCCCCCCCCCACACACACACACATAACTGCAGCCCAGAGACACACCTACGCCCCCCTTCCTGATATCTCGATGCCTGTCGCTGCAGTAGTTTTATGTTCACGTCGTGCTGTGGCACCGTGAAGCCGGCTGCGTCGCAATTAAATCATGTAGATGCAGTTAAACCATGTAGATGCAGTTATCAAATATTTAAACTGTGGCGGGTAAATTTTCGCCGTCGTCGCTATAGAAACGGCACAAGTGTGTCTCACTGCCCAGGCTTCCCATCTCCAGGCGTGTTCATGCGAACATTCTTCATTTGCAAAGGGCTTCCTGGAGGTGGGGCACTGTGCCATCAAGGTCTGCTCATTCCCCAGGGTTTGGCCCGCTGAACTGGCCTGCCGATCAAGGTATCAGCGTTACCTTGGTATAGCTGGCCTGCAGGAGCTGGGCATTGTTGTAGTCAGGTCTGATTGGAGAGATGTTGCCATCTGCATATGCATCCATCTTCTCAGTCGTGAGGCGCAGAAGCAGGTGGTCCTACAGGGACACTTCTGTGATATTTCTGCAGTCTCCAACTGAACTTCCAGCAGGGTGCAACGTTGGCCCTACATGCATGCACCCACACACAGGCCTGGGAAGGGCATCTCGCTGGGAGCTTGCTGGGCCATGCAGGGGGGGCGGGACGGGGGTTTGCATGATGACTCCGATTTACAACTGTGGCAAGCTGTGCTCTCAGATGCCAACCAATGTAACTATGTTTCACTCGCCCTGTAGGAGGCGCTAGTGGGCTCAATGATGACAAATGGCTGTTTTGGGGGAATCCGCCCCATGTCCTGGTGGCGGGACCCTAAGGGAGCACTGACCTGACAGGACAGGCAGCTGGGCCAACAGACACACTGAACCAGCCCCCCCCCCAGGGGTTCCCATGGGCCTCCACAGGCCAGGCGGCTCATTCCCCTCCCTGTGGGCCTCCTGCTACGGACGGGCGCCAGACACCACCCACCCCCCTGTCCAGATCCCTCGACCAATCGTCGGGCACTCCCATGCTACAAACCCAGCGACTAGCTTAAACCGCCCCCCCCCTCACGCTGCTTTCTGCCCATAATAATGTTTATTCAACCTTTCATCTGTCATACAATCTGCTAAACACAATTTCGCCTCAGCATCAATATTTTCTTTAACATGCATTAAGTGTGTTTTG
Source organism: Brevimyrus niger (assembly GCA_015164015.2). Classification (NCBI taxonomy): domain Eukaryota; kingdom Metazoa; phylum Chordata; class Actinopteri; order Osteoglossiformes; family Mormyridae; genus Brevimyrus; species Brevimyrus niger. The sequence goes on from JAABNY020000019.1 coordinate 15,533,192, forward strand.
TCTCCTTCAGCCCTTATTACCCAGATAATCATCTTAAGGCCCCCCTCCCCGCATGTTTCCCGTGTACGTGCGTCTCTCCACCTGTGGGGGGCAGCTGGGCTGCCAGGTTCAGCGTGAACTGTAACATCCATCCTTGCGCATAAAACCGTGAGCGTGCTGAAAATCCACCCCTCCCCTGCCCCCACTAGTCTCCCAGGCTTTTTTTTTGGGCCCCTGTCTTCCTGTAGAACCTCATGGGGGGTTGGTGGTGGGGGATTAGACGCTTGTGCTGTCCCGAGCAGTTCATGCTGAACCACAGCTTAATGAATTCGCAGCCTATGCGTCTAATGCTGTTGCCCAGCGGCCTTGGGGTCCTGAATCAGACCCCCCACTAGGCTGCCCACCTCTGCTCCCGAATAAATCTGCACATCTGCTTTGCGAACTGCGATCCCGTCTCTGAGCTTTGTTGAATTCGTAATTAACTTTGCAGGCTCCACCTGTGACTTTAATTTTAGCGAAACACTTGGTATTCTATAGTCTGGAGTCGGGAGCGAGGACTTGCAGTCTGGCTGGCATTTCAGCTGCTGTGTGACTCTCGCTGTCGCTGTAAATACACAGTGCTGTGCTGCTCCTGCAGGTGGAGCAGGGCTTTAGCCTCGGTATATGAACACGATGATGATATAATGATTTACAAGCACCCACCCCCACCCCATTTTTAGCTATCCTGAACGTTATTTGTGCTGGGGTATCTCGCAAACCCCTGACTCTCACATTGGTTTTTACATATTATGGCTGACAGGTGTGTGTGTGTTCAGGTGACATGGGGCACATCGCCATCCAGGTGGCTCTGTGGGATGTGTCATTGGGTCTTGAGCTCAGATTGAGCCCCATCTCTGTGCGTGACTTTGCCCTGTCCTGCTGGGGCCACCCTGCCTCCAGCTGTACGCCCATCCCTACGCCCTGCCTCCGTCTTTATGCCCAATCCCTACGCCCTGCCTCCGTCTTTACCCCCCCATCCGTACACCCTGCCTCCGGCTTTACACTGCATCCCTATGCTTTGCCTCCGTCTTTACGCCCCAGCCCTATGCCCTGCCTCCAGCTTGTACGCCCCACCCCTATGCTGTCGCCAGGTGCAAGCCCCACCCCCAATGCCCTGCCTCCATCTT
>JAABNY020000019.1:15538852-15564856 GCA_015164015.2 Brevimyrus niger
GAGGGCAGCTGAAGGCAGGCCAGTGAGAATGGCCGGTCTGTGGGGAGGGCAGCAGAAGGCAGGCCAGTGAGAATGGCTGGTCTGTGGGGAGGGCATGTGAGGGGCTTCACCTCTGGGTTTAACCTGTCCCTGTGCTCTCTGAGGGGTGTCACCTAGAGTGGTGGAATTTCCAGAAGTTCTTATTCTGCAGTCTCTGCAAAGTCAATCCAGAGAACCCCCCCCACCTCCTACATTGCTACGGCATCACTGGGGAGGTAACAGACCATTTCCAACAGAGGCTCTAGGTGGCGCTGCATCCCTCAGATGGAGCAGGTGGTCGATGAAATTCCACAGAGCTCTGTGCTGTTCTCTGCTTCCTCCATCCCCTCATGCTGATTCTCCCTTGCTGTTGGCAGGAGGTGGGCTGCGACCGCCAGCTGGGCAGCAACGCCAAGGAGGACAACTGTGGTGTGTGTGGGGGGGACAGCAGCACATGTCGGCTGGTGAGGGGGCAGACCCTGCCAACTGTCTCCGTGGAGGAACGTAGGTGCACCGTACACACACACACACACACACACACACACACACACACACATGCATGTTTGTATTCATAGCTTTGTGGGGACTCTCTAATTATTCCTAACCAAAAAAACATAATCTCAACAATGACACCCTTAACCCCTACCCTCCCCTAACCATAAGTAAGCAAACAAAATACTTTTGGTATTCTTAGTTTTTTCATTGTATTCACAGATCTTTGTTGGGGACCTGAAAAAATGATCCCCACAATGTCAAAATAGCAGATTTTTTTACATTGTGGGGGACATTTGGTCCCCACAATATAACATAATCAGAATCCAAACACACACACAGACACACACACACACACAGGCATACACTCTCTCTGTAACCCTGCCTTCAAGTGGCTCTCTGACACCCCCCTGAGTGAACAAAACCAATCCTCATGCTTGCTGTGGCCGTCATAACAAAATGCCAGATTAGAAGAAGCTTTTAACCACATGTGTGCTGCTGCATCTCAGTGCATTTAGAGTGAATGTCGGTTTTTGTTCAGCCAGAAAAGGTTAGTAATGCGCTTCTGTAGTGTCACTTGCTGGTCGGTCATGTGATTTGACAGATGTTGGTCACATGACCAGGTGCTATGGCCCCATGCTTACACATATGTGGGTCAAATGTACAAAAACTGTACATCATATTATACAAAGTGATTGCTTATTGTGAGTAGCATGCTGTAAAGTTGAACAATTTTAAAACATTTATCTACTTTTCTGTTATTTCATCTTAAAACTGCTACGCTACTGTGGAAACTGTTATACTGTTACTGTATTTGAGGAAAATTGTCATTAAAATCATTAAATCAGGGCATCATATGGCATCATTTTAATGCACCATAAAAAAATTAATCTGATGTCAGTTACTCTGTCTGAAAAACAAGTACTGAATATCAGTGTAATGTTTTTTTTCCCAAAACATCCTCAGGTTTGTGAGAATGACCCTTAAATCTGTCCTTTGTTAGTAAGCATGCAAATTACAGTGATACCTCAGATCTCGAACTTAATCCATTCAGAACTCCAGATCGAAGTTTGAGTTCTGATCGAATTTTCCCCATAAGAAATAATAACCAATTAATTGGTTCCCAATCTCAGAAAATTACATATAAATATGTTTTTTTAGCATTTAAACACAAAATGAACTGAATAAAACTTGTAAAGTAAGAAAATAAATGTATCCAAACAATGTGTAAAGATAAAAAAACAATGTTCCTGCAAAAAACATCCTGCCCTGATTGCCCACTCATTGACTCATTGATGCATGACTCAATTTCCTGCGTGTAAATGGTTTGAATTATGAGACTCAAATTGAGTCTAACTGGTTGGTTCGACTTTTAAGAAATTTGAGTTTGAGATCTGAGGTACCACTGTATGCATGTCATCTAGAATGATGGAACTGTGTGTGTATTTCATTGTATCTTTATGGGAGAGGGGTACAAATGAGAGAAACGGCAAGATTACTGATCCTTAATGGATTATAGTTTACAGCCACATTGGCAAATAGTTTAAATTAGGCGACTTTAAACATCAAGTAATTTTAAGATGCAGATGAAACTTCTGTCATAAATTTTTATGGCCCCTGAGCATGGCTTGTATAGTATCCTGCTGCTGGGTAGTTATGCTTTTATTCAGCTTTAATAAGGTTATGAACAGCCCCATTTGGCACCCAGCTCTCGCGCATTGCCGCCCCCCACTGGCCACGTGCTGTTCCGCGCAGCTCTGAGGAAGCGGCCGCCCAGCTCACCAATACCTTTGTCACTAAACCAGACCGCTGCGCAAGCCTCTATACTGGTGCAGCCTGTGTGTTGTAAACAGCTGTCCGCCACGTGGCTTATTTATTACGCGAGTAGTCTGAGCGGCTCTCCCGCGAGCGGTGGGGAGGGAGGCCGTAAGTTCTGATATAATAGGAGCCCAATTCCTCTGCATCCTGCCTCGGGTCCTGAACGCACCCCGGCGCCTGTTCATTATGTCTTGCAGCTTCTGAGAGTCACCAATGGCCTGCTGTCCCTCTACAGGGGCGCAAAGCACCCTTTGTACCCCAGAGAAGGGTGTGTACCACCAGCTCCCCAGTGTAGTGTTTACACAGCTACCATGCCTTTTAAGAGCCTCTCTAACTCAATCCAAGCATGCCACCCGCTACAAACAAGGTCTGAAGCCACTGTGACATGTACCTCCCCCCCCCTCCCACCAGGATACAGGGTATGCCAGCTGATGGCCTCCCAGGGTGTCCCCCTCCCCTGTCAATCACCAAATCGAAAGCATATCATTGGCCCCTTTCTATGAATTATGGCCCCTCTCATACCCCAAACAAACCTTGTTGCTCTCAGCCTTTCCATTTATGGGTCCTCCCCCCCAACCAGTGCCTGATTAACAGCAGTAAACATATAGCGTTGTCAGTCTGGTATTTCCCGGGCCGTACGGGGTCTGGTTCTGAGGTTCCTACGGTGACGAGCGTTGACTGCACCGGAGTCTGCTGTCGCTAGAGGATAGAGTGCCAAGATATACACTGAGCATTAACGTCCTTTATGAAGGGCTCGTTACAGCGCGGCTTTAATTAATGTGCCGGAGGTGATGAGGTCCTGGTGAGATGTGGTGCTTTAAGCTGAGAATGAATCGTTTTGAAAAACATTACTCCGTGTGGGTGAAAAGTCAGCCTCTCTAGGCTGTATGTAGGAAGCCGGCCAGCCGCAGCAATACTGTCTGGCTCTGTTACCCAGAATCCCCAGCAGCACCTTTAAACCAGGCCGTTCTAAGCAGCGACAGAACTTCAGGGTCATGCACACGCTACCAAGGAAAATAAACCCTGCAAAGTGCTATCTCATTCCCAGATTACCGGCTAGCTGCGTCTCCTGAGCCGGCTGCCGCGTCCTTGGGAACTGTACACCTGGAACGTCAACATGGCAGGGAAATAGCACCTAGCGCCTGGATTCATTTCCGGTCCAGTGAAATAATTGGACTTCCAGGACAGGAGAATCGAATGATAAAGCCCTTTTCTGCAGGGTGACGCTCACGTGGCGGCGGTTCAGGGGGGGGTGGTTCAGCTGAAGATGCCCCCGTTGCTTTCTTTACTGTTCTCCTATTCGTGTCGGGTCCAGCCGGGGGCGGGGGGGTTGGGGGGGTTGGGCCAGGACTTGAGCAGCCTGCATGTCCAGTAGGAAGGTGGTTATCGATTAACACACAGACGTCTGGGTTTTAAAACTGTGCGTCACTGTGACACAATGTACTGGAAGTCAAATTCCTTTGTCTAAACCTGTTAGATGGATGTTCTTCTGTTTTTTTCTTAAAGAGCCAGGTTGTTTGATTGTGTGGTTTTCGTTTTTGGCGATCCAGATTCCAATTCAGGGGAGTGAGTACAACGCTGTTTGTCATGGCTTCAGCGGAGGAAGAGGATATAGCAGATTACTGGGGAAAGACCAGGAGTTATAGCATCTATAGAGCGTCCACAGAATTTGGATTGTGTCCTGCTGTCTTTTGTTTTTTTAGTGTTATTTAAGCCTCGTTACATATAGGTGACCATATAGGTGGAATTTCTGTGCAACTGTGTCTGTGCTGACCTTCAGGGTTGCCAGATGCTCGTTTCTATCTTGTTGCTGTCTTGCTCGGTTGCGGGTCCAACCGGAGAAGACTGGACATCGTTTCAGTGCAATATTAGCAGTTCTGTCTGGAGGCAGAATTACGTTCCTCAGATTCAAGATGCTCCCCTGCACATGACCTTCGCTGCGTCACTGCGAGCTTTTGTCTCTAGTGGCAGTAGAAGAAAGTTCTGTCGACCGCAACAGCTTTGTCTCACAGAAGGCTGATTTGATGTGCCTGGGAGGGACATTTTTCTTTTGACTGAAGTTCTTCTGAATCTTAGGGAAAGAGGGGGGTGGGGGGGAGACAACCATTTGAATTTCGCTCTCCTGCTGCGTGGCCATGGCGGTGACATCACGATGGGCCTGACAATGGAAGATTAGAGGCTTATAGTGCTTTTGCGGAACCTGTGTCCTCGCGTTCCTCCATGATTTCCCTTGATGGCTGCTTATAACCTGTAGCCTTCCCTATGTGACTCTCCATTCTTGCTCAGACCATAACTGCTTCGATTCGCTCTGGGTGACTGTGAAACGTCCCATTCTCTCCAGCACCGGGCCGGTATCCAAGGGTCAAAGGTCACTAATGGATGCTATGGGAATGGTCCCATGATCCGTTGCTGTCACTGCCTGCTGGTCGATGTAGACGTCCAGCTTTCCCGCTGCGGGGGTGACTCGATTGGCAGAATGATATGGCTGGAAAGTGAAACTAGAGGAATTTTATGTTTAACTACTAGTATCCTGTTCATCTCAGTTGACTAATAATGGCCTTTCTGAGACAGTTACCCCAGAGCACTTAAATACCCCTTATAAAGTTCTCAACAGCTTACTCAACCTACATGTCTGCAGCTTATATATCTAAATACTTATTTATTCCTGCACTGCCTCCGCTTACTGGCAGTTTTGCAAACTATGAATGTTTATGATTATTACACCTTGTCTCTTAAGCTTATGTCTTCCCTAATCTGGGGCTATGCAACCTTGCGTTTTACTGCTCATTGCACTCAGTGTGATTGTGTATGTGACATAAAACTTAGAATCTCGAAACTTAAGGTACTCACACATGCATAAGTGAATTTGCAAACGCAGGAATGGAAACGGGTGCGTCCCGGTGGCTCGCGGTGCATGCATTAACAGTGGAAATGGTCATGAACGTTACCCAACCTGCCCTCCTCCATGCAGCGATGAAGACGGCGGTGGAGATCCCCCTGGGAAGCCGTCATGTGAGGCTCACGGCCAAAGGACCCGATCTTCTGAGTGAGTAGGCCGCGTGACCGCCTGATCTTTCTCTCACTGGGACGTTAGTAATGCAGGGTCGACTCCGAACAGCGCCTCTCGCCGTCCTCTTAAGGGGTCACTTCCGGCCGGCTGGCCACGCCAGTGTCGTGTTGATTTTGTCCTGCGTTACTAGCAAACCGGCTCCCAGTGACCCCGGGAATGACTGTAGCAGACCGCGAACTGGTCCGCCGAGAGAATGATGATGTATAACTGAGACGGAGCAGCGGAGTTTGAAGGGGAAAAGACGGCAGAAAACCGAAAGGAACATAAAAGCCATATTTTAAAGCCCCAATGCCCAGACGTGCCGTGTATGAACCAAAGCTAAACTAAATATTATCAGAAGCCCGTCAGAAAATGGATGGTCTGACTTACAGCAGCAGAATCCCAGGTGGGGAGGGATCTGCGCTTTACAGCGGCCCTTTAACACGGCGTCGTTCATTCCTTCCCGTTCCTGGGATGACTGACCACTCTGTGAGCTAACGGCTTTCGGAAGACCGTCACATTTTCCTCTCGTTTGTTGACAGCTTAATTTTTGTCCATAATTTTATTAGAGTCGCTTTGGAGCCCTTTCCCATGCCGGCCGCCGCTGTAGGGAAAGCCGCCGTGCTCCCTTCCTGGCCCTTTATCTCATTGTCTCTTGGAATCTCAAACGTCCAGGCCGCTTGTTTCTGTGGCTCATCCCGGCCTGGAGGTTCGGTTTCCCGCCTGTAATCTTGAGTTCCCCTGCCCCCCCCCCCCTGATTACTATGTGCCCCCCCCCTGATTTACCCCCCCCCCCCCCCCACACACAAACCCCAGGACCCTTCCTCAGACCCATGCTCTGCAGCTGTTGTGTGTCACCCCATGCCAGGGGGGGCGGGGCTATTCTGCCTTTGTACCCCCCCAGCCCCCGGAGCTGTGTGTCTCAACCCTGCCCCCATGTCTCTGCTGGCCCGCAGTCTTGGAGACGCACTCGCTGCATGGCCTGAGAGAGGAGCTCGTACCTGGTTCCTCAGGAAGCTACGTCATACAGAACAGCACCCTGGAGGTGCAGAAGGCTGGGGACAGGCTGACCCTTCGCGCTCCCGGACCACTGGCGGCAGATTTCAGCATCAAGGTGAGGTGAGGGGGGGGGGCATCGTTACTGCTCCAGTGAGGCAATGGGGAGAGCCGAGGCTGCTGGATCTGCTGGGGGGGGGCAGAGTTCATTTCACAACATTGTACTTGTTAGCTTAAATTGACTTCAGTAGCAGCTGATGGCTAATGAGGTAAGAAGGTAAGGAGATGGTTCATTTTACAATATTACAATAGTGGATTTTTCCAAAGAAGAGAAAACGTGCTTTTAAATGACGATAAAATTTTTGGTCATAAACAGTGATGGGTAATTCAGGTTCAGACCAGGATTTTCTTTAAACCAACCAGTCAAGTACTCTGTGACTGTGACTCTTTATGCAAATGGTTAGTTGAAAGAAACTCTTGGTCTGGACTTTTACTCTGTAGACCTGTATTACCCATCTCTGGTAATGAATTAAAGGAGATGGCCTGGAGTGTCCATGAACGGCTCTGAGCTCCTGTGGCCCCCCCGGTCCCTCTCCCCCCTGCAGCTGAGGTACAGCGCCCCCCGGAACACCCTGGTCCAGTTCTCCTTCTACCAGCCCATCCGCTACCAATGGAGGGAGACGGACTTCTTCCCCTGCACCGTGACCTGCGGGGGTGGTAGGTGCCGCACGTCGTCGCGGATCACCGGCAGGGGACTTGAGGGTGCCCAGGCTTTACTGACATCACCCCCCACCACCCCCCCCAGGCTACCAGCTGAACTCGGCCGAGTGCACGGACACCCGGCTGAAGCGGAGCATGCCCGACCAGCACTGCCACCTGTATCCGGAGAACAGGAAGCCCAAACCCAAGCTGAGGGAGTGCGGCTCGGATCCCTGCCCCGACAGGCCGGTCCCGCTGTCTGCACATGGTCACACTCAGCACTGACGTGTACAGGGCTGCTCTGTGTCCCACCTTCCTCATCCACCCCCAAAGATTATTGTGTGTACGAAGACAGGGTGCCCCCACAGTGATGTTTCGTGACACTCCCTCCCTCCCTTACAGTGATGGCTTCAAGGAGGTGATGCCCTATGACCAGTTTCAGCCCCTCCCCCGGTGAGTTGCTTCAACACTATGGAACCATCTCTGTCAGACCATCTCTGTTGACTTTGCTCTCTTCTGGACGGATCAATGAGCCAGATATAAGACTCACTGGGAAGGGAATCAGTTGGTGGTCTGTACTGACACTTCTTAGACAGGATTGGGGGTCTGTACCGAAGCCTCTCCGACAGCACTAAGGGTCTGAGCTGAAACTTCTTAGATAAGACTGGTGGTCTATATGAGATGGTTTTCAGAAAGGGATGGTGGTCTGTACTGAAGCCCCACAAACAGAGCTGGTGGTTTCAGGGTTGTGGGTTGTGATCCAAGCTGAAACATCTCAGACGTCACTGAGCGGAGGTTCCCTTATCCCCTGGCGCAGCTGGGAGCTGAATCCCTGGACGAGCTGCTCGGCATCCTGCAGGGGGGGCACGCAGAGCCGGAGCGTGGTCTGCGTCGAGGAGGACGTGCATGGTCTGCTGTCACAGGTCGAGGAGTGGAAGTGCATGCACTCACCCCGGCCTGCCATGCAGCAGGACTGTAACACCTTCGACTGCCCCCACTGGACAGCAATGGAGTGGTCTCAGGTGAGGGTCATGTCCTAAAGCACATGCACTCAGCACCTGCCCCCCCTCCCCCATTCATAAGCATGAACGCCAATCTGAAATTGACCGCCGTCTTGTTTTTCTTACATGTCAGTCACCTATGGGTGCCAGAGTGTGGCGCTGTAATGGCTTGTTGGTTTTTCAGTGCACAGTGACCTGTGGGCGTGGCTTGCGTTACAGAGTGGTCCTGTGCCTGGATCACAGAGGGCGGCACGCCGGGGGCTGCGATGCTGGGCGGAAGCCTCACGTCAAAGAGGACTGCCTGGTCCCTGTTGCGTGCTACAGGCCTCGAGGTAGGCCTGGGTGTAGGCCTGGGTTCAGAGGGGCGGGAACTCAAAGCCTCCAGGGAGCCACTGGCTGTTTCACACTATTTTAAGGCCTTCCACAGCGAACCATCTGTGACCATGCGAACCGCACAGCCCCTTTGATTATATTAACATGAGGCGCATCTGAGGCGTCTCATGCCCTGGGGGACCTTGGTGAGCAGGGCCCGTCCAGCTAGCTGGAGCCAGAACCTCTCATGTCTCTCAGAAACACCCTGAGCCAGAGAGCTACGCTCCCCAGCGACCACCTGAGGGCGATACACACTCCAGATGAAGGGTCACAGAGCCCGAAACCGTGTGCTTGATGTTTCCTGCTGAGGTTTGAACTGGAGACACTGGGTGGGGATGATGTTGTCATGCTAATCCTGCAGCCAACCCCCCCCCCCCCATCCTTTCTTTGCACATTCCCACAGAGACACAATACAGCCAAGGGCAGTGTCTGTTTGTAATTAATCAGCTGACTGGCTCGGGAGCCACGGTAATGGGTCATGCACCCAATTGCATTCTGGGAGCTTATAAATATTTAGGTGGCATCTCTGGTGAGTCACCCAGATAGCAGGCTCTGCTGGGTGCGAGAGCAGGTCCTCCATGTCTGTCAGCTACTGTGGGTCTTTCCCTTCTCCCTCAGAGAAACCTGACGGATTACGGAGCGGGGAGGCCTCATGCTAAGGAAAATAATTATCCTGGAAGGGAATCAGCTAAATATTTGGGGGATGCTGCCGATGTCATAACCTCAAATTGCCCCCCGCAGGAGGGGTCGCGTGGAAGGAGACTCATACCACAGTGTTGCACAAGTCCAATGTTCCACATTAGTGCTGGGCTTATGCCATTTTCCCAGACTCCTGATGGGGGCGCCACTTGCCTTTGAAGTCTCACCATCATGGTCAATTTCTGGTGTGCTTCAGTCCAAATGCAGTGCTAGTGCAGGGTGACCTGCAGCCATCAGCCTCACTGCAGCCTTCTGCTTTTCAGAGAAGCTTCCTGTAGAGGCAAAGTCACCCTGGCAGAAGCAAGCCCAGGAGCTGGAGATGAGCGAGACCGCCTCCGAAGAGCCCACGTGAGTGTGCCCCGCCTGTCGCACGCCGTCGCATGGGGTACACAGACACACTCACAGACACACACACACACACACACACTGTGTTTTGCACTTTAAAATCCATGGGAGTGTTCATCGTAACTGAAGCTGATCATAAGATCCCAACGAGAAAAGTATTACAGTAACATGTAGTGATTATAATGTGTATTGATGTGTATCATGCATTTTTTTTATTACACCCCACAAATTACCCTTTAATTACCCAGAATTAGTGATGCATGGAATTGTCAACAAGAGATGCAGTTCCTATGGTAACCTCCTCCTCCGCATTTTGGGACTGACCCCTCAGAAGATGCCTTTCTGTGTTCTCCTCGAGTGACCACGGCATATCAAATCTCCCTTTCCTTCCAGCCCCATGGTTTTGTGATGGTGCGGGTTGGCCCGTTTGGGTCGGGCCTATCAGGCTGTTATTCCATTGTGGGCGACAGTGTCGGCAAGACAACCTTTAATAGAACCAGCCAAAACTCTGCATGTCGCCGGGGGGAAACTGCAGGTCCTGTAAAACTGAATCCTGTAATCCAGAGGAATGTTTACCCAAGGCCCACAGGTGGTGGTAGTGGGGGGGGTCATTCTGCGGGATACGTTTAAGCTCTTTTCCAGACCCAGTGGCCTCACACCTCTGTGAATCTGAAGAAGCCAAATAGGAGAACACCCCCCTTTAAAGCTGTAAGGCTGACCTCACGCTGGTAAAGAATGAGGAGGCCGTGGGCCCCCATCTGTCCTCCGATGTGTCCTGACGCACGGCGAATTTCACCCTGGGGTCTTTAAAGCAGGATTAGCTTCGTGAAATGTAGCCTGTCGCTCATTGTGAGTGGGATGGGCGACCTTGTGGGCTCTGCTGCAGGATTAGACTGATTTACTTTACAGGACCAGTCGAATGCCTCCAGGAAGCGGCCATTCCCATCTCCCGCTTTTGTGCTGTGTCCAGCAGAGCCGTCTGTGCACCTTCCCTCGTTTGCCCTTTGCTGTTCTCGCACCTCCGGAGGCCCCTGAGATGTTTACTGAGCTTTCTTTACTGGTTTGAAATGCCCCCTTTATTTTTTGTCTAGATTTAATCAGCTGAGACATGACTCATTAGATATTCAATGGAATGACTAATTAACTAATGAAGTGTTTTTAATTCCAGGAAGGACATGCTGTAGTGATGTGTTAGGTCACTGGTTCTCAATCCTGTTCTTGGAGACCCACCTGCTAGAATGTTTTCATTCCAACCCAACCTTAGTCAAGGCTTATATGGTCCTTAATAGGCTAAAGCCGGTTACAGACTGAAGGCGGCATGCGCTGTGCTCGCCGCAGGGCATCTGCGCAAAGAGCAGGCCTGGCTTTCAAAACTCTCTCCTGTCATTTTGGCTCGCGATCAGTATGCGACAATGTATATCTTGCATTCAAAAAGATTCTACACCTGTGTGATACAGCTCTGGGAACGGACAATATAAGATTTTCCTCCATTTCGTTGTCTGCGCCTGGTTTGGCGCCTCGTTTCTATTGATTGTGAGACAATGCGTCACAGAGCGCAGTTCAACAAAGGCACAGAGCGCAGCGTAACGTATGCCGCGTCCGGTCTGAAACCAGCTTTAGGCTATTAAGGACCATATAAGCCTGATTGAGGTTGGGTTGGAATGAAAACATTCTGGCAGGTGGGTCACCAGGAAGAGGACTGAGAACCACTGTGTTAGGTGATTCTGGGAAAAAACTCTGGGCACAGGAGGACACCGTTACAAGTCGTTCAATGACATCACATGATCTGACAGCACTTGTCATTGTCTTTACCAGTTCATGATGATCTGGCATAATGGAAAGTGTCGTGTGAAAATGTCCTCAATAGAGGCTGTTGCCCCGCTATGTTTTTGTGTGCAGGTTCATAACCGGGCCGTGGCTACCCTGCAGCGCCCCCTGTGGCCCGGGCCGGCAGAGCCGTTGGGTGAAGTGCAGAGTGCTCCTGTCCTTCACTCAGGCAGAGGTGGACCTCCCCGATAGCGAGTGTGAAGAGGAGAGGCCCTCGTCAGAGAGGCCATGCAACTTGGGCTCCTGTGACGGGACACCGCTTCGCCAGCAGGGGGAGCCACTTTACAGTTGGGAGCATGTGGGCTTCACTGCCTGTTCTTCCAGCTGTGCAGCAGGTAAACCTCAGGCGGGTCACCGGGAGGATTCGTTAGTCGTCATTGTAAGTTGCTATAGGTGTTGGGTAGGACTGACAGAACTCCAAGATCTTGCACAGATCCAGCACTGTCCTCCAACAGGGATCCAGCAGGCCATGCTAAGCTGTCTCAGGAGTGGCTCTCAGGAGGTGGTGGAGGAGACACTCTGCAGGAACTCCAGTCGACCCCCTACAGCCACCCGGGTCTGCAACCCCCAACCATGTCCCCCCAGGTGTGGATATGATGTGGCGTGTGTGTGTATGACAGACAGCTGGTGATGAATGGCTGCAAATGCCATCCAAGGCATGTGGGGACAATGTGGGGACTCCTGTATCTGAAAGGTTTTGGGCAGATCCTCTCATCTCCCACAATGCAGTGTGATTGGGTAGCTCACAGCAGGCTATGCGTTTCCCCTTCCCGGGGCCCAGGCTGACGGAGATGCCGTTCTCACTGGCTTCGGCACGAGGCCCCCTGCTGGAAGTGGGATGCGTCGCCTGCTCTTCGAACCGGCTCAGCGATATTAAACATTACAGCGAGATTAAAGGCTGCAAATGGAACGGCTGTTCACATTATGAAGGATATTGAAAGTTTGATTTCTGCTGGCGAGAGCAGCAGCCCAGGAGAGCATGAGTAGTGCGCTTGGGGCCCCGGGCCCCCATTACTCATCAGCTGAACCTGAGGAGACTCAGAGCAGCAGACTTGGCTGAGCGGAAATGCTCCTTGACATGCATGATCTGCTGAATCGTAGCCAGCACCCTGTGGCACAGGGCGAACGCCTTTATTGAACTGAAACTGGGCTCAGAACCAGAACTGGGGCCCCTTGGGAAAGGAAAGCCAGAACCCAGTGTGAAGGTTATCTGCAGGCCTGTTGCTGGAGATCGTTCCTCACGGCAACAACCCTGACACTGGGAGACAACAATCCTGGGCCGCTTTGCTTCCCACTGACTTGGATTAAGAATAAATTGTAATTTATGGTCATAATCTGCGATTTAACAGGATAATGGGTGACCAAGGTCCATGCATCAGAGTGTGCATTTGTCTCCATAACATTATTTCAGCTGCCAAACTGTGGGATCCGTCACGGAGGAGCTGTAGGTCACCAGACAGCAGCAAACGGGGGGTTTATCGGTCCAGTAGGAGACGACTTCGTGTTCCGCTGAGGACACAGTGTGCAGCCGTCCGCCGCTCAGCCCGAACGCGTAGTGGAGCTGCGGTCACTTCATGACTTAATGAGACGCGTTTCTGTAATATACGTCTGTTTTGAGGGTTCACAAAGCAAAATGTTTCCAAAAGCCATCACCTGCACGTAAATTTCATGTCATATTAGATTCAGCTCAGGGGTCTGTGAGCTTCTTAATCCCGGGTCGGATTAAGAGTATTAAATGTCCCTGAGAAACAATGTATGACAATGCAGACAGAAATGGAGCTGACTGGAGGCTCACGAGATTCAGGAATGAACCTAAAGTAGGGAAAACGTTACATAGGCTGTTCATGAAATGCCATGTTAAAAGATTAAGAAAAGAAAGTGTATTAGAATAAATGGGACTGTGGGGGGGGGGGGGGTTGGGGGAGGGGGTGGTATATGAACAAAACCACGCAAGAGGGAGCCACTCCAATACTCGGCTGGAGCCCCTGGCTACGCTAGGATGGGCCCGGGAAAAAAGAAGAAATGATAAAAAGTAAAAAGAAGAAGAGGGATTGAGGGAGGGGGGGGGGGGGGGGGGGGGGGGGTGGGGGGAGGGGGTTGTTCTTCTTGGTGGCCTTAAGCAAATGTTCAAATGCCCATATGGTTAACCTGGGCTAGGCCATGATGTGAGCACACCCCCATCAGCGGCCGTAACCCCCACCCCTTGATGGCAACCATTGATATTTCAGTGCTGAATTATGACTACGATCAGCATCGCATCCGAGTAATCCGGGTAAAGTCAGACCTTACTTTCTGGGTGAGGTTAAGGAACTGGATCCAGTTGCTATGTGTGTGCTGTGTGAGTCCAGGAGGTCACATGAGTACCCAAAAGACAACTTAAACATGTGAAATTCCAGGATGTTCGGCAGTTTGCTGAGCGGTATAACGGCCAGCAGCTCCCTCCCTCTGCAAACACGCTCTGCTTAAAAATCTGGTCTGATTTAATGCCCCCCCCCCCCAAGAGCTAACGTCCATAACGCAGGATGCAGCTGCAGGCTCCCAGTCCCCTGCCTGTCTGCACAACCCCCTTCTCCAAATTAATAATAGACCAGCCCAACATCCTCAGTGAGTCTTGCCCCCCCCCCAGGTGGGTTCCAGGCCCCTGGACCCCATGCACAGCCAGCTGCGGGGTGGGCATCCAGACCAGGAGCGTGCACTGCAGCCAGCTGCACTCTATGGACCCCGAGGATGCAGTGACGCTGAGCGACGACCAGTGCGAGGACTTCAAACCATCCGTGCTGAGGGCCTGCAACCAGGTGGACTGCCCCCCCTCCTGGCAGGTAGAGGAATGGCAACAGGTGAGCCCGCCAGCTGACAGATGTTAGGGGGGCGAGGGAAGCCCTTTTTTATGATTAGCCGTTTGACTTCGGGACTCCCCTCTGCAGTGCTCCCTCACCTGTGGGGGCGGCACCCAATCTCGCAAAGTCCACTGCAGGCAGCAGCTGTCCACCGGCGCATTCCACAGGCTTTCGGACGCGTCCTGTCCCGAGGCCAAGCCTGCCTCTCACAAGCCCTGTGTCCGGACACCCTGTCCCCCGCAGATGGCTGGTGGAGACTGGTCCAAGGTACTCAACCATCACCATGTTCCAGGCAATAGTTCCCAAAACTGCTAAAGATTTGGAGTCTATACCTTCTTGCGAGACTGAGAGGGAGTTCCGTAGTTGCTTGAAGGAGAATGCAGCAGCTGATTTGCTTCAGTGAAAATACATAAAAATGTGCTGTAAGTCTTTCTGGAAAAGTCCAGCTGCTAAGAGTTCAAGTGATGTAATGTTATATAATATTGCTGTTGTTGCGCTGAAACACGCCGGTGCGTCTTAGCCATTCCCCGTGAATTTTCTGCTATCACCTTGACAGTGCTCCGTGAGCTGCGGCACAGGCGTCCAGCGGAGGGAGCCAGTGTGTCGCCGGCTGACGGCCACGGGGCAGCACGTGACCCTGGCCCGAGAAGCCTGCGGGGGCCTGGCCGCTCCACCGCTCATCCGGGCGTGTCGCATGAACCCCTGCTCCAGTAAGCAGCCTGCTGCTCTTATCGCTATGGCGATCTGCCGTTGCCGTGGCGTTCTGAATGGATTCCTGGGATGGGTACCAGAGCCTGGCTGGGTGCTCAGCGGGTTGGATAACAGCCCTCCTTCTTGCTTGCAGAGCCTCTGAGGGAGGCGAGTCCCAGGCAGCCACGCATCCTGGGCGTCCACCGCATCTACATCCAAACCAGGCAGGAGAAACGTGTCCAGCTCACCGTCGGCGGAGGGGCCTACCTGCTGCCCAAAACATCAGTGGTGATCAGGTGCCCAGTGAGAAAATTCCAGAAGCCCCACATCAGGTGGGAAAAGGACGGAGAAGGCCTGCTCAGCTCCAGGCGACTGGGCATCACCAAGTCCGGCTCGCTGAAGATCCACGGCCTGGAAACACCGGATGCCGGGGTGTACCGCTGTGTGGCTGGACCCGCCTCCGAGACCTTCGTTCTGAAGCTGACGGGGAGCGATGGGCCGGCTGAGCCGCCCATAGGGAGAGACGGAGAGGCCAGGCATGGCGGACTGCTGACCAAGCTGGACCTCGGAACCGAGACGTGGCGGAATGGGAGCCGAGGAAATGAGCTACACACGATGGACAGCCGGGTGCGGGACGGGGCTCTCCTTCAGGCCCTCCGGGGCTACCTGACCAGCTCTGAGTGGCCACATGACAAACATCTGGAGGTCCTTCCAGGCGGCCACAGCTTGGAGCCCCGGCAGTTTGCGGAGCTGCTGAGAAACATCAGCCTGGCCGGTGAGCGGAGCGTTGCCACTTCAGGGGTCTGGGCCAGGCCCAGCGGGACATCCAGCGACAGGACGTCCAATCTGTCAGAGACGGGGAACAGAAAAGCCGCAGGCCAGATGCCCCGCTGGTGGAGAAAGCCCGTCATCATCCAACCGGATCCCCGGCCTCTCATGGACTTTGAGGAGGACATCCGAATGAGCGCCGGTCAGAACGCCATTCTGACCAATGCCACCCGCAGTGTGACTCTGTTCTGTACGGCACACGGATCCCCAGAGCCCAGCGTCACCTGGACGAGAGATGGGCAACCCCTGCGACAGACAGAGAGGTGAACCCCTATTGGATGTAGCTCTGATCTAACCAAAGCAATGACCTTCACATTTAAATTTTCCACTGCAGATACCGAGAGCCCAGATTATTTGGGTTCTTAGAGGTGATTTAATGGCCTGAATCTGCTGTAATAATCGGTGTTGATGTTCCAACATCTTATCCAAGGTGTTTAACTCCTGCAGTCCATCAGCAAAGACAACTTCAGGACTGGCGTTTTGTGCAAAACATCCCCTAATCCATCCATCTTTCAGTAGAGGGTCACAGTCATGTTGTAGCCCCAGGCAGCACAAGGCACACGGCAGGGACACTTAGACTGAACGCCAACGTATTAGAAACCATTTTGGCAGTTTGCCCTTTGTCTCGTTTTCCTGATCATACAACATCTCCATGTTACAGAAGTTGCTCTGATTTATCTGGCAGCTCTTGTTTTGGTATCTGCCCAAAGGAAACGGTCTGACCAGCAGTTCTACTCGTTTGAAACAATAAAAGTCACTGTCCACATTATGTAATGGCCGAACGTCATATGTGCTGTTTATGCCCCAGTTTGTGCTCCTCGGGGGGGGGGGCAGGGTTTCAGTGTCGCTCTTTTTCCCTAAATTCTGGACACTGAAGATGGGAGCAGCGGCAGAGACGAACACGGGCTCGGTCACACAGTCACCTGATGATGGCCGCGTTACACAGCACTCTGCCGGCGCCGGGTGTTTTTCACTGGTGCAGTGAGAGCCGTAACTCAGCCTCATGCAGCTCTGCCATGAACACTGGGACTTCTAAGCTCAGCATGCTTTGGCTCACGCCTGGCTTCCGTTAAGCTGCCCGCTTCAGTGACCCGATCCGTGGCCCATACCGCCCCCCCCCCAACCTACCTTTGTACCTTCGGCACCACATCTGCCCTCCGGCAAGCCGCTTTTACCCGAGGTGATTCGCCGCCCGCTTCTGTAATCCTTGGCCCCGCCCCCTTTCAGTGGCGCTCCGCCTCCGTTTGCCCCCAGCCTCCTTTGGGTCTTTTGGGGAGCCTGTAGCGCTGAATTATGGTCTCTGGTTTCAGTGGTTTCCCGCGCAAAAACCCCGTCTGGCTGTGCCAGGATGCTGGGCCCCTTCGGCCAAGTGGTCATCAAATGCGCGGTCAGCTCCGCCCCTCGGAGGAGGCCACGGAAAATCTGATACGTCGGTGGGCAGAGAGGCCCGCTCTCATTGGCCGCTGACCGGTGCATTTCCATACAAGTCATTTGAGTGTGCCCCTTTGGTGTTAGATCACCAATCAGAAAGCCGGATTTTAGTACCTCCCTGCCATGACATCATCAGCGCCCGCTGAGCTGTAATTAGCCCTGACACAACCATGCATGTCATTCAACAGAATCCTTATATATGATCTTTTTAAAAAAAAACTTAAAGCTCGGCCTGAACTTCATTTGGATCGAATTCTCACTTCTTATGATGTTTAAACCTTATGCTGCCATGATTAATCTTTTTTAATTGCACCCTATGGTTGCAGCTCTAGGGCTCGTCAAAGAAGAATACACCCATTTCTGCTATGACACAAGTTTCCGAAATGCGTGTTGGCTCATATGGGATTGGTAAATAGGGGAAAGATTAGACCATAATGCCAACCTCACGCTGGCTTATATGTGATTTTATCCCTGACACATTTATGCTTTGCAAAGCGGAGTAGGACACCTGAACGTTTTGGTCCACAGAGGATTTCATTTGATTCTCTGTTAGCTCAGTTGACCCACATGCTGTGGTCTGGAAGTGCTCATTTTCACGCAATCTGCTCCATTGCTGTAAATATGAGCAAGCAAGGTGACAGGAAAGTGTTTGAGAAGATTTTGGAGATAAGATTTTAGGCCAATGAACATAAAAGAACAGCTTTAACGCTTGAGGAAAAGCTGGATCCTATAAAGCGCTTTGAATGCGATGGCCAGGAGTTTGGCTGGCTTCCCCGTGATATGCCCCAACTCTGTTTTTCCTCATAAGGCCTGTTGTTTATACTGCCCAGTTTTGCATAATGAGAGGTTTCACACAGACAGCAGACACACAGACAAACAGATACACAGACAGACACACACACAAGTTGGTTTTCCTATCTAAATGGGGACCATCCATTAATTTCTGTGAGAAAAACCCTTAATCCCACTGATGACCCTCTTCCTTAATCCCCAAACCTCCCCTCAGGGGCACCTCATCCATTCCGTGTATTTGTTGCATTTCACCACCAGCTCATTTAATTAATTTAATTAGTTAAAAAAGTCAGTGACGTGTTGATTAGCTGTACGAGGTGTGCTAGTGGTTGAGTCTAAAAATACATGGGTGTACTGGATGGTTGCTGCAAGTATTGGGTTGACCTTATGAGAGGTGTTGAAATGACTAAGCTGACGCACTTTGACAGGCATAATATCATAGTCTTACACTAACATGACGATCATTTCAGCGTAATTCTCATTGATGTTTCAGCTTCTGTGCATTAGTTTAACACCAGCTTGGGGTGGTCAGTAAGATGCGAAGCGAGGTGTCTCCTGTCCGAGCGTCTCATCCGACGGCGCCCGTTGTCTCCTGCAGTTGGAGGTTCAGCAGGTTCAGCTCACCAGTTCAGGAAGCATAGAACTGGGCCGACCTTTGGCAGAGATTCTGTTGCCAGTGACACTGCTCCAGCTTCCATCACCCAGCCTATGAACATCTCATGGTGAAGTTCACTAACACTTGTTAAGGGACTCTGGATGTTTCAGCTGACCCGTGACCAAGGGCTTGTTAGGGCAGTGACGGTTTGTGGCCAGATGGTCTGAATTCTGTGTTTTCTTCCCAGTACCATGGATAATCAATATTAAACTAGGAGGTAAAGCCGGGTACGTGTCTGAGCACAGTTAATGGCAGCTCTTAGATTTCTTTAGAAGACTTTCTCTTCCTTTGTTTCTGCACACGTGCTGAATGTGCAGTACACCGTCCTCGTGGTGCACGCAGCTCTTACACCGTCCCCGTGCTGCACGCAGCTCCTACACCATCCCTGCAGTGTAGACTCCAGTTAGGCTTGTCTGCATTTGTGGAAAACCGGAACATGTCCATCGGTACAGAAAGCAGTTTCTGGGGTCCATGGTAGAGTTTGATAAGCCAGTGTAGACGATGGTAGCAGCCTCAAGCCTGGCTTTGCGTTCCCGTGACTGCTTGTGATTTCCAGAGACTCTGTTAGACTATGAAGGGATGCTGTTGAGGGTCCCCTGTCACAGTGTATCCCCGGGTGCCAGGAGAGATGCTGGACACACATTCGATAACCGTGTTTGGTATGACGACTAATGTCTGTCTGGTTAAAGCCTGTTTTTCTTGGCTCTAGGTTTTATTAGGCACGCAGTATTTCACAAAAATATCCACATAAAAGTAACGAGGACAGTGGCCAGGTGGGCCTACTTCATGTCGTTAATATGCCGCATCTGTGACTTGCAGCCTTAGAATTTCCTGCTCTTAGCCAGTGTTGCGCAGAGAGCTGTATCAGTTAAAGTGACCCATGACCTTTTGCGCGTGTCATTTCCTTTTTGTCTCACATTATCTAGTTTTATGGCTCCTAGGACTTGGGGGGCTCGGTTTAGCTCATTCTAGAAATGGCATTAGCACAACTGTCCTGTCAATAAACTGGGACTCAGGTCTGTTTTTATCAGTTTAGTTTACTTTTAAATTGAATGATACTCAGAGGAGCAAAAATGCATAGTTCCACTGGATTTTCCTGTGATGGATTCAAAAATTGATATCCCGGAAGGAGTTTTGCTTCATACCTTAAAATAATTGTCATCTGTTAAGTTTCTGTTTATCCTGACAGATGTCCAAATGCTGGTCTTGGATGGAGGCAAGGGGAGGGGGGAGGCTCCCCTTAATGACTGTAACATAACAGCATTCTGCTCAGGACTGCCACCTCTTTCTTTCAGCGCCCCCTTCTGGCAGCA
This sequence comes from Brevimyrus niger, assembly GCA_015164015.2. Taxonomy (NCBI): domain Eukaryota; kingdom Metazoa; phylum Chordata; class Actinopteri; order Osteoglossiformes; family Mormyridae; genus Brevimyrus; species Brevimyrus niger. The sequence continues at coordinate 15,558,715 of JAABNY020000019.1, forward strand.
GAGCAGGTTGTTAGAGATTACAGAAACTTGGCTAGGGACTGCAAAAGCAACGAGGTAGGATCGGAGAGTATGCCCCTCTGGTGTCATGTGGGTTTTGGGTCGAATCACGGGACTGAAGATGAGAGTTGTACATATATACTTTAATAATTTGGTGGTATTTTTGAGAAGCTGTGGATCACTCGTGGAAGAAGATGCTGAATTCCAGAAGAGGTGGAATGTCTGACTGGGGAACAGAAAGAGTAGCTGGGCAAAGCGGACGTGGGAACGTCGACCTTTGACCTGCAGGCCACTGGAAGCATTATAACTGGGCAGGATGGGACTTTCGACCTGCCACCAGCCAATTTCATGTTCCCCCCTCCTTTAGAGATCAAGAGAGGCGGACATCAGGGTCTGGGGGGTAAGGGCCTGGTGATTCATGTCTGGAAAAAGGAGCTTCTGGATAAAACACCCCTTGGCCAACTGTGCCGAACAGTTTTCTGTCATCAATAGACTTTGTGGACTTGCTTTTCTCTTTGTTGTCTGTCTCAGGGGCTGCTGGGAAGGGTGGAGGACTATGATGGTTTGACAGTCAAGCTTTAGCTCCCAAACCTGACTGCTGAGTGTTGATTCTCAGGCTACAGCTCGTGTCATGCAGCATCAGCAGTGAGTGGCGGACTAAAAGGAGCCATAAAATGAAGTTTGACTGAGGAGACAGAATTAAATATTTTCCCTTGAGAAAGAGAAATTTGAACTGCGGTTCTGCTTTGCGTTAGAACACCTGAACGACGTCAGTAGCGTCTGTGAGCACTGGTCACTTCTTGCTGAGCTCTGTCTCCTGTCTCAGAGTGTTGCTGGAAGACACGGGGGTGCTGCACATCTCGAGCCCCAGCGTGGAGGACCAGGGAGTCTACCAGTGCACTGCCACCAATGAGCTGGGCTCCAGCACCCAGAGTTCCCAGCTGTTCATGGCCGGTGAGACCCACACGCTGAATTGTGGGTAACACAGTACAGGGCAGCAAATAGAAATGGGCTCAGATCCCACAGATCCCACTGTTTAACTGAGTGGATTAGATCCTAAAGGGGAATCATTTCAATTAATATAAAACTGCATTTTTTCCTTTCATCCAAATCAGTCTGACACAGATTAATTCGATGTAATTGGTGAAGAATGTGAAGCATTTTTCCTACGTTTTTTTGCCAGCCTCTTTTGCCAACTGACATCCTTGTGTATGTTTGCCAGAGTCGATTTTAAATAGATTAAGATGAAGACGTTATAGGGTCACGCTGAATAGCTAAATATGTGTGTGGCACAGAGCCCCCGGTCATCGATGCCCCGAGGAGTGACGTGTCAGACGCCCGGAGCAGCGTCCTGCAGGTCGTCGTCGGGGCCAGAGTGGCTGTGGACCCTGGGGCCAACGTCTCTCTGCTGTGTCCCGTCTCAGGTGTGTCTGGGGAGTCGACAGGAAGGGGCTGTGTCACCAGCTTCCCGAAAGCCTCCCCTGCTCTTATGTTCACTGGTGGTGAGAGATCGATGAACCCTCATCTCAGAATGATCCTGGGGATAACCCGCTTTGAAGGATGTCAGATATGCGCAGGAAATACCAGCATCAGAGTCACGGTGAATGACGGCACCATGAGCTCTCTCTGTTAGACAGGAAGTGCCAAGTTATCAGGGAGCACCGGGGGGGGATGCTCCTGCCCCTTTCTGCTTTGTGGAGGGGGAGGTGCAGGCTGTGGTGTCTGTTTTTATGGTGTATGGGAGAGGAGGTTGTGCGTGGAAAGCCTTCCATGTGATTAACAGTATAACAGCCAGTATAACCAGCAGCTCCTGTTTGCTACTGGTTTCCTGGTCACGTTCCCATCTCCGGGATAAGCAGACAGAAACATTTCCGCCACCACCCAGGACCGTGCAGTTCTGAGGGTATTTCCAGAACTCACCAGTGCCCCCCGGGCAGGACCCCCTGTTCGCCTGACTGGAGCATCCGCCCTCTGGCAGCGCTGAGAGGTGGCATCCGCTCCCGGTCGCGTGTGGCGTGGCAGACGGCCTGGGCCATGTGGTCCTGGTTAGCGATCCGCGCGGCTTTTCAGCGCTATGAGCGTGACGCCGGCACTTTGCTCTGTGAGCGGGTTTTTTTTTCCCCCTTAATTCACTACAGAACCCGAATCTGTGAGTAAAGCAAGATGAACCACATTTCTGTGTCTGTCCAGGAGAACCGTCAGCGAAGAGCACACCAGCTGTGATATGTAAATGAGTGTGACAGTGTGACCCGTGTCCTGTGACAGGCATGCCCCGGCCAAACATCACCTGGAGCAAGGCGGAGGGATCGATGACCCCGAATGCCGTCCCCCTGCCCGATGGCTCTCTGCTGCTCAGGGAAGTTTCGCCTGATGAATTTGGGACGTACTCCTGCACTGCCTCCAACCACCTCGGGGTGGCGCTGGTGTCCAGCCACGTTTCTACGATTGGTATGTCCTGTCTGGCTCGGTCGGGCAGTGAGGTCACCCTCAAGCCCCATGCCCATTTATTCTACCGCTCGATTCCAACTGTTTCAGTTAGTTATGGACTATGAGGTCCTCCTGAGCTGTAGGTGGCGCTAGATCCCCAGGGCTCAAACGCTCACCTACAGGGTCTTACTCAGCTCAATCAGGCAAATGCGTGAGCCTAAAGCTGGATGGTGTACCTACAGAAATAGAACCAACCCATTTCAACCCATTTTATTTCTTGTTGAAATATATATAACAGAAGCCTGTTGTCATCCTGTTGTCCAGTACCAGCCACCAGGGGGCGCCATCTGCAGCAGATTGTGAGCCACAAGAAGGTGCTGATGGCCTCTCGTGCAGGCACTAGCATCGCTGTCCGACGTGGGGATGTCCTGCGCATAGGTGAGCCCAGGCCTCCTGGCTTTTTATCATAATACTATAATTCATTAGGCTGCTTCTGTGGACTCAGGCCACTGGGGTTGGGTGTGTTTAGATCAGGGAAACTCAGTTGTTTTTCCCAGTGGTCCAAATTTCAAATAACTTGGGGATCTATGTATGTTTATCAGTTTGCAGCCCAAAATTATAAAATTAAGTGAACTGGAATCTCTAAATTTGAGTCATACTAATCTATAGTGTGTCTGTGAGAATCTGTGTGTCTGTGTATGTGTGTGTGTGTGTGTGTGTCAGGGTGTGTCTGTGTCAGGGTGTGTGTGTGTCTGTGTGTCAGGGTGTTTGTGCGGTTGTGTGCATGTCCTGCAGCTGTCACCCTGTCCCCTGCCTTGTTGTCGGTGCTTCCTTTGATGGCCTCAGTGAACCACTATAAATAAAGATGGATGAAATATTTATCTCTGTTATTTAGACACACAGCATCCCCAGGACTTTTCTGGGAGAAACATTCAAGCTCCTTCTGATTGGCTGCCAACTGCAGAGCTGATTCACTTAACAGGTCCCCCTCCCCCTTCCCGCATGCCCCCCAGGGTGCCCCATTCCTTCAAGCCTCACGGAGCCCATCAGCTGGTACTTCCACAATCGGAGCTTGCAGGAGACCCCAGCCCTGCACTATAGGACCCTGGCAGAGGGCCGGGTGCTGGAGGTGGACACGCTCTCCGGAAGGTTCCAGGGAAGCTACGTCTGCCAGACCGCCGGCCGCTCCCATCCAGCGCTGGCCCGGGTCCACGTCAGCGAGGAAGGTCTGTGTGCCGCGCGCCGGTGGTGGCTTTTGATGTCATCGCTCATTAGCACCATTCGCTCAGCGCTAAGCGGTCGCGGCTGATTCCAGGCACTCGCTGCGGGTCTGGAGCCTTTTATTTAGCTAAATGCGTGTCACGGGGGCAAAGGAAAACAGCCACAGGGTGCTTCTGCACACGAGATGCTCTTCTAAAACATTTGTTTTGAATGTTCCTTTGTTTGAGTTTGGCGGAGGTTCCTCTGTGTTATCCTGGCATGGGACAGCGGGGGGCGCTGTTTGATACCGTCATGGGGCATGTTCCATCCTACCACTGCTGTGGGGGCCCATAGGCAGCCACTTTCCATCACTTACCCAGGTCCTTTGAGTCATGTCAAGGAACCAGCCAGCAGCCTTAATTAGCATTTATTATAGATAATTAAAGGTCAGAGGTCAAGTTTGACGGACTAATTTGAGGCCAGTTTGAAGCCATGCTCATGCAGCCAGAAGGGAAGCCGGCTCTTCTCGGCCCGGGCTGCCTTGGGTGAGTGTGGGGAGGGACCCTGGAGAGGCCACGGGCTAATGGCTGGATGGCGATGCTCCAAGGGCCATGTGCCCTCAGCCTCCCGCCCAGAGAGCCTGCAGCTCCTGACCTCCTCACCATGTGATCTTATTACCCATAATCTGAGACTGTGGTGGCACTGTTTGCAAAGGCACATCTGTGTGCTTTAGTGCTGTGTTGCCATTAGTGCAGATGATGTTTGACCGTGCACTGTATCACTAAGTGTCCCCCTTACTGTGCAGTGCGACCCCATGACTCACTCTGTACACTGTGTATACAAATAATATTAAGTATTTGTTCTCACCCCAACACCAGCTGGTGGCTGGGTAGTCTGGACTATACAGGGCTGTTGAAGATCAGTTTGTGTAAATACACTGCTATGCATGCATTTCAGATGATTTATTATATTATATTTTTCAGATTTAAAGTGCTTGGATAATTTGATCTGAATAATGCAAAATAAACATATTTTGGGAAAGTGTACATTGTACTGTTTGAGTGTTGGTGAATGTGGAGCCGGGATGGGGATTAATATCATCCCGGTGACTCCCTCACTGTGCACTGTGAGTCTGACTCTGTGACTCTGCAATGAGCAGTGTTCCACTGGCGGCCGGGAGTCTGGACAGCCTGTAGTGCCAGCTGTGGAAACCGAGGGCTCCGGTCCAGGAGGCTGCGCTGCACTGGCTCTGGGGGTCAGGAGGTTCCAGTGGCTCTCTGCAAGCATGTCCCTCAGCCGACAAGCCCGACTCAGCCATGCGGCATGCGGGACTGTCCCCCCAGGTACTCCCAACGAGGTCCACCCGCTCCCGCCCACACACACACACACACACACACACACACACACACACACACACACACACACAGACATACAAACACGTCTCTGCTTCCGAGCCATATTTGCTAGGATTGTCAGCTCGGTAAAAAATGTGAGGATGGATAACTTCTCTGTCATCTCACCACTGCGATTCGTGGCCAGCCTGCTGACCCCCGACCCCCCCCAAAACGTGAATTGTCCCAAAGGACTGTTAATGAAGCCCAGATTTCCCTGCTGTGAACGGTGGCGGTCTTTCCATAGAGTCAGGGGGCTCAGGTTTAATCGTTAAGAAAAAGCTTAAGAAAAATATGTCACGGGCCGGATAGGAGCCTGTTTCCCCGGCTACGGGTGCTCGTGCCAAAGTCATCATCTTACCGTCCTCAAGCGGACCGATACTCACACTAATCGCAGTGTCACTCGGGTCTGTGAAACCGCTGCAGGTCTTTTCCGAGACCTTGCGGGGAATCTGATCACAATGAGCGTCTTTGTTGGCCCTTGATGTGCCGTCGGGGGCGCTGGGTGCCGCTCGTCATGCTTGGCCGTGAGGCCCCCGCTCTTCTCTTACATGCGCTTCCTCTACCCTCCACCAGCCGCCCCAGTAACGCGGTAATGCCTTGCAGTCCGTACAGAGCTCCCTCTTTATAAAGGGGAAATGAAGCTCCTTTTGTGTGTCAGTCGCTGGCCAGTGAACGTCAAACTCCTTTAACCACCAAGCAAGATGTACTTCGACGTATGTGTCCCTTTTTTTAATAACAGCCTAGACCAGAAAACTGTAATGTTCCTAAGAGAGTGGCTGCTCTGTCCTGAAATTGTAAAGCTGAAAATTTTCAAACACAGTATGTATAATATTAAATTTTGGATAAATAGACGTAGTTTATTGTATGAGTTTGTATTTTATACAAATAAACCAAGGTCACAAGCACTGTTAGGCTTATTCTATAGGGGCTCTAACCCCCCTAAAATGTATTTTAGTTCCCCAAATAGATCTGTATTTATTGGTTTAAGTCATCACTAGCTTTTTATATATAAGTTTGCCATTGCCCCCCCCCCCCCCCCCCCTCCCCCCTCTCCATACGCCCATCCCCCTCTCTCCTTCCCACCCCCCTCCCCCCCTCTACCCCCCCCCCCACACATCGCCTCC
>JAABNY020000019.1:15594148-15610116 GCA_015164015.2 Brevimyrus niger
CCTCTTTTTTGTTCTCCCCCCCCCCCCCCCCCCCCCGAACGGCTGTGCCACTGGCATCGTGACCATGCGAGCAGCTCTCTGCACCATGCACTGGCACCAGTGCCGTGACTTTCTGGAATATATTCTATCCATAACTAGGTATGCAGGTTTGACGTGAGGGAGACCCAGCTGGTGTTTAAATCAGGCAGCATCCATGTTGCGGGGCCAGACATGAGGGTCCCCATCCTGTTGGGGTCATGTGACTGTTAGTCGGTATATTTTTTATTTGGGCCCCAATAGATCATAAAAACTATTCAGGAGTGAAATTCAAAAACTCACATGCTGCAATAAAGGTTAAAAAAGTGCTATTTATATCGTAATCATTAAAACATCCCAGATTTTTTTTTTAAATGCTTTCCTTCCTGGACACTTACAGTTTCCAAGGACATCTGTAGTGGATCTTACAAAAGCAGACAAAGTATGCACTGTATGTTTCAAATACAGTGTAGCCTGTATTATATCAGAAATTGTATGTCAATATAATTAAAACATGTGTCTTCAGTACTAAATAAATTCATTTTGGTGAACCAGTGAAATAAAATGTCTACAATTCTTCAGTTGGTTAGTTTAACCGTTTCCAGCATTCTTTTAATCATCACACACACCCCTGCAGCAACACAAAATTCAGCACATCTGTTTTGCTATGCAAAAGAAGGGTGGCATTCAGCACACAACATCTGTTAGCATTTGGGTTCAGAATTTGAAGTGCTTTTTAAAGTACTGATTTTCCTGAGTGAAAAATGCTCTTATGGGTGGAGTGTTTTGTTATTCAGTGTATTGTGATGGCCCTTTACTGACCTCCAGATAATACATTACTTGATTTTTCCCCCCAAAATATTAAGATATTGAAATAATTGTTTAATTTTTTTATACCAGGATGGAAATGAATTATTGACTAAGCGATTAGGGATGTCGTTCATTACGAGCAGTTTCAATGGCCAAAATCTCAAAATGCTTTTCAATAATAGATTTCCTATAATCTTAAAAAGAGGTACGTTTAGCTTGAGAGATTAGCTAGAAGGTCTTTGTATTGGACCAGGTCCTCTGTGATCCTGATTTGTACTTCGGCATGGAACCTACGCTTTGACCTATAGAAGAGGTGTCAGAGTAGCTCAGCAATTACACGCCAAAGCACTCGGTGATACATCGTTTTGGGGTTTACATTTATTATCTTCCCAGCCTGCGATAAATTCCATTGTTAAATCACACCATTGAAACGTTAATAAAACTTACATATAACAAAGTATCCATTTATTGAGTCCTGGTGCTGCTACAAGTCACTACAAAGTCACTTCTCATGCATTTTGCCTTCTAAAGTTGATATGTAGTATCTACTACTTTTTTTTAAAGTCTCGTAAGTACAAATTAACTGGGGTAAGTGAAATTTGTTGCTGACATCCTGTGTGTTCCGTAGACCTGTAGCTATGACCCCTATAGGGCGAGTTATTTACTACTAGATATAAACAGCGCTTCAGTTTCAATCGGCGGTAGAAGTACATTTGGGATGTACACTTTCTTGGCTCCCATAAATAAACAAATGCTGCCAAGGGGACCAATCACAGTTCTTGTGGTCTGCGTCACATCGATGTGTAGTTACATTTTTAGGGAGGTCTGTGTCAGGCGACGGTGCAGGGTTTGCGACTGCACAGTACTTACACCATTGATTCGATGCAGCGGTATAAATCAGCCTTAAATCTTGACGGTATATATTTCAATGTAGTGGCTGAGATGGATCTCCGGTACATCAGCTGACTTTTTTTTTTTTTAAGGCAATTTTTTTTTACCACTGAAAGTGTAAATAAGGGCAGCATTTCACTGAGGCCAGTTTTTAAATTTTTTTTGTGGTGGGGTGCTCACTGTCTGCACATCGGTTTTCTGCTTTGCAGTGTTGAGAGCATTCGTCAGATGGACGGCTAATCTGACACGTTTTGTTGATGCTAATTTGATTGCTCGTCCTTGCATGATAATACCGTTGTTAATAATATTAAAGATGTAGCTTAATGAAAGGCCTGGTAGAGTTGGGGTATTTGAAGCCCTTTCACTCTTCGTTCTGTTGTCTGAACAAGTGTATGATAATGTAAAATACTTTTTTGTTACTTCATCACAAATATATGTGTCACACCCTGCTCCGGACGATCCTTCTTGTGTGCCACGCCCACCTCGTTACCTCTTGTTTTTGCCCGATTGTGGTCACCTGTTGCTCGTTCGGTCTAGCCTGTCTTTTGTATTTAGTCTGTGTTTCAGTCAGTCTTCCCCAGATCTGTCATTGATGTCTAAGGTTCGTGAGTACCCTGTCCGTTTTCACCAATAAACCCTGTTATTTTCCTCAACCTGGATACTCTCGCCTCCCCTGCTTACTCACCGCTCCCGAACCGTGACAATATGTATGACCTGTCTAGATGTAATTTGAAATTTTTAAATACTATATTGTTGACCCTGGTGCATCATGGTTTCAGTTTTTGGGAGTTTTTAGGAGTTCTGTGAGAGCTTTAGACATGCAAAGGCCTGTAGATGACGCATAAAAAGTTTAGTAACTCATAAATGTATAATATATACATAGAGTGTTGGTCTAGAGGATGCCAGGTGTGTTTGCGCCAGCCTCTAGCAGTGATCTCGCCGCGATCTTTGTGTCTCACATTTCTCGTATGTTTTCACCAAGGACAGCAAAAAATCTCGGGGGGCTGCCCCCCTAACCCTGTAGTAAGTAACGTCACACTTTTTGCCCCCATTCAGAGCATGTTTGTGTCTTCTCCCCATGTTGTACGGTTTGCTCTGGTTACTCCAGTTTTCTGTCACAGTTGAAAGATGAGCATTTATGCTAACTGGTAATGCTAACCTGCCTGTAGTATATGTGCATATATCCTGTGATGGATTAGAAACTCATCTAGGGTCTTCTGTCCTATGCTTCCTGAAGTAGACTCCACATGTTTCCAGGGTAAACAGTTGGGTGATGGATGGATGGATGGATGTATGAATGGATGAAACCCTATTTTGTTAGTGTTTTACTGTCAAATGTAACAAATATTTTTCCATTGGGTTCTCTTGTTTGCACAATTTGCAGAAACCACTGACACGCTGAGATCTCTGACACGCCGTTCAGCTTAGAATGCGTCAGCATCGTGTGTTGATTGTGAGTTGAATCTTCTACCTGAAGGATCATAGCGTTGCGAAGAGGATTTGACATGAGCCTCTTACAAAGCTGAATGAATGTAAGGAGGATAATTGAAATGTTTGCACTGAAATAAATGCCTCAGAATGATCCATTAGGTTGTGCCCATAACGCTGCTGGAGGAAATGACTTTGCAGTCAAAGGTGCGGCTGCTTTTCCCCTGAGCGTGAAGGGTTTCCCTGTAGGTTCACACTTGCACTTGCTCTTGCGTCTGCTGTCCACCCGAAAATGTCACGCAGTATTTACACAGGGAGAGCTGGAGGACCTCCGTCCTGTGCTGCTGGCCTTTCAGTCCTGCAGCGTCACTGCAGCGTTACATTTTAAAACTCCATGGAGGCTGTGACGTGCTGAGGCCCGTTGACTGGTTACAGTGGTATAAAGCAGCAGGGACTGGGTACACGTCTGCAAAGTTCCTGAAGTGAGCATAAGCACCATTCTTTTGTTAAAAAGTGGAGTAGTGAGACACCATTATTGTGTCACTGAGGTGAGCACAGAGACACCATTATTGTGTCACTGAGGTGAGCACAGAGACACCATTCCTGTGCCACTGAGGTGAGCACAGAGACACCATTCCTGTGCCACTGAGGTGAGCACAGAGACACCATTCCTGTGTCACTGAGGTGAGCACAGAGAGACCATTCCTGTGTTACTGAGGTCAGGATGGATCGTGCATTCCATTTGCCTCGGGATTCGATTTTCGGAATCCGAGATTACGTCACATCCGGCAAAAACTCAGAAAAACCGATTTGGATATGTTCCATTTGCCACAGAAGTAGCAATACCATGGACCCATATGGACCAAAAAAGATTTTTTGCTTAGCCAGACAACTTGTCGGATTTAAGGTACCTTAGTTTAAATGTCCTTTATCTTTGTTCACTTACAATTAGCCCGAACTACCTTAAATCCGACAAATAATCCGATTAATCATCAGATCCAATTCTAGACCAGTTAATTGGTAACCATTGTTACCAGTCACTTGATAACACATTATGTGAGGTGCTTCACGCATAAAACTTCGTAGCAACACGTCCACAGATAAGTTGGACGGTATGGTGTTTGCGACCGATTTAATGAGCAATAAATGAGAAGTAGTGCTTAAACAGGATAGAACTACAACTTTCCCTTCTGTTGATAAAGGGCGCAGCCATGTTGGATTCTGAACTCGGGATCCTCTGCGTTATCCGAGATATTTCTCGGATCTCCGAGAAACGGGACCGCACATGTCGTCACTTCTGGCTTCCAAACTCGGAATCCAACTCGGAATGCACCAAGAGACACCATTCCTGTGTTACTGAGGTGAGCACGGAGATACCAGAGTGAGTATAGGGAGGGGACTTAATGAAAACTTTAACCAGTTTGGTTTAAATATATTTCCATTTGAATAAACAGCTTCCAACATGCCAATATTTCAGCAAATTCCCGGTTCTTGACAGACAGTTAGCAAGCAGGATTTGCCCTCGGCACGGAACAATGGCTCATCATCCAGCGTGGCCGCCTACGAGCATCATCTGGAGCTTGAGTTTTTTGATGTTCTCCCTCTGATAAAGTCATCGGAGGCCGTGTTAAGTAAGTGTGGGCAGGGGATTCATTTATCTGGGAGGGCTTCATTACATCCTGCCTCTTTATTGGCCATAATGGCCCTGCGTGAGAGGCCAGCCTTTCTAGCCCCTCACCCCTCCAAATTTTTATAGTCCTTGGAGAGTTCGAGAAAGAAGATTCCCTGGTGGTACATTTATCATCCTTACTATCTGGAATGGGGCTGTGTGGATGAGATACATGCGCACACAAACACACACACACACACACGCACCGATTCCTCCTCCAGCAGGCTGTGTCTCTGAGTGCATGTTACAGCTCTCCTCTATGTTCCTGCGCTGCTCACCCCCATCTCCAGCCCGCTGCTCTCCTGATGGGAGGAGACGCCTTCAGTCCACCCTCTCGGATCAGGGCCACGAGGCCGTCATTCCGACACATTCACCTCAGCTTCCAAGATGTATTCCCGCCATAACGCGTCGTGTCGTGAGCAAGGCGTGAGGATGCAGCTTTGATCTCCGATGTGTGATTATTTTCACGTTTATATTGAGATGAGACAGGCTGCACTACAAGACGTGTCTGAATGAGCTCAGTCAGGGGAATAATGACTCCAACGAAGCGCTTAATTGCTCAGGTGGAACGACAGCCTCCCCAGACCCTCCGGGACCTTGACTGTAATTAGTCCCTGGAGGCTCGATTGTGGGAGCTGACTGGAAGTCCAGGTCCAGGGTGAGTGTGCGTAAGATCCTACAGTGGTTCGGCTTTCACTCGCTTCCACTTCGTCTCCACCTTCATGAGCGTGCATCACCATAATGAGTCCCCTGCCTAGCGGAAACACGCATCCTGCTGCCATCGGGCTACCCCACATGCTCCACACCGATCCAGCATCACTACCCCACATGCTCCACACCGATCCAGCATCACTACCCCACATGCTCCACACCGATCCAGCATCACCACCCCACATGCTCCACACCGATCCAGCATCACCACCCCACATGCTCCACACCGATCCAGCATCACTACCCCACATGCTCCACACCGATCCAGCATCACCACCCCACATGCTCCACACCGATCCGGCACGGCTATCCTGCATGCTCCTCATTGATCTGGGGATGATGACGGGCCACAGAAGGAGACATGGCTCTGGCTGTGTGTCTCCGAGCTGTTGTCCCATTAACGAGCTAGCACTGTGTGATCGCACTGTGCTCATCTGCCGATTCGCAGGTGCATGAAGCAAATAAGTCGATATTAAGAGAGGCCTGCGGTCTCTGTGGAGGCCTGGCGAGATGGAGGAATGATCCAGAAGTGCAGACCAGCCTCCAAAATCTTTCGGAAAGACCAGAGACAGCTGGACCAGCTACATGGCTAGGCTGTGTTTGTTTTGGTGTGACTTTTTTGGGCAGGATAACTGTTTTAACATGCCAGTAATGATTCTCACAAAGATAGAAAAGACTTAAAAAGTCTCATCCTTTCGTTCCCATATAGTTGAATTCTTGCAAAACATCTAGTATACTGTACTGTCTGTGGTGTGTGTTACTTTGTCCTGAGAGTTGTAATAATAATGATAACAATGGATAGCCTCATGAATGGCGGGTATGCCTGCCCCCACCGGCAGCTTCCCCTAGCCTCCTGACGTTGGGCCCCTGTGCAGCCCCCTCCCACACCCCATACAGCTGCTAGAAATTCTGGCCCAGCTGGCAAAATATCACCTTGACAGATTTTTCCGACCAGGTTATTCCCCCTTGATAGATTTGCTGATGGGGGGGGGGGTATACCTGCAGACCGGGCCCCTGACTTTAGATTTTTTTGCTCCTGTGAAGTGAAATCTGCTGGGGTATCCAACCAGGGATGGGGGGGCGCTGTCAAGTTGGGCGGTGATGAAAGGCTGCTCTGCAAGTGGCTGTGCTGTACCCTGGCCCCAGATTAAAAGCCGTGCAGAGTGGCACTGACTCTGTGTCTCTGTGGGGTCAGGTACGCCCCCGCCTGCGGCGACCAGTGGGGATGGCAGCAAAGTAACTGCCATGGAGGGCTCGTTAGAGAAGGAGTGAAAGAGCCTGTCTGACTTTTCAGGGGGGGGGGGGATTGAGGTTGCAGGAATGAGCATGCAGAAAAGTGTTATGGCCGGGCAGCAGTACGTAGACTTCATGTCCTGGGGGGTTAACTGTCTCACCAATCTATTTACCCCCCCCCCCCCCAACTGTGCAAAGGGGTTAAAATATAGAAGTCTGCTGAAGTGTGAGGGTTCCTACCCTGGACGTTTTGCCGTGTGGGGGGCACAGGGGTGACTGCGTCTGATGCATATCCTCCGTTATCTGGAAGCCCACAGAAACCCAAAAGAGTGAGTGGCCAGGAGACTCGGACCGAAACTTTTATTTATTTATTTTAACAATTAAAATAAAAAACACCAGAGTTATTGAGCGCCGTTTAAGCTAGGGGGCGCTGTCAGCCTCTCCTCAGAGGACATGACAGCAGACAGGCCCCGCAGGCCGGCCCATGCCGTGCGTATCGCAATTATTGCTGAGCTGAAGCCTTTGCCTTGTCAGCCCCCCTGACTTTTTGCCAGAGACAAACAACAGAATAAAATGTGCCAGATGTACATTGTGGAGCCGGGAGCCGCCTGCACCGTGATTGGCCAAGGGTTGGCAGTCCCACACGGCGGCTGTCCGCCTCTGCGTGCCGAGCTCCACGCTCATCTCCAATTAGAGCTGCTTCATTGGTGGCATGTCGCGCCTTTCCTCACATAGTTACCCCAAAGTGCACAAACTAAAAAAGCCGAGATGATTGGAGGAAGCCAAATGCGCGTGATGCGCAGAGCTGATCCTGCAAAACCTAAGCCATTCCTCCGGCTGTGGGGACGAGGCCAGCGTCGGGGAACTCCGAGCCAGGTTATGGGGCCCAAACCCCAACCACTTTCTCAGCCGATGACTGGCAGACAACATATGGAGGGAACCCTGGCAGAAAAAAAGTATGGAGATGCGTGGGTTAGCATTCTGCTAACATGCTAGCTTTACTCACCTATTAGTGTGAGTAACATTCCAGATGGAACCAGTCTCAACTGGATTTAGTGGGTGCAAAAGAGGTCTGCATTAGTCACCAGTATCCTTACTGGAACAACTTCTGCTGGACAACCCTGAGATGTGCTGTGGGTGGGATGCTTAACCTAAAATAACCTTAAACCTGATAGTGGTAGCAACACGGTGGTGCTGGTGGGCAGTGGGCTGTCAGGCACAGCTCGAACCCGGGACACCGCAGAGAGGCCTGTTTGGCCAGGCCTTGGCCTGTTAGGTGTGAGTCACAGGCCAGAAGCCCCTTTTTGTGTGAGTGTCTTCTGTTCGGCCTTAGGTGAGACACTTACCCTACATGCAGACTGATGTAAGCTTTCACAAGCCTGTCAGTCTGAAGCAGCACACATATCCGTGTGGGCAGGTGTGATTTTTAAGGATTTTCTTGCCGAAGCCTTAATGTGTTTTGTGTTGCAGCGGTTTCCGAAGAAGAGGGAGATCCTGCCAATATGGTTTAAAGCATATTTCAGTGACTAGCGGATGTCTTGGATGAAACAGCACAGGCTGTCTCTATAATGCTGTGTTGTTGCTCTTCTGCAAGCCAAATTAGAATCATCCTGGGAAGGATAAAAAACGCCCCACCCCCCGCCCGGCTGTCTGGTCTGTTTAAGCAGATTTATGGTTTACCTGCCTGATGATTGGGTGTGTGCTATCTGCTCAGGCTTGGCCAGAGCGATCACCACTGGGCAGTGAGTGACTTAATTAGATGTGATTAGATTCATAATGCATTTTCACACCTTTATCTTCAGACATATTTCTTGTGGAAACATCCTCATGGGTTTTACTCTTCTAGTCAGAGTCATTGTTGTAATTCTGAGGTGCACTTGCATACTCGTAGTAACCTGGACGATGCACTCAGCATTAAAATCTTCCCCTGGTATAAGCCAAATGATTTAATAACTGGGAAAATCCCTCATATCGCAGCTCTTCTGAACCAGTGGAGGTCCGGCAAGTATGCAGTTGCTGTAAATTCTGTTGTATTAATTTGCTTTTAAAAGAGCCGTTTGGTTGCTTGCCGAGTGCTTTATAAGGAAGTGAGGGAGACGCTTCTCATTTGATGCCACTGCTTCGAAATATGTGATTCTCGAGAGACACTCGAGGGGCCGTCCTGCTCAGACAGGGTGAACCTGGCTGTGGGGACATGGAGTGTGGTTTCTGCGAGGCATCAGACTTCACGGTGGGAAATAGCCTGCAGGCCACTTTCCTCCCCCTCTCCCGCTCGCCTATGGTGGTCCCGTCTCACTCGCTGCCTGCGAGCTCACCCCCGTGAGTCACAGCCCCAGCCCTTCCTCAGGAAGCAGCACCCCGTTTGCCGTAGGGTCGTGTGACTTTTCGCAAACAAAGGAACTGTTTGATTTGTTTGTGAAAGAGTTTGGGAGTCCGGAGATGTGGGAGAAAGGCGTGTCCTGTCGAGGGTCTCAGGTAAATCTGGAGGCGTGGCTTAGAGGGCGTCATGTGGCTCCGTGGGTTAGGGTGCTGTGCCTGTGGTCGGAAGGTTGTTGGTGTGAATCCTGTGGTCAGCAGAGCAATTTCATTGCTGGGCTCCCTTAACTTCCAGTTGCTCCAGGGACTGTTTGACCTGGCTTTCACAAAGAAAAAAAATACAATGCTTTAGATAAAATGGATGAAAATGGAAATGGAAACAACATTTGTGTGGAGTCTGGAGGGTTTCTTAGAATGGCCATTCGGGAGCGGCTGTTGGTATGGTGCTGGGGGGGGTGGTTGATGTTATAGGGGCAGCAGGGGGCGCTGGGGACACACGGCTGTGACAGGACCCCCGAGAGAGGTGAGGAGCGCTATACTGGCAGTCTCTTTGTGAGCTCCGTTCGTCATGTCTAATGGGACGGTGCCCACACAGGGGGTCTGAGGAGGCGTAAAACGGAGCCCCAGCGAAAAGGGCCGACTCTGATTGCAATTGGCCAGCAGGAGACACCAGATCCCGCCTCCCGCCACTAGTTTGATGGGATACGATCACTGGGCCACAGGGGGGGGGTCATTCTGTGAATTCGTCAGTGCTGGCTCCATCGCCATCTGGAATCTCCTAAGCAGTCCCCCCCCCCGGGGGTTACCAGACAGGCGTGATGCCCGCTGCCTTTCCTGTTATCCCTGTGAGGTATAAATTGAGCTCAGCGCCCCTCAGGGCTACGGGAAGCATTAGCCTAGCGTGAGTTCAGTGGAGGCTCCACAGACAGCATTTAAATGAGCGGTTGCCTTTGTGAGTTTCTTTTTTCCACACGGAAGCTCTGGTCCCGAATAAGTCTGAAATATCTGTGCTGGTTTTACCCATGATACTCTGGGCTTATCAGCGTTTCTAGGGTACTGGCGTATGGGAGGCGCCCCAATGCCCAGCTGGAGCCTCAGGCTTAGCAGTAGGAAGCCAGCCGCTGACCCCATCCTCTCCCTTCCCTCCGCAGGGTCGCCATTGTTATAGCTGTGGGGGTCTTGAGGCTTTCAGCAGCGGTAACCTTTGGTGAAATATCAGTCGATCTCCATCTTTATCCTTTGATCTGCCTCCTGGCAGATCTCCTACCCACGCATCGCCCCCCACAGTCTACGCTGTGTACTACAGGACCTGAGGCTGCGTGGTCAGTTGCTGTATGATGCCTTGCTTTTTAGGGATATTTATAAACTCTGTCCTGGCTGAGTGTGAGCCCTCATAAAAGGACGCTGGGAAGTGCCGGCAGGTGACAAGGGACCCCAGTGGGAGTGCAGGTTGTGTCATACCATTGATTTGTGATCATGTCGTTGGGAACATCATTTACATCCAGTGCTGCGAAACCCAGGTCTCACTGTTTCTGTCCCTGGGATTTAGCTTTCCATGGCTGGCGGGGCTCCGTACGCTGTCCCCCCATGAGCACCTCGAATCATTTTGTTCACTCCACAGGCCATGCTGTGTGTCTCTGTGGCCACTTCTTACTGGGGTCAGAAGTTTTTTAAACTGGCGGATTCTGACACAGATGCGCACGCACACACACAGGCACGCACACACACAGGCACGCACACACACAAACGCCTGTGCAGAGGAGAGGGCAGACCCAGCCTCGGGCTTCACCTGTGACTAAAACGGAAGATCTCTGCAGAGCGCCTCAGGACGGCCATCTCTCAGTAAGCGGTCATGCAAAGCCTCCTGGGAAAAGTGCAAAGGCAGCAGCCAGGTCTGACTCACTGGGGTGCACATGCTGCTGTTGTGTGTGACACCCGCCCCACCCCGCATCCTGCATGGCGGAGGAGCTATGGGCAAAGCCGAGGTCACCTTCGGGGGGTTCTGAGCATCAGCAGGGAGCCGGAACTGCGATTCCAGGACTGAGGTAGTGTAAGAAAATAAGATGATGCAATAACATGTGCTGCCCTTTATCAGTGCAGATTCAACACTGATTATTTCTAGTTTATCTGCTTCTGTGTGTCTGTGATGTATACTGCATGTCTGTGATGTATACTGGGTGTCTGTGCTTTATTCTATGTCTGTGATGTATACTGTGTGCGTTGTATACTGTGTGTTTGTGCTTAATGCTGTGTCTGTGATGTATGCCGTGTGTCTGTGTTGTATACTGTGTGTTTGTGCTTAATGCTGTATCTGTGATGTATACTGTGTGTCTGTGCTTTATTCTTTGTGTCTGTGCTTTATTCTTTGTGTCTGTGATGTATACTGTGTGTCTGTGGTGTATACTGTGTTTGTGCTTAATGCTGTGTCTGTGATGTATAATGTGTGTCTGTTGTATACTGTGTGTGTCAGTGCTTTATTGAGATAATTCCCTTCACTCTTAGTTTGTGTCCCTTTTTTGCTTCCCTTTAAACTTGATCCTAATATTACTCAGGGACTGAAGGCAGCACCTAAAATTCCTCAGATGTTTCTGCTGAAACCAAGAGCCAGAATCCTTTGTCCTTTTTGTCCTCATACAGATAAAAAAAAAACA
This sequence comes from Brevimyrus niger, assembly GCA_015164015.2. Lineage (NCBI taxonomy): Eukaryota > Metazoa > Chordata > Actinopteri > Osteoglossiformes > Mormyridae > Brevimyrus > Brevimyrus niger. The sequence goes on from JAABNY020000019.1 coordinate 15,605,873, forward strand.
GCTCCTCATACCTTCCCTCTCTACACTAAATTATTGTTCTTGTTATCTGGAAGCCCAGGGGATACACAGGGCTCGATAGCCAGAGGATTTCTCCGGGACAATTCTGGAGCCGACTTCTTGAAACAGATTCTATTTGGATTCATATCACGAAAAATCCAAGCTCCTGTCGTCTGTCATGCCGCGCTCACCAGCGCTTTCTTCCAGGGAGGTGTTTTTACTTTGGTTATCCTGGTGGCATCACTCTGTTTTCTTCTCATTTTCCGTCTCTGCGGTGTTTGATGCATCTCCGAATTGAGCTCCAATTCCTTTCGGCCCGTTGGATGCCATTTTAGCGGACTCGTGGCATTCCACGCTGAATGATTTTTGTAATTACCAGATGTGAGCAGACTGTATTCATAGAACAAAGAGCAACTCTAATGTCCATCTACATATGATTTTCTCACAGTATGAAATAGGAAAACGCAAGCGATTACAGAAGCATTTGTGAGGGATAACTCTCCACCGTGGTAGATGGTAGTTACCTGTCTTGGTGTTGTTGAAGCAAGGTGGAAGAAAACACAGACAGGTAGCCCGTCAAATAACATTAAGTAGTGTGGTGTGTATGCCTAGGAGGACATCCAAAGCTATCCCATAATACTTTCTTCCTGGCAGTGCAAACTCCAGTCAGGGTGCTTATAATCTCCCGTAGTCTCATCTCCGAGACGAGCGCCATGCAGGGGTGAGTGGGCGGCATCTCTTAGTCCCGGATGCGTATTGGAGGTCCCTACAGATGCAGACACCTGGGGGGCTGGGGGGAGGGGGGCACTGTCTCACCATGTGTGTGACCTGTCAGCCTCATGCTAGCTAGACGGGCTGACGGGAGCCTGAGACACTACTGTATTTTTAGCAAATTAACATAGAATCATGTAGCACTGTGTTTTGGGGGGGGCGGGGGCATGCTGTTTAACCGGATTGTTACTGATTCAGATCCCAGCGATGTCATTCTGCTTCTGTGAGTTGTTGTGTAAGTCTTTTGCTTTAGTAAAAAAAAAAAAAGCAGCCATGTAAGTGAATAAATTGTGAGCTTTAGATAAAAGCAGTTGATAAACAACTTTAATTAGTCATATTTAATAATTAATAATGATTTTTTTTTTTTTTTTTTTATCCTCGGAATCGCTCTGAAGTGCTTGTGAAGTGGAAGGTTCCGCAGCCCCGGGTGTGAAGCCCTGCTTCGTTTGCAGGCCACAGCCTCTGATGAGATGCAGTTCATTAGTGTCTAATGATCCAGATCAGAACAGAATCATAATAAAAATGGAGGGCTGTCAACTATGGTCAGCTGGCTGAAGTGAGATTTTCAAAATGGGACAATTCTGCACACATATGCACAAGTAAATAGTCTGTAGGGTTTGCAAACTGCCCAACGCTTTTGATGCAGCTTATTTTCAATTTATAATGGAATAATATAGATTTGCCATAAGATTTCTTGCATGGGTGTGAGAGTCTGAAGGGGTGAGTGTCACCCGGATGTGTGAGGTTAGGCAACCCTGTAAAAGTAATAACAGGGGAAAAAAGCATCCAGCCTGATGAAACGCTGAACTCCTGGGCCACTCACTTCCCGTGTTCATGTGAAAGATCCGGCCCGGTCCAGTCGGCCAGGGCTGCACTGGTGAGGAAGGAAATACTTGACTAATGCCCTGCGTTATTGGTGACAACGGCCACCATATTCTGGGTTACTCTGGGTTACAGGAAACGCCGGGATTGATGGCGGTTCTCCAAGGCATTCGGGAGAGATGCCGTCTGATAAGACACTTTGATGTGGGCGGCCGTGGGACAGGAAGGCCCCTCTGTGCTCATATGCTGGTGTCGCTGTGACGTCTGTGAAGGATTAGTCATCTGAGTGAGGGACGGATCCCCGCCAGGCGGGACGGGGGGGGTGCACACCTCTGTGAGTTGGCGTTTGGCGCTACACTCGACTTGCGGCCCATAACCCCCCCGGGGTAAGAGATGGCTATCTCCCTCTCTCCAGGACATGCTCTAGGGAACATCCTGCCTGCTCAGGGGGGCAATATGAGACCTGAGGGAACCGGGTCAGCTGAGGGCAGGGTGGAGGTGGAGCTTACTGATATACCCGCCAATCAACAGGCTGGCTGTCTCAGCACAGGGTCACCTGCGCCCATCTTTGCTGTGGTTCCCAGAAGGTGTGCTTCCCTGCATTCTGCTGGGTTCCCCTCCTTTAAGGGCCGTGCTCCAGAGCTGCATGTGGTACCCTGGTTCCCACCCCTGTAGCAGCCTTGACCACAAATGTTGCCACCGCGGCTTTGGACGGATGCCGGTACACATTTTCTTGTCACTGAATGGCACTGCAGTGGGCCAGTGACAGCAGTGACTCCCAAAGAGGTGTGTACCTCATTAGGTTATGGACATGGCTGAGAGAGTAATCATATTCGTTGGGCCTTAACCCCCTAAGCAAGGCCGTTAACCCCCACTAGATTGACCCTGCTCTCTGGCCACATCTTTGGTGCTGATTCGGTCATGTCAGACAAAATCATCTGTTGCATAAATGTCAACATAAATGTTTGTGGGAGTCGCCTGGTCATCCTGAATGCCAGTGGGCTGCATTTCCAGCTCACTGCCTGTTTCCACTGAGCCAGAATGCAGCTGAGCGGGCAGCAGTTCGCAGGCACGTGTGAAGCTTTGAGCTCCTGCAGAATGGATCCAGCCCCTCTGGCATCTGGGGAACCGTGTTTAGACCCAGAGCCCAAAAGTGCCTGAAAAGAAAACAGGTGAACACTCTGAGCCAGGCAGCCACAAAATCCCCCCCACCTCCAGTTAGCGTATGTGCTTGGAGCTTCCTCACTAGCCAGCTATGCCTTGTGGGACTTTTTGGCCTCCCCCTCGGCCCAGTGCCAAGGGGGGGTTGGCATTCAGATGCATGACACACGCTGCTACGTGGCAAACGCTGCCCAGCGAGGCAGCAGGAAGGCATAGGGACGTTCCTGGGCTCCTTCCCGTTTCCCAGAATTCAGAGCATGAGTCTGTTGTATGACCCCTTATCAGCTAATCTGGTACTGATTTGGTTTTGTTGGTCTTTTTCCCAGAATTCAGAGTGTAGGTTTGCCATCAGACCTGTTACCAGCTGCTCTGGTGCTGATCCGGTTTCATACGGGCCTACCCGCCTGTTTCCCAGAATGCCCCTTACCCACCCGATAGGGGATGTGTTCTGAGGGAGGAAACACTGTCTGCTGAGTTTCAGACATCCTGCTCTCCTCATATGAAACGCTGCTGTCTGTGAGTCAGACAGGAGCAGATTAAAATCACCGTTGCTGCTGCCCTTTGGGGTGACTGTGTCAGTTCTGCCGGCTGCAGTAATGAAAACCTTTTTTTTTTAATCACTGCTCTCTACCAAGGAGTCCCTATGATGTGGGAGCTTTTATTACACGCGGTCTTCTGTCAGCTATAGTGTCGTAGCCTACCAGTCCTCATATTACAGGCGACTTGGGATGGCTTAACAGGAGAACAGCAATTCCAAAACGATGCCCTTATCTCTGGACTACATCCCTGGAAGGCGGAGCCACGCTGAGCCACACCCGTTCCACAGGGTGATGCGCATGGCCAGGGGGAGCCACAGTGAGCTACATCCCTTATGCGTGTTGGTCCCACAGGGCCAGAGAGAAGGTGGAGCCACCATGAGCCACGCCCCCTGCCATGGCTGGTGCTGCGGGGCCGGGGAAGGCGGCGCCACCATGAGCCACGCCCCCTGCCATGGCTGGTGCGCGCCTGAAATCATATGTAGACGGACATTACAGTTGCTCTTCATTCTATGCAGTCTGCTCTAATGGGAACTGCACATAATCTGGTAATTACACAAAGCACCCCTAGTGTCACTAACTGCTTTTCGTAGTGCCTGCTCCTGAAGAACCCGGCGTTGGCTGCCCAATGCCTCCTCTCTGGGTTTTTTAACCTTTTTTTGCATTCAGCTCGGTGTCCCCCCCTCGATCCCTGTCCTCCCTGCGGCCGGCAAGCTCTGCCCAGACGGCAGTGAATCCCCCTCGTCTCCGAGCTGGAGGGGATATACCTTCGGGAGCAGACCGAGCCGCCTGCCAGGGCCGTGGGTAATTACACGGCCGAAGCTGCAAATATTTTCCATCTTACTCACACTCCACCAGCCCCCCCCCCCCCCCCCCCCCCCCCCCCGGCCCTCCGTCCCCCCCCCCCCCCCCCCCCCCCCCCCCCCCCCCCCCCCCCCCCCCCCCCCCCCCGCCCCC
>JAABNY020000019.1:15610216-15644260 GCA_015164015.2 Brevimyrus niger
TAACCCAGGCGGAGACTCGAACCCGGGTCCCAGAGGTGTGAGGCAACAGTGCTAACCACTGCACCACCATGCCACCCTGAAGCAAAAACCACCCAGCTAATACATACCCACCCACCCCTCCAGACAAAGATAGGGTAAATTGAGAACAGGCCCTGAATTTTAAGTGCATTATTCCGACAGCACATCAAAAACCCTGCCTTTTTGTGCAAAGGCCAGGCTGTTTAATGATTGAATTAGCCACCGTTGAAACAATCACATCCTGTGAATGGGATTTAACCCTTTAGGGTGTTGGTGCCTCTAGTCCCCCCTCAGAAAGATGTCACCCCCCCCCCCTCCCCCAACTGCGTACAGATGGTGAAGGGGGCACAGGGGTGAGGGGGGGGGAATATCGGGAAGCCACTAAGTGGCCGTTTTGTTGGCTTCTAGCTGCTGCTCCTTAGAAACAGACTGTCCAGCCAGATCATGTATTTGTCCGGTTAAATAAGCAGATAAGCAGATCTGGGCTTTAAATAGGTGAAGATATTTAAGAAAAACACACAAGTTTGTTTGGATGAGAACGTCTGCAGAGGGTTGTAATGACAGAACGTGGGAGCTGCAGCTGGCCTTCCTGTGTGCGAACGCGGCTGCCTGATCTCAGCGCTCCTCCAGAAACGGTAGTTTCCGCTTCACCGTTTGTTTCTGCTCCCTGTAAGAGGAACAGCACATGTGGTGCATAATCAGCGGGCTGAGCATGCTGCAGTGCACGTCTACGAGCTGAGAAACATCACCAGAAGGTCACGTGTTCAAATCCCAGTCACAGTGGTTCTGCAAAAAGTACGCATGCATGAAAAACAGAGGCGGGATACGGACCTGGGTGGTGAATCAGCCCCCCCCCCCCCTTTTCTGAAAAATAAATGCAGAAAAACCATCAAATTCCTGCAGGACAGTTTTAGTGAATCTTGCCTACATTTCGGCTTAACACACTTATAATGGGTTGAGACCTTCTAGCACTTTCCATTTCTCAGTGACATTTGTTTTTGTGCGAGAACATCTGGTTTTCAGACTCAGACAGTATGAACATGAACAGGCGTATCTACATGCATGTAGCAAATAGACCACTGGGGGGCACTCTCCCACGCGGTGCGTCACTCCCATGAGGGGCTCTGACTTCACCGGCCCAGTGCAGGGGGGCGGCCTCTTCACCCGGCCATAAATGAGACACACACAGTCTGCCCCGCTTCCTGCAGTTTATGGCACCCCCCCTGGCAGATCAGTTTCTTCCGCGGCCTCTTCCCGTTGGCCGGCTCGACACTTTCCAGGCCGGGGCAGCGCGGGGGGGGGGGAGGTTGCAGGTGCCCCACGCGGATGTCTGCCGGGCTCAGGGGACAGTCAGGATCACCGATGGGGTTCATAAAGACTGACAGGGAATCTTTACCGCCATGGATCGCAGCGAGAATGCCTTAATGACAGCGGACATGTGACACATTAGCAAGGCCGCTACCCGAGCCAGGAGAGGTCTGTGTGACAATCTACACCTTCCAGCTTGACTTTGTTTCGGGCGCTAACATGGGGTGATGAGGAGGGGTGTGTCCTGTGGGAGTTCGGTCCTGTTCAGAGGCTGTCAGACGCCGCCCTTTTTCCATCTCTCTGATTTCGGCGTGTAAAACAACAGAAATAAACAGTAGCTGAGTATGACAGCTCAGCGGGTAGAGACCATGTAAGCTTCTAGCAGGGGCTGAACGCTTGTAAATGTGTCCGTCCATCATTCATCTTGCTGGTGTGGACACCCGACGTGTTTCACCGGCACCCAGTGCCGTTTGATGGGGGACAGCCGCCAAGGGCACCATCATCTGAGAGGGCAAACTGGCGGTACCTGTGAGGAACACCATCTGAGACAAAGTCAAACTGGGCAATGACATCTGCCAGTAGGGGGCGCCGGTGGTGGAGTTGGCCTCGTGTGGCATGGGCCTCGACGGACGTTGCCCACACCGGGGGAGCTTTTCAGACGGCATTCTTCAGAAACTGAGGATATTGGCCCATGATACATTGTATTTTTTCACATGACATTTGACTGAGACCCTGAAAAATCTCTGCCTCTGGCATATTTTTTGTACGTTCTTTGGCAGAAAAATGCACCTGAAATGTTGAGGTTGTTCAATCAAAATTCTGGTTTCAAAACTTTAAACCCAATTATGACAAAATTTTGTTGAATTGGTGCTGGTGTGAATTGGTGTTTGGCCGGGGGAGTGATCCCATTAGGTGTCATGTCAGGCAGAGTGCCCGGCCCCACAACCACTACTAACCCACCCTGGCCTCCGACCCCAAAAGAAAAATACCTTCCTTGCTTGTATATTACTTTTTTCTGCTAAATATCTAAATGGGGAGATTACTGCACAATTTCTTTGTCTAATTTCTGCAATTACCTGCGTTTGACAGGAAGGAGGTAGGCCACACTCCGCTCTCAGGATCATCTCGTCACTACTGACCTGTGTGTTACATTACCTGCCCATTGCTCTCCACGAAGAGTGCCCCCTGGTGTCTTTTGGTTGAAATGGCATCGTTCCCCCTCAGCACTGACCACCTGTCAGGCGCATCTGCAGGAAACATCAGTGTTCCCCAGCTCACCCCAGATAACAGTGAATAGCAAACAGGGGAATCTCCATTAGCCCGCATGCCATGACATCAGCATGGTGCTGTGAACCCCGGGCTGAGTACTGAAACATGACACCACTGAGGCGAAACATTGATTTCATACTAAAGTGCAATGGAGTAGATTTAGCAATAGAGGATTTGATAAGAGGAAGTGCAGTAGAGCACAGGGATAAGCTGACCAGTAAATGCCACTGCGATTGCAGTGAGCGCAGTGAGTGATGCGCGGTCCAGGTTCGGTTCCCCCAAGGCAGGGTGCAGTGACTGGCCAGCCAACAGGACCCAAGCCACTTGCACTAGTGGATCCTTATCATGGACACATGATTAGGAGACCCTGAGGCTTTGGACTGAGGACAGGCCCTGCCCCCGCCTGCAGAGGTTACCTGATGACTTGGGGGTGGGGCTTCTCAGCCAGTATGAATGCTGGAATGGGTGTAGTCATGAGGTGAAGGCCAATGAGGGGGCATCACAAACACCCCTATTGGAATCCTTTTGGCAGCAGCTGAAGCAGCAGCCTGAAGGCATCCAATCACAGTGCAGCTAGACACATGAGGGGGTGTAGCCGAATGTGATCACCTGACACGATACCAAGAAGAATTAGTGATGTAGAAACATGCACTTATCCCCGGCCCTGCATGAGAGCCGTTTCCTTGGCTCTCAGCGCCTGGACGTCTCCTGCTAACAGCGGCACTGTGATGCTAACCACAGAGATACGCAGCGGTTTGTTCCAGAACGCGCTTCCCTGCACGCCCCCATCTGCTCCGTTACCTCATTGCAGTCGTTGATTTATTTCTCAGGGGCTCAGGCTGTAAACAAAGAACTGCTTACACTTTATTACCTGTTTGGAGTTCAGAGAAAAATCAGATTTATTTTTTATTGCCAATAAATAATAAATGGTGAATTTTCTTATATGCTAACACAAGCTGGTTTGGAGGTGCTCTTTGTATCGGCACCATGCTACTGGAAGCTACTGGGTTGTATTTAATTTGGTCTTGTTATGTTAACATTTTTCTTTTTAATAGGTGTAAAATAGATGCCGAGCTGTTAGCCCAACGCCACTTTAAATTGCTTGGTGATTCATTCACTGACTTATAATGAGAAAACAACTATGAAGTCATTCATTTTTTTTCAGCCGGAGAGGATCAGGTGATCATTAATCTTGTGGGCCCTTGCAGAGCCTAAAATAAATGTTTATGCTTTACCCCAGATCCCTGCTTACTAGACTGACCTGTCAGTGCACTCCAGAGTCTTTTACGTTTGAATTGTGACCGTCTTCCTTAAATCCATTTCATATATACTAGTCAAATTTTGTTTTTAAGCTAAGCAAATTAATGTATACATTTGGCACTGGAGTGGTCTCAGTGGAGTCTGTTATTCTGTATGAAGGTAAACTTTTTAAACATGGGGTAAACATGTTAACACCTGAGTGTGGTAAGGTTTTATTTGGTTGTACTCCTGTTCAGAGCTAGAACAGAGCTCACTTGGTACTGTGGTATGAGCAGACAGAACTCAGAACAGGGGGCAATTAAAACAGTATTTGAGATCTGACAGGAAATAAAAAGTAGAGCCTCTTTGCACTCGTACTCGTCCTTCAGGTGGGCCGGTTTAAACCAATCAGAATCCAGGGTCTCTTGGCACTTGCCCCCTAGCCTTCATGTGGGCCCATTATAACCAATCAGAATCACTTTAAACCACACAGGTCACTTATGTTTTTCAGTCAAATCCAAGAGCTGTCTGACCTGGCCAAAATAACACAGCCAAAATAACACAAGTTGCCTTTAGTTTAGGACATGTGTGATGGTTTGTTAGGGTGGCTCGTTGGCCGAGAGAGTGGAGCCATTGCCTGTTTTCTGAAGAGCGTCAGGTTTGATTCTGGTCACACCCCCTCGCCTTGGTCGACCATGTCATGACATTTTGCCTGCCTTTTCCTGCTGAACCGGCAAGGACCTTGGGTTTGTGTTAATATGTCTTGCAGGAGCCTGGAGCACCAACAAACTGGCCTGGATGTTTGTTAGTTTGCTGAAGGGGGAGCAGGATCAGAGAGTAGGAGGCCGTACACAGGGCCACGGTATGTGTGTGTGTGTGTGTGTGTGTGTTTGTATTGATGTATTGATATGTATATATTGCATTGTGGGGACCACATTTCCCCATAGTGTGATAAAAACCTGTTATTTTGACATTGTGCAGACAATTTTTTTTCCACAAGGTGAAATTTTATAAAAATCCATGAATGCAATCCAAAAACTAAAAATGCCAAAAGTCCCGTATTTTGTTTTGTTACTTATGGTTAAGGTTGTAAATGAATGGACGGTCCCCACAAAGATGTGAATACAAACAGGTTTATCTTTCTCTATGTGTGTATACCACTCTCTCCCTGTGTACCTCTCTTCCTCTTTCACACCTCTGTGTGTGCGTGTATGTGTGTGTGCATACCTCTGTATGTGTGTGTATGTGTGTATGTGTGTGTGTGTGTGCATACCTCTGTATGTGTGTGTATGTGTGTGTGTGTGTGTGTGCATACCTCAGTATGTGTGTGTCTCTCTCCATCTCTCTCCCTGTCTTTTGTGCTTCCTGCATGTCTGTGTGCCTGCGCACATTGCAGGACAGCTGCCATGCTCCTTCAGGCGCCTGGCTTCCAGCCAATCAGAGCTTGTGAAATCTGTGCCGCTGCAGTTCAGTGTGTCAGACGTGGGTGGCGCTCAGCCTGGCCGCTGCACTCGCTGCACTGCACTGCGCTGCGGGCTGAGGGCAGCTCATGGGCCTCCCTCCCGCATGGGAGCGTACTGAAGCGCAGAACAGGAGCAGAATATCACAGCGGCACATCAATGTGGCTAAACTCTCACTTCTGTTTTTAAATAATCTTCTGTAAAACTGATCACAGGAGCAAAACTCTGCTTCCCTGAGATTTTAATTAATGTTTTAATTACCATAAAAAAGAAACACAAACGTTCTCTTTGGGAATTTCTGCAACACTAGGCAAAATGCCCCAATTTTGTGCATAATTATCTGCATGCACTGTGCAGTTTTCCCATTGCCTTGTGGGATGGCGGAGACTCCACCCACGATGGGTCCTTGCGTGATACAGACACTTGTCTTCCAGAGGCAGGGGGTCAGTCAGACACATGTGTGCTTTAGCAGGACATACAGGATGTCAGCTTCCTGTGATGATGCTGATGATGACTGACATGATGATCCAATACTGCTCTACTGACAAAGATGCTGATCACTTTAAAGTGTTGGGGCAGCCTTTGGGGGGCTTTTGCCCGCAGCTATGATTTGCGGTGTAGCATGGAGATGACGTTACAAATAACTCTGCAGTTACATGACACCAATTATTTTACTTTCAGCCAATGTCTGTTTTTACCCAACTGTTGCACTATTTGTATTTCTATAAAACATTATTGTTTACTGAGTCAATAATGCCAGGCTATTAACTAATGTGCCCTCTGTTGGTCAGCAGGAGGCATAAGTACAGCTCAGAGCATTATATGAAATATAGCCTCAGTACACAATGTTCACCCTCGCAGAACCACACAGCCAATCACATCACTTCCCAGGGATCAGGAAACCTGTTCCAGTATTTCAGTTAATCTGTGGCTTGGGGGGGGGCAAAGCTGTAATTTCCTAGTGTCCCAAAATAGGCCAATGAGAGATTGCAAAGTTATGCTGAAACTTTTACTTTAATGGCACTCATGAAAGTCTTGGAAAAAGCTACAGATGTAGTGAGGAAAAGCCTGTGTAAGGAAACTCATTCACTGTCACTTCAGGTGCTAGGAAAACCCATGGACTGTCCACCGCGAAAGCGCTTTCACTCATTTCACTAAGCTGAACTAGATGCCCCAATGCACACAAAGGCCAAGGGCCTCTTTTAGCTGGAAAACACACCTTTGTCTTAGTGTCTCTTTTCAATAATTCTAATTCTAATTCACAACGAGCCACGGAGGGAAGCCAATCCAGGTTAGTTCAGGGTTAGGTCAGTCCTTGGCTAGTAGTTCTGCATATGCATCCATCTATCCATCCAACCATCATTTACAACCACTTATCTGGGGGGGGGGGGGATTGGAGCTTATCCCAGAAATGACACAAGACAGGGGATCCTCTGGATCTGATGGTTCTGAGTCACCATTGAATCTATGTATTTAAATTAATCTTTTAATCTATAACAGGATGGATGCAAGCTTCTTTATCCACAGTTTTCTCTTTTCTCATAGGGCATAATTTCTGTTTGTTTAGTGAATTTATTATTCATGATATACGGCTGCCCTTGTTCGTTCACCGTAGATAAAAACAGTGGCTGTTCCCTCTGTTTTGCCATCCTAAAATGAATGCGGGCAGATGCATGTCTTGGAGTTAATGTTGTTTTATGCTAAGTATTGTTATTCAGAGACATTGTGCTGGCAATCGCTTAAGTTACTGTAAAGAATAATCTATACGGATAATGTGTTTAATCATCAAAGCATATCACTCTTCAATAAGCCACTGACAGCATGAATTCTCATTAATGCTGTTTATTTAAAACACTCAAATTTTCAAAATGGGCACAATAAAACAATAAAAGGAAACGTGAGCTGAGCTTTGGGCCTTTGTTGAGAAGATTACCTAAATCTGGTTACGGTGGCGCCCCCTATCGGTGGTTTGAACTACCCTGAGTCGGCTCAGATCACATTGTAATGTGCATGCTCTTATACACAGAACAGGGCCAGGAAACTGGGAATATCCTCAAATTAAGTCAAAAAGGTTGCGTGGAACCAAAAGTAATTAAATCGGTATTTTATTAAAATAAATCGTGTCCCGTATTCTCGTTGGTCTAATGCTGGCTTCTGCTTTATTACATCCCCCCCGTTGTGTTGCTGTTAATGAGACAGGTCAAGCTGCTTTACAATCCCAAGAGCCAGCGGCTGTGTAAGTGATGGTTTTATTTGTTCTGTAATGTACGAGCCACAGATATGTACATGGAGCATACGTGCGAATCCCATGTGCCCGCTAAGGTAAGCTAACCGAACTAGGCTTTAAGTGCTCCTCGTGGGGGTTTGACTGACCTGAGTGCCCAGTGTTCGCCTTGTGTGAATGTGCAAGTGACCCAGACAAGCCAAGCCTTCGGGATCTGTCCTGGCCCGGCGATTAGCGGTGAATGCGGAGGAAGGACTGGCAACGAGGGAATAAGGCGTCCTGTCAATAAAACTGGCCAGTAAAACCACGGGATGAAAACAATGATCATTAAGTAATTATCATTAAAAAAACAATAAAAATGTTAATAATTATACTGTACATTTTTTAAAAAAAATAACCACAAATAGTGTGCAAATTAAGATTCGTCGCCTTGATCGCTGAACTGTATTTTGAAACGAAGAAATTTTGAACACATGCTTTCTTTAGAATAAGCTAATGAGAAAATGAGTGTCCAGATGTTTTGGACACAGATTTTGTGTTCCAGCGGTAATGCGATTATGCAAAAACAGGGAGAATATTAACAAAAACCGCTCCGTCCCACATAACTGGGTTTAAAGACGTCCCCATTAGCATACCTATTGTAGCGTGGGACAGAGGTGACAAAGCAAGTGCTTTCCGTTTAAATGATTCTGAATTGGGCTGAAATTTCTTTTGTTACCGAAGCGGCTACCCTTCCCCCATCCAGCGCCGCACCCACAGCCCACGGCCATGTCGCACGTTCACAAAGTAATGATATATCCCCAAAAAGCTACATCAATGGCAAAAAATGTAAAATACACATATGGCTAATTGTCGTACGCTTCAGGAACTTGTTTAATGGCTTTTGGAAAATGTACAGCTCTGGATTGCATGTAAGCAGCCCTTCGGTCAATTTTGAAGGTAAACACCAATAGTAGCGTACCATCATTATTATTGCACGGCTGTTATTGCCACTGCCGTTGCGCTGAAATGTATTACACTGGCAAATATGAAACTTGACCCAGGTGTGCGCAGTCGTTAAAATGTTTATTTCATTTATTTTAGGATGACCTTAAGCCTATATTATTCCGGACATTACTCATGTAAACAGCGGTTGGGTCCCAAAAGACAACATCGCCATTCAGACGGAGAAAATACATCACTTTGCTGCCTAAAATGAAATTCGCCCTGGATGTTTTCTGCTCAGCGGCTTAGTGTCTGGTAAGGAACATACGGGCAGCCGACTACGGCCAGCTGCCAGACAAGCCCGGGTGTCCCGAGGATGTTCCCACTGTCCGGGAACCTCAATTACCTCTAAGCTGTTTCACGTGGCTTTGCGAGAGCGAAGGAAGCAGCTGCTTAGATGGGCGAGTCTTTCCAAAAACGCGGTCATTAAACGAATCACTAAAGGACTCATATTTATATACATCTGGATCTGAGCAATTTTGCCACTTTTTTGTCTCAAAAAAAAAACGATGACAGACGGTGAGAGGATGTTGAGGGTGAACAGAAACAATACAGTACGCAAAGATCACTATTTATTAGATGGTAAATACATTAGGGTTGTAATTAAGCACGTGGTTATACCAATTGGGTATCAGTTATTGAATACAGAGGGGTAACAGATTTTACATATTCTAGGTTAATATAATTGTTTAAACTAACAAACGTAAGTGTGTTATCATTGTAATTGTTGAAGCATCGTACGAAACTGACGATTTGTCACAAATTTTTCCTTATTAAATGTAAAAATTTCATAAAATTCTTCAATGTTAATTGAATTAATTCAAGTTAAGTTAATATAATGTAACATTTCCAAATATTATTTATTAGTTTTTTATTGCCATTTGAGGAATTGGGAAAAATAGTCAATGATTCGTCAAGGTTGTTGGTATATGATTCTAAATTTGACAACTGTATCATGCTTATCAGCAATTTCTCGAACTCAAGGATCAACTGCGCAGTAATATCGAGGACCGTCAACACATAAGTTTACTCCACACTCAAGCAGGAGTCTGGGGGTCATTGTTCATGGGACAACAAAGAAAGCAGTCTGACTTAAGAGGCCGAGTGTTCGGCTCCGCCCAAGCGGTGCCACTGACCAATCGCGCTCTGTCTATGCAAACGCGGACCGCGCTGCTCCGCCCTTGCCCGGCGTGTGACGTCACCCCCACATATTGCCCAGCAGTGCTGTCTGTCTGCAGCAAATCAGACAGAGAGAGGAAAGAGCGGAGAGAGGCGGGGAGGGGCCGCTCGGAGGGACACAGCCGCTGCCGGCATTCCTGCGATCCGCAACTTCGGAGTGTCAGTCTTCACCGTCCCGTCTGCGCCCTGGGAGGTGGCTGCCGTCTATGCCGCCCGGACTGCATTGATCGCTGCCTGCTCGGAGAGGAGAAGCGAACGTCCTGCACCGCTGGCCCGAATCCGCTTCCCCGTCCTCCCGTACTGACCCTACCCTCCTTCCTCGGTTCTCCCCCCTCCCTCCTTTTGTTTGATCTTCCTGGTCCACAAGACTGCAAACGCATCGAAGATGCCCAGTTCGCTGTTCGCCGACATGGAGAGGAACGGGAGCAACCAGGGAGACACCCTGGACGACCAAAGAGCCCTGCAGATAGCACTGGACCAGCTCTCACTGCTCGACCTGGACAACGATGACAGCTCCATGTACGACAACGAGCCGCGGAAAAAGAGCGTGAACATGACCGAGTGCGTTCCGGTGCCCAGTTCGGAGCATGTAGCCGAAATCGTGGGGAGACAAGGTGCGTATTCTGTAATGCTGATTTTGTGCCGGGACGTTAATGTGCAGTTAGGGATGCAGCGCTCCGTCGGCACTAATAACTGCGTGTAATAGTTAATGATTTGTGCGCAGGAGCGTTCATGCTGGGGGGGTGGGGGACAAAGGCGAACAGAGAAACACTCGTAATAGGGCTCGGAGGAAGAAAAAACAGCGTCAGCCGGGGCGCAGAATAGCTACGGGACACTGGCACTCCCCTGCCATATTGCATCGCCGTGTCCCACTTAGCATTAATAGTTCATTCAGACTTATAGTGTTTCCTCCCACTTGCTGTTTTCGGACTTTTATAATAAAACTGGCCGACTGGTGCCCCGCTAGACGAACGGGTCAGCCCGTCTAAGCTATAAAAAGCAGCATGCATTCTGCAGCAGCCGCTGAACTGTCCTGATGGGAAGACTGTCAACTTTTCGTTATGAGATGGCTTGCACACGCCTGGATGTTTTCTGTGTTTTTTCCCGTGGCGATGCCAGCGAAGGTGACACATGGCTGGCTGCTGCACGTAATGTTTTTGCGCGCCGCATCTTGACAACTGCGACTGATTAGAACCGCCCGCATGGCGATTCCTCTAATCGGTCATTTGAAAATTTAATTTAGTCGTGGTGCAAAGTCCTGGGGGCTATTTATAAGAATCCTATATTGAGTGCCCACCCATTCGTTCTAGGCTGCAAAATCAAAGCCCTGCGAGCAAAGACCAACACCTACATCAAGACCCCTGTGCGTGGGGAGGAGCCGGTCTTCGTGGTGACTGGCAGAAGGGAGGACGTAGCCATGGCCAGGAGGGAGATCATCTCAGCTGCAGAGCACTTCTCCATGATCCGAGCCTCCAGGAACAAGAACGGCGGAGTCAACGGCACTGGCACCTTGCCTGGGCCTCCCAGTCTGCCGGGCCAAACCACCATCCAGGTGCGGGTGCCCTACCGGGTGGTGGGCCTGGTAGTCGGACCCAAGGGGGCCACCATCAAGCGCATCCAGCAGCAGACGCATACCTACATTGTGACGCCGAGCCGCGACAAGGAGCCGGTCTTCGAGGTGACGGGCATGCCCGAGAACGTGGACCGGGCGCGGGAGGAGATCGAGGCCCACATCGCCGTCCGCACCGGCGGCCTCGTCGAGCTGGCCGACGACAACGACTTCCACGCCAACGGCACCGACGTGGGCTTCGAGTTGCAGGGCCATGCTGGCCTCTGGGGGCGCCCTGCCGCCACACGCAAGCCCTTCTCCAGCTACCGCAATGACAGCTCCAGTTCCCTGGGCAGCGCATCCACTGATTCCTACTTCGGTACCGGCAGCGGCTCGCGGTTAGCCGACTACAGCCCCCCCAGCCCAGAGCTCAACTACACGGCCACCACCAACGGCAACAACAACAACAACCCCTCTATCAACAGCCAAGCCGTCAACGGCAATGGATTTGCGTACGCCGGCGATGTCGTCTCCCCCGACTCTGCCGATGGGGCTTTCGAGTCACCGCCGGGCTTCGATCCCACCCCCACCCCACCTGGTCTTGTGTGGTCACAGTATGACCGTACCACCGGACCCTCCTCCAGCCCCACGGCGGCCATCTTTCCCTCGGCCGGCGATGGCGGCGTCTTGGCCAACCCTAGGCGAGCCAGTGGCGCTGCCCCCCCGGCCCAGCCCCAGCTGACGCCCCCACTGCACCCGCTGGCCCGCCGGGTACGCAGTGATCCTGGGGGCGGCGTGCTGAGCCTCCCCGGCTACGGCACTGCCACTGGATCGCTGCCCAGCGTCCCGTCCGACTCGTCGGCCTCGTCGACGTCCAGCTGCTCGTCAGGCACCAGCAGGAAGGGCAGCCGGGACTGTTCAGTCTGCTTCGAGAGCGAGGTCATCGCCGCCCTTGTGCCCTGTGGCCACAACCTCTTCTGCATGGAATGCGCCAACCGCATCTGCGAGCGCAGCGAGCCCGTCTGCCCCGTGTGCCACGCGGCCGTCTCTCAGGCAATACGCATCTTCTCGTAGGACGGACCACGTGGGCTCGGAGAAACACGCGTGCACTCCGGCACGCCTATGTATGTACGTATGTATGTATGGAAGGCTGCGGTATCCAAAAACAGAGCGCCCCCTAGGGGTGAGTGGTTATCTGTATCTTAATGTACTGTAGCTTCAGAGAAATATTTTCTGACATTATCTACTGCATGTTCTAAAAGCTTAGTAATTAATAGTTCCGGTAAGTCGTATGCTATACTGAAGCCAGACGGGGTGACTGGGGTACTTATGCCGTGTCAGTCTCAGACTGTTTACATGAGCGGCTGTCTAGTTTCTCTGGTGGGATGTACTGGTGGGAAACGGTATTGGGTCATATGCACTCCTGCCACAGACCGTCATCGCCATGACTGAATGTACTGGCAGGGGTCCCCCACGGTCCCGGTGATTTCCAGGCTTTGGCAGGAATTAAAATCAGGATTATTGATCCGCGAGCATCACGATACTGCAGCTTCAGATTAGAATGAGGAGCAGAGGTACGCCATGCATATATATGTATATGAAAAAAAAATCCACAATTTTAAGGGTTTAAATGTTAATTACAATAATACAGATTTGAAGTATTTTATTCTTTTTCTTGACTTGAAAGATTATATTTCGTATTGCAAAGATGTTTACAGATATTTCGATTTGAGTTCAGTGAACTTTTTTGTAGCTAGGTTTAAAATATCTTTTATTTTTAGAATGGCCTTGTGGCAACGGACACTGTATTGTTTTATCACACGGCTGTGGGTTCGAGCCTGAACGTGTGTGTCACATTAAAACAGTATTCTGTTGGGATGGAGGTTTTATAAGTTTAGCAAAAAAGTCTTTTAAATCTGCCTCACCCAGCATATTTTTTAATTCCGTAATATAAAACATATTTTATTCTATATTATTACTAAACATAAAATGTATAAAGTAAGTCAAACAAAAAGAATCATTTATGCTTTCTTACATTTGTATGACTCTGATCGCAGTGGGGAGTTCTGTGGTACCACTACAAGTTTTAGTATTTCTATTTTAATAAATTTGTTTACCACTTCTTTATGTATATGTAGGTGATGTTTCTTTGACGTAAATGTACTTTATGGAGCAAAGTTTAAAGACAAAGTATATTTTATTTTCTGATAAAAGGCCTTTAACCTCATGGTCGAATACTAATATTATATTTGCTGAAACAAGATTTGAAAATGTATTGAGAGTTTTATTTTTCTGACATTTCAAAGTTTTTTCACAAGTTAACGTGGAACTTAAGTAAAAAGGTGCTAATTCATGTTTTTTTAAGTGTTTCTATATAAGACCAATAAAATGGTACACAAAGTGGATGTCTGATTGGCTCATTCTGCCGCAGTGTTTGAGCCCAGAGCCTCTGGGGTGATGCTGACCGTGTTTGGCGGGAGACTGATGTCGCCTTCATCCTTTTTCATTAACCTACATGTTCACTAAGGTAATTCTGGGTAGCTGGACTGCTAGCCGCCCATTCTCCCACTGCGCCCCCTTCTGGCCAAATTGTAGACCCTGACATGCCTGGTGCAGTGTGTTCCCTCCCCCTACTCCTGTTTGGTGTTCTCTTGCTTGGGGGTGCCTGCCTTTTTCACAGCTGCGCTGCAGGTGTCACCTGGGTAAAAACCAGTGAATGCCGACTTCCAGACCTTCCTGTTAGGTGGCATAGATCTACATGCAGGTTACTGCCAGATTGACATGGCCCAGACACTGAGCTTCATAGTCATTTGGGGGGGGGGGGATCATCCAGATGGACTTTTTTTTCTTTCTTTCACTGTACAGTCAGCAATGCGATTATCTGTCGGTTTATGACAGTGTTAACCAAGATGGGTGTTTTACTGCAGTCTTAGGAAAAATCACTTGCAGGATACCTGGATTGCAGACAGCTCTGTGCGCTGGTGGATTCGGTTACGAAGGGAGGAGTGTGTGTGTGTGTTTCATGCAGTGCAGTGTACCAGTGCAGAGTGGTTTTCTTGAAAAGTCTGAAATTCAAAACACATGCAGCAAAGCTAGATAGTAAATAGAGAAAATACACGCCTTAATGATGTTTAAAATGGAAATATCCAAAAATCAGGGTTCAGGCTCTGGCCCCATAAACCAAACTATTAGGAAACAATTCCAGTCCATAAAAAAAGCTGACGAGTGTTTTATTCCAATACAGAAGACGTGCTTTCAGGTCATGGTGACTTAGCCTGTTTTAAGGGGGAATATGGGAACATGGGCTGGCTTCAGAGAGGTCTAACCGATTGGATGTTTTTATTTTCTGCTGTCCTGGTATCGCCCATGAGTCTGTGGAACAGATTCGGGGAGGAAGGTGTTGCATAATACTGTTTCTGTGCTCTGGGACATACAATGGGTGTTAGGGTTTGGGGGGGGTGGGGGGGTGCGGTCAGTTTGGTTTAATCCTGCTCCTGTTTAAACGCCCCACTGCGTAGCCAAGCAGGTCATCTGCTGTCTGTATGTAAAGATACACCTTGTGCCCCTCCCACCAAAACCATACCGCTATAGAGGTCGACGTTAGTGAATGGAACTCCAGCTGTTTACGTGCTGACTTCACCACCAAGGCAGGATTTTATGATCATCACCTACCGCTATTTTTTAACCCTTTAATATCCTTCCCTCAAACAAACAGGCATCAAGTGGAGTGTTTCTCATTAACCTAACTGCTGGAATCATTATTTCAGTTTCTGTTTCACAGCATTTTGTCACTGATTATTGCCACAAGAGTGACGGACCCTATTTCCACTGTGATTTTAATATAAATTTATCTGAGGTGTCTTCCACTGCCCATGAAATTCTCCTTCGTGCTGTAACAGCCGGACCCGATCATACCCTGAATTAATAAAATACTGTCTTCCTGCAGTGCCCCGCTCTTACCACCAGGTAGAGATATGTGTGTGTGGGGGGGGGGCAGGCAGCATAGCTCGACATTGATGCCGTGTTCTGTAGGAGTTTCACGAGAGCGTTCCTGATATGGTGAGTTACGGCCCTGGTTTTTTCAATCAGAACCGAGGCTGTAGTGCTGCGGCTTCCAGAATAATCCCCTAATCATACAAAAAAAATGACCAGAAACCTGAGCTAAAATGAGGAGCAACTCACCCCTCTGCCATGGTGTACTGCTATAAATTATTATATAGTTATGAATGAATGATTGAATCTGACCACACAACGGTGTAGGTACACTGTCTTACACCAGTGTCACCATCCCCAGTCCTCGAGGGCAGCTCTTTCCTTGGGTGCATTAATTAGCATCTGATTTACACCTGAAACACTGGGTGGCTTGACCTGCCAAACTCAAAATTAGCTCAGAAAAAAAGCCAGGAGCTGTGCTGTAGTGGAAACGTACATGCAGTGCTTCTCGAGGGCTTCAGACCGTCTGCTGTTGCTTTGTGGGGAGCAAGTCTGCACAGAGAAACCTGAGGGAACACCGCCTTCTTCAGGAGGTCATGTGACCCTCCACCTCTCTAACCACACCCACTACCACTCTGACCACTGCCCCCCCTCACTGACCACACCCCCTGCTTATCTGACCACGCCCACCACCCACCTGACCATGCCCTCTGCCTCTCTGATCATTTACATCCACTAATTATCTCAAACCATGTTTTTTCTGTATAGCTGTTTCTAGCCCTTTTGCAAAAGTTTGCGGCTTCCAGGTTAGATTACATATTGAATTTCGTTGTTGGAGCAGTTGTACAATTACAGTGCAATGGCAATTTAGTTGAATCCAATCTAACCATGTCTACATTTTCCCTGCACACACCCACTGTCTTTTTGACCACACCCACCACCTCCCCAACCACACCCACCATTTCCATGACCACACCCACTATATCCACAAACCACACCCATTAACTCACTGACCACACCCACCATCTCCCTAACCACATCTACCTGGCCTTTGCCTCCCTGGCCACACCCACTATCTTGCTAACCACACTCACTCCCTGACTACGCCTAACACCCCACTGACCATTCCCACCCTGCCCACACCACCACCTGCTGGACCACTCCCGCCTAATTGTGCCTGTGGCCTCCCTGACCACACCCACTGACTGTGCTCACCACTTTCCTTCCACAATCCGGGGGGCTCAGGATTAGCGGAGTGAGAGCACTGGCCACTCCTCACCTTCTCTACTTAGTTGGATTAAATATACTCTTCTGCCACATTATCTAAAAGAAAAGAAGATGCAGGGACGTGTGCAGAGCGCCCCCCAGTTGTGGTTGAGCGCTCCTTTTTAGGTGCACATGTGCAGTTGAGCCTGAAACTCTGTGGGAGCAGTGAGTTTTCTCAATGCTAGCAGAATGGTGGCAGAGCAACTTACATGCAGCTTGCTATGGGAGAGAAAAGGTTTACAGTGACCCTGCAGCACAAGGGCTGTCTTATTAATCAGGTGGGTGAGGGGCCCCAGCACATTCTGGGATCAGATCCCACCTCTGGCAAACTGGTGGTCTTCTGGGATTCCACCAGCAGTCTGACAACAAGGTAGGTATGGGTGCGGCGTCCAACTCTGCGGGTTAGGACTGTGATCAGAAGGTCACTGGTTTAAATCCCAGACTCAGCAGAATGATTTCACCATTGGGTCATTAAGCAAGAACCTCAACCTCCAGTTCTTCCAGGAACTTTCTGACCCTGCTCTCAATTATATGCCATTTTGGAAATAAGTATCTGCTAAATCAACTATGATTGTAAATTGCCTGTAGCATGAATGTATGTGGATTACCAACCTGTCCTGGATGTTTTTACCCCTGATCCTCCTAACGTACGTGCTTTGCTCACCATAATGGAAATGTTAGAAGGATGGTCTACTATGGGTATTTCACATGGCAGAGGACAGAAAATGGTTGGATTGCCTCTGCTACACCCATCATCTGAAGATGCGGTCAATGTGCAGAAAGGTAGAGTAAATACCTGAAGGAACAACGGACTAGAAGATACGTCATGATGCCACTAACATGGTGAACCTGGCTGGGAATCTTAGGCAGCACTCCAGAAGAGTGACTGACTCTCTGGACAGAGAGAGCATAATCATTCCAATGACAAAAAAATAACAAATCTGCGGGTGGAGATGATCTATATAAATATATACCCACCTGCTGCTTGTTAGCATTCAGCTCACAATACTCTGCGCTTGTGCCCCCATTTGTGTATCGTGATGCTCAGCTCAGCCTGTCAAGTGTCTTTTGTGTTATATTTAGAAGCTACACCTTCAAGAATGGTCAGGCAAATACAATTAAACATGACAAAAACACAGATGCAGGTCTATATATACATCTCGCGATTGTTTTTTTCCCTGGACCGCAAGCGAAATGTCCTTTTCGGTAGAATCTGGGCCCAGATTTCCCATTAATGGACCCTGCAGGCAGCTCAGCCAAAGCTAGCTCGTTAAAGGCACTTTTTCATTATCTGCCGTTTTTCATCTGTCATTGTCAGAATAACGTACAGACATCCTAACTTGGGCATATTGATTTCAGAGAGGTGGACAAGGGACAACCAGTAGGGGGTATGATGGCTAGGCTTGGGCGGTATTACGGTAATACTGTGTATCGAGTTCTCTACATTTGAAATTACCCCCCGCAACGCCTGGCAAATTTTACCGGGTAGCCAACTTCGGTCTGGGGCTGGCATGAGATTTTCACTTCGAGACAAGTCTGCACTCGCATACACACGCATTTACATATATGTAACAGTTTTATTGCCTTGTAAATAGTCTGTACGGTTTGCAAACTACCCCAACGCTTTTGATGTAACTAATTTTTTCTAATGGAATTATACGTAACCCTGATTTTATGGAGTTAATACCGGAATAGCGCTGGTTTTAAAAATATAGTCAGAATATCATATACCACGGTATAATGTCTGGATGGCATGACATTATTAAAATGCCAGATTGCCGGGACATTTCGCATCACTCGCATATGTCAGTCAGCTGCTATCGATTTGGGGGATATTCCCGGTACTTCAGGGGGAAGCGGGATTTTTGGCATAATCCTTTGCTGAGGTTGATGTGAGCTGGACCGAGGAGACCCTCAGGCCGTGGACTGCCCCCCTTTCCGCACTGCAGTGGCCTGGTGGGAGGCAGCAGAGGCTGCAGTGTGCAGTGACCATGAAGGGTGGCGACACTGCATGGCACCCATCCACATGCTCTACGGCCGGCGTTAGCGTTCTCCCAGCCTTTTCACTTGTAGCATATGGCAGCTGGATGCCCCGCTGCCAGTTAGCTAATAGCCTAGGGTGAAACACAGTTCCACCGGGCAACCCCAGAATCTCAAAACACAATCTTCTTTGAGCTCAATTGCCATTTTTACCCTTCGATCTGGGTGATCGCGATGACTTTAATCAATAAATATGCATCAGCTTTAATGATCTTAATTTCTTTAATGTGGACGTTTTCCCTTGGAGTTATGAGCCCCTCCAAGTGATCGGAAGCCTTCCAAGTGCCTGACAGCAGCGCCCCGTCAATTAATTCTCCACCAGCTTTTTTTTTTTTTCTCGAAGCGAGGACGCCTCGCTGCGCGGTCCGGCGAAAGATAACAGACATCTCCCAGCTCACCCCCCCCCCCGCAACTTCCATGCAAGGAAGTGTCCCCCAGAGAATGGAGCGCTCCCCGCCTGACATGATTTATTTGTAAGTAGGCGCAAGGATAGAAAATGAAGTGCTGAATAGATCCGGTTTATTTTAAGATGCTCCCGGTGCAGCGAGCCGCTGGTCAGACAGTCTGACGTGCACATCCGTCTGAGTCAGTCAGGTATGCATCGATCTGTAAACGTTTATCGCAGGTTGCCCGTTTAGCGGCTGATCTACTCACAGAACCGGTGTCCCGCTGAGACCGCGCCCCAGAAAGGCTCTGATGAATCTAACGAGGTGAACTTCCAGCAAAGCCCCTAGCTGGGCCCTTCTCCTGCACACATGGAGCTGTCCTGAGATAAGCTGCTTCTCCTCTCAGTAATCGAGGCTGGAAAGCAATGTAAAACAGATGATTACTTACAAAAGGTAGCAAAAGATCTACTCAGTAAATTGGACTACAGCCATATTTATACTGTTGCATCAATGTTCCCTTTTTCACAGTTGTGTAATGTATAGTCACCTGTAGTGTTCAGTTAATTGGGGAAAGAAGTGGGTTTGCGTTTGGTCGGCTGTGGTGGTACGTTAACTGGTGAAAGATTAGATGTAATGTTCATTTACTTGGTGGAAGATCTTCTCTGTTGTTTAGTTGGTTTGTGGAAAATCAGTGTTGGTGTTCAGTCCTTTGGTTAAAGATAAGTGGTTGTGTTCAGTTGTTTAGTGTATGGTCAGCTGTGGTGTTCACTTGTGTGGTGGAAGGTTGGTGGTGTTCAGTTCATGTTCATGTTTGGTTGCTTGCTGTATTGACCTGCACTCAGGTAGTTCATTAAACAAAAGCTCAGCACAACACTACAGAGATTAGAAGGGATTCCACCACCTTCTAAAGCCCCAGCCCCAGGCGGAGTGGTCTGTCTCAGGAGGAGTGGTCTGTCTCAGGAGGTGTGGTCTGTCCGACGAGTCCTGATGTTCTCAAATATCCTGACAATGCAGCCCCTGTGTGACCTGGTTGGTATGTGTGCCTGACCATGCAGGCTAGAGCCCCTTCCCCTCTGTCATCCAGCATCTTGGGGGTGGGGGGTGAGTCAGGGTTTGGCGGGTGTTATGCTTTTGACATAAGCTTTGTGGCGATCCTGGGGGTCCAGGTTGGGGGATGGTGTCAGACCGTCAGGACAGCACTCAGCTCTGCAGTGCTTGAGCCCCCCTTCCCCAGGGTAACTTGTGTGTGATGCTGACAGAAAGCAGCTTGCAGCAATTATCTGACAAACACACGTGTTCTGATACCAAAACTTCCTCATATTATATGAGGGAACCACAGATCAGCTGCAATTGATGCTCCCCCCCCCCACTGGACCCACACTCTCTACAAGGATATAAAGTTTTTGTACATAACATATGGACAAAAGTATTAGAACACCTGCCAATTATACCTAAAGGAACTTTTTTGATGTCCCATTATAAATCCACAGGCATCAGTACAGGGTTGGTCCCCCTCTGCAGCTATAACAGCTGTCACTCTTCTGGGGTGGCTTTCCACAAGATTGTGGAGTGTGTCTGTGGGAATCTTTGCCCATTCATCCAGAAGAACATTTGTGAGGTCAGACACTGATGTTAGACGTGAAGGCCTGGCTCACAATCTCCATTCTAGTTCATCTCAAAGGTGTTTGATGGGGCTGAGGTCAGGTTCTATGTGGCCAGTCAAGTTCCTCCACACCAAGCTCACCCAACCATGTCTTTATGGACCTTGCTTTATGCACTGGGGCACAGTCATGCTGGAACAGAAAACAGCCTTCCACAAACCATTACCACAATGTTGGGAGCGCAGAATTGTCCACAATGGCTTGGTATGCATATCAAAACATTTTGGGAACAGTTTGGGGAAGTCCCCTTTCTGTTCCTGCATGACTGTGCCTCAGTGCACAACGCAAGCCCCGCCTCTAATAGATGATGACATGAACTGAATCATAATGTAAATGACAAAGAATACTCACATTACCTGCAACCCTGATCTGGGTAAGCTGTGTGAGTATGAATGGATGGATGGACAGACGTGTCCTCAATAAGAGCTCAGTCTTAATACATAAGCTAAACTTGTTTTTTGTGTTCACGGGTTAACATTTTCCTAAGTATGGGAAATGATATGCGTGAGACACGTCAATAACGCAGCTTATGTCTGTGAAGCCCTGAAAGCAGCTTCTGGGTAATGGGATGCCAGGCTTGTCTGTAGAAAGCAGATTCATGCTCGTCACAGGCGGGGGGGGGGGAGGGAACAGCATGCACAGACATCACACGACATTCCCACTGGGTAATAAATAAGCCCTGGGGATGCACTATTATTTTGGAAGCACAGCACGCTGCAGGCTGGGTAACGCTCGCATCCAGCACTCCAGATCGGGTCCAGCGCCGGCCCGGGATCCGGTGTCAGTGCCAGAATAGCCTGGCACTTGCAGCAAGTCTTCGTGACGTGGTAGGGTTGGCACCTTTAGTGGGGTGGGAACCCGGAGTTTCCGGTGCCCTTCCCTGTCGGGATGCTGGATGCCAGGAAGCGAGCTAGATCTTTAGTTCGGTGGGGGGCTTGTGCGCTTTTGAAGCTGCTCCGATTGTCAATGACCTGCAGTGACATATTCCTACACTTTTGAGACAGTTTTTTTAAGAGGCATTCAAGCTGGTTTAGGTGATCCATGCAAGTCTTTGGTGGCCCCATTTTGCTCCGATTGGCTGCTTGATCTAACGCTCTGTTTCTTATTGGCCGAAGGCTGCTTTTCTGCTTTTGGTCCAGTGCGCGAAATACCTGTCAATATTCCGGGGGGGGTGTCCCCATCTCCCTATTTCTGCGCAATACTGATCTCAAGACCCCCTTAAAATTTTGCTTTTGAGGCTTTCAGGGGGTGTCACGGGTTAATCGGGGGTGTCGGACCCTCCCCCGTATTTCACACACTGCTTTGGTCACATGCCCATGGCAGGATCCGAAGTGTCTTTCCTGCTTTTGTGGTTCCGACCTGGACCCTCATAACAAATGGTTTAAATGCTGCGCCTTTCCTGATCTAACCTATGGTCTTTGTCACCTCTGATGGGCCTTAGCAAAGCATGCTCAGCTGTGGGGGGGGGGGCAGCTTGACTGGAAAGGTGGCCCAGTCCAGTACCTCAGTGGAAAGTTCTGCTATCGGACACTTCTGGGCTGATGAGTGAGAGGTCGATCGGGAGAATCCATTAGCAAGCAAGGGGGGAATGTGCCTGGTCGCCCGTGCGAGGCTGCGTGTGCGTGTCACTGCAGGTCCATGCGGCTGCCTGCTTCATGTACCTACATCCGGCTAAGGGTGTAGAAAGGAAGAAAAGAAAACTCGACAGGCATCCAGGTGTCAGACTCCCAGCGAGGTGAGCGACCCAGCGCAGACACAAACCCAGACGGGGAATTTCAATAGGCAAACAGATTTTAAATGTGCGCAACCTATTATGTCAGATCATGACAAATGGGCATCGGCTTGAAAATGATTTTCTATGAGATTAAATGCGCGCATTATTCTCTCCATTCCGGGCAGGTCGATTTTCCGATATCACAGCCGTTTCATGAGGATCACTTCGAAAGGTGGATGGGGCTCCTTCGTAAGCGGGATGTAGCATCAGGACTGTTCGATTTTATTAATTTTTTGGTTATAATTCAGGGGCATTTTCAGAGTTATTGAACCTGCCCCCCCGTACAAGTCTGGCTCTTTGGTAATTTGTCAAAATGTTACACAAACAAATGGCAGACACGCCTGGGACACTCTCGGGGCCTAAAACACTGGCAAGGTAACCTTTATATACCTATAAACAGATATTAACAGATATATTTTTCTAAAGATGACCTTTATTTTAAAGAGCATCTGTTATTTATCTGGCATATCTTCTATTTAAAAATTGTACTTTTGGTTGTTAAAAATGTTTTTTATCCATCCTCTATGGGGGGAGGGGTGGTTATTGGGATTGGTTAAGATTGTTGAAGCAGCATTATAAATGGTTATAAGTGGTTGTTAGTATTTTTCATGGAGTTTTAGAGCCAAATGTTCTCACTGGCCGCCATCACACCTGACCCCAGGCACCAGCTCAGTCTGATGACCCAGACCCAGATTAGGAACCAGGAGGGAAGCCTAACTGCAGTAAAGACACAGGTCCTACAGGCTGGAAGAAAACTCGAGATGGAGGACGAAGCTCTTTCTTTTAACGGTAACATACAGAGGACTGGGAAACACCTACAGCTTTTAACCTGCAGATGCCACAGCAGAGAAGCCCCTGGAGCCCATTGGTGTGCAGCTCTGATGGACGGGGACTGAGACAAATAGAGGCACTTTTGCTGCAGAGTCCCTCCTCATTTCTGGTGAAGATGTGAAGGCCTGCTTTCAGCCTGGGGTTGGTGTCACGTTTAACTGCTGTCCTTAGACAGAGATAAAGTAACAAACCCCCTGGGTCACCGACAAGGAAAAAAATCCACAAAGATGAGGGCCCTCCGGGTGTCTGTAACGGGGGCCACGGGTCATACAAGGGTGAGGGGGTGGTGAGCAAAGGTGTTGACATGC
Organism: Brevimyrus niger; assembly: GCA_015164015.2. Lineage (NCBI taxonomy): Eukaryota > Metazoa > Chordata > Actinopteri > Osteoglossiformes > Mormyridae > Brevimyrus > Brevimyrus niger. The sequence goes on from JAABNY020000019.1 coordinate 15,633,646, forward strand.
ACATGGACTGGGCAGCTGTGGGCCGGTTTTTGGGCTCGTTGCCAAGGGTAGCACGTGCCTGCTGGGCTGGCGAGGAGCTCCCCTGGGGTCCGGCTCCCCCCAGGAGGCTTACACTTCTGTTGGGTCCCCCCTTTTTGGGAGGAGCTTGTCCTGACTGTAGAGTGGCAGCTGGCTGAGAAACATGTTTCTCGAAAATAACTTTCCTAATCTTTTTCTTTTTTTTCCCTACAAAAAACAAGATCTGCTTCTTCTGGAGATATTCATTATGCTTTCATTAAATCAGCAATACTGGGATTCTTTCAAACTCGTGCAGAGACATGCTTGTCAACCACGTGCAGGCGGGCCTCAGCCAAGCAGGTGTGGTGTCAGTGGAGTGGGCGTGGCCTCAGCTGAGTAGGCATGGGCTAAGGTCAGCAGGGCGTGGCCTCAGCTGAGTGGGCGTGGCCTCAGGTGAGCAGGGCGTGGCCTCAGCTGAGTAGGCATGGGCTAAGGTGAGCAGGGCTTGGCCTCAACTGAGTGGGCGTAGCCTCAGGTGAGCAGGGCGTGGCCTCAGCTGAGTGGGCGTGGGCTATGGTGAGCAGGGCGTGGCCTCAGCTGAGTGGGTGTGGGCTAAGGTGAGCAGGGCTTGGCCTCAGCTGAGTGGGCGTGGGCTGAGGTGAGCCGGGCTTGGCCTCAGCTGAGTGGGCGTGGGCTGAGGTGAGCCGGGCTTGGCCTCAGCTGAGTGGGCGTGGGCTCAGGTGAGCAGGGTGTGGCCTCAGTCTAGCAGGGTGAATAGGGTGAAGGGCCTGCCCATTCATTATGGCTTTTTAAGCTTTACATGCACATTTTTTAAAATTGCATGTTAGCAATGAATACTCAGATTGCGGAGTGTGATCAGCTGAAACGTCAGGTGTGATATGTTGCTCGCTGGGTGCATGTAGGTGACACCATTTAGGCTTCCCTAACAAGGGGAGGTGGGTTTCTGAGCTTAGTCCCATGATCACTCCTAATAAATGCCTTTTTGGTTAAGGCAGACCAGAATGCTGCAGTTTAAATCACAGTACAGAAATAAATGAATGTTGCATTTATATAGCATTTTTCCAGACACCTAAAGTGTTTACAGAACCATTAGGGAGCCACTTCGACCCCCACCACTTTGTATAACCAACCTGGATGATGCGGCAGCCATTCTGCACCAGTACACAGTAGGTATCGTGGTGAAGGGACAGGAGAGAATTCACAAGTTAGATATAAGGGATGATTAAGAGGCCAGATTTGAAAGGGCCACAGTGGGCAGCTTTAGCCAGGACATCAGGGTACCTCCCCTGCTCTTTAGAAAGATGCCCTGGGATCTTCTGTGAAACCAGGACCTCAGTTCTAGGTCTCATCTGAAGGATGGCACCATTTTTACAGCACTGGCTCCATCACTGCCCTGGGACCCACACAGACCACATGATGGGCAAGAAACCCTGCATTCTAAGTTAATGTCCCATCCAAGTACTGGCCAGGCCCAAGCCTGCTTAGCTTGGATTAGCTAGTCTGAACAGTAGGTGGTATGACTGCTGGCATAAATTGCTGTCTAATATACCTGTGTCATTTAAAAAGGAAAAAGGTTATACAAGCAAATCAGTGTTTAATCAATCCATGAAAAGTTAAAATGGAAACTGTATGGGTAGCATACAGTTAAACATATCAGTTAATTTCCAACAAAATAAAAATCAGTATTGTTTGGTGGAAACACCATTTATTCATATAGATTTGAAACACACATATCTGAAACCATACATTACATTTTTAAAACCTTTTCAGAATATAGACTTACAGTACAGTACACGTTTGAAAACTAAAATACTACCTATCCACATCACCCATTTACGGGTGTAGGCACACACTTTGAGGAGTAATTCATTGTTTCCACTTTACATGCCTGCCAGGAATTAGCTGGAGCTCCATACAATTAAAGCGGTGAAAACGAGCCGCAGAAGCGCCTCTGCTCCTTTCTAACTGTACATGCGTAATATAAAGCTTCTCATTGCACCATCTCCAGGGCAGCCAAAATAAGCAAGACGGCATCAGATCTGTCAGGAAGACAGCGAAACACTACAAAAACACTGCATATACTTACTGCACCAGCTGGAAAAGAAAAGGTCTAGCACTAACCAATGTACCCTCGTGCATTTCCAGAGAGACGTCATTGAAAGCATCATCCCACCCTCCTCTGCTACTTGCTTTGGCCATGCGTCTGCCCCCAATGGTTAGCGCACCGTGGTGTGTTGTTTCACAGAGAAGGTCATCGTCTGCAGTCTCCCTCCTCCAGAGCAAGGAAGCTTGTTGGAGAGACTGCCCCTGGCCCCTCCCACGCAGGGCACCACCTGTTCCGAAGCATCATTTCTGGAAAATGCTATATGTCCATTAGAACCAAGTGCCAAATTGAGGGCCCCTTTCCCAAAGCTTCCTTCTAGGTTAACATCTAGGACCACAACAATTATATTTTCCTTGCATTCCCATAATCTGCCAAGCCAGTTGCTGGAGATTCCTAACTGGGCTGCACTTCTCCATCTGTCATTCCATGTATTTTCGGTGAGTTCTAGAGGCTTTAAGCTATAGTGAAAGTCCAGGGTTAGAGGCTCGTATGGAGAATGAGAAACCGGACTTGCAGCTGCAGAACATATTCAAATCGAGGGTTCTTGCTCTGATGCCTTTAAGAAAGGTGACTAGCCTGAACTACTTCAGTCAACGCATTTCCACTGGATTAAAGGTAAAGTGTAAAACAGTCACAGTGCTTTAAAAAAAAAAAAAAAAAAACGTCCAGAGGCTGTACAGAGTTGTGGAGCGTTAAGCAAGGATGAGGGATGGGTCAAGGATGAGCTGTTCCCAGCGAAGCAATGCTAATCTGTCTTTAGCGGCAATGCTAATCTGTCTTTAGCGGCAATGTAGAAAAGATGAGAAGAGAAAGGACGCTGGTTGCGGACGGGTAATGGCAAAGTACTTTGGTTGGGCAGGGGTATGGGTGGGAGGTGATAGGCACCCAAAGCCTGTCAGGCAAACGGTCAGCTGTCAGTGAGACACTTTCCCAGCCAGAGTCCATTCTCTCTGATTCCATTATCCAGCTGGGCTTTCTCACATTCAAATGACCAGGCGGAGAAAATCCCTGGATGGGTCTGGGCCATTGTGCAGCATCACCGATTTGTATGCAGCTTCTGAGGCTGTCTGGCGGCCTGAGTCGTGGGGACAGGTCCTCTGCTCCTCTCGACACCCCACTGCTCCTCAGGAGACGATTCCTAAGTCAAAGAGGCCTGTTTTTCTCCCAGAGATTGATGAGGAGATGTGCAAGAAAAGTTCGACATCATCATTCAGTGCGTGTAAAGAGTGCTTAAGATGCAGAGGGGGCAGCAGTGGGCAGAACAAGGGGAGTATGCTAATCAGATATTTGCATGGGGTTATAGGAATAATGAAATCAAGTTGAATGCAAATGCACTACATGCAAAAATGATTTAATGCCTTGATCATAACTGACGTGAGTCAGTGCTTTCATGTGCAGTAAAATTCGGAATGGTCATTTGGTTATAATTTTGAGGGATTCAGGACAATTTCAGTGCTGGTGCAAGTAATCAGTGCACAGCTGTTTTGCATCATTACGCAATAATAACCCTTTTGGTTATTTGTAACACGTGGCCATTCTCATAAGCTCTGTACCCCTCTTGTTGTGATTTAATTTAGCCTGAAAATACTGATTGCGTTCTGGCGTGATTCTGATATGTATTTCTATGGTACGCGAGTATGTATGTAAACATATTAGTGACTGAGGGCATGAGTTACAGTGGTTCTGAAAAGTATGCCAGGTTTAGAACATGTTTAGATCATGAGGCCAAATGATCCAGGAGGAATCCTGCTGTTATGAAACTCCGTAAATATCCAGCTATATCAGGAGAGGTGTCAAGAGAAGTGTAAAATAGTAAGGCGTGTCTGTCCCTTTAAGAACCTCAGCTTCAGGACACAGAATCCTAAAGGCATCCTACATCAGCTTTATAAAGCAGTAGGGTTAGTTACATATGTGTGCACATTTCAGTCATTTCCTTATGGCAAACTATAATTTTGTTTTGTGTCTCATTATTGAGCTATAAAGTTATTAGCGGTGTAAAGCTTATTCTGGAGGTGGTCAAGAACATGAATATAACAAGTAAGAACTACAAATCAATAATGAAGCACAATAATGAACTGTTTGGAGCTTCAGGTGGCATCATTTATAATGCTTCAGAGTTGTGTTTTGATAAAGAAAGCTATTTCTGGTATGTGTATCTGTATGTCACTTGCCATATACTAGCATGACACAGAACTAAGCATGTCACTGTCTCCTGTACCAGTCTTTGCTATTTCAGAGCAACAATGATTCATGGGAAACTGAGGAGACCAGTAAAAGGTTTCAGGGAAAGTGACTTTTGATGCAAATATCACCATATAGGATTGGCGTGTTAAAAAGTTGCTTGTTTCAATATTTGAATGTCAGTTAGCATGATGTGCAGTGAGTGATGATGCTGGGTTTAGAAAAATCCCAGTGATTTGCAGAGGGCCCACATTTCACACTCAATAGATTTCCAATACAAGCTGGAACAGAAATGTCACTTTGTGACATCAGAGAATGAATCTCTTTGCTGTTCATAATGCATGTACAATTTCCTATAGGTGCCCTGGTCAAGAATAAAAAGGAAATAATGTCATTTTTGTAGAGAATTACCCCTTAAGGTGGGAAAAGATGACCATGTTGACATGACATTTAAAAGTGTCTCACAGCTCACATTAGTCATATCATATGTTTATTTTGCAACATTTCTGTCTGTCCACATGCATTAAATATAGGCTGGTGAAACAAAAATACACTATATGGACAAAAGTATTGGGACACCTGGCACTTACACCCACATGTTATTTTAAATCCACAGGCATCAGTACAGGGTTGCCCCCCCTCTGCAGCTATAACAGCTGTCACTCTTCTGGGGAGGCTTTCAACAAGATTGTGGAGTGTGTCTGTGGGAATTTTTGCCCATTCTTCCAGAAGAGCATTTGTGAGGTCAGACACTGATGTTAGATGTGAAGGCCTGGCTCACAATCTCCATTATAGTCCATACCAAAGGTGTTTGATGGAGCTGAGGTCAGGTTCTATGTGGCCAGTCAAGTTCTTTCACACCAAACTCACTCAGCCATGTGTTTATGGACCTTGCTTTGTGCAGTGTGGCACAGTTGTCCTGCTGGAACAGAAATGGGCCTTCCACAAACTGCATGTTACCACAAAGCTCGAAGCATAGAATTGTCCAAAATGTCTTGATGTATTGATGCATTAAGTGTTCCTTTCACTGGAACCGAGGGGCCTAGTCCAGCATCTGAAAAACAACCCCATACAATTATCCCTCCTCCATCAAATACATATAGTGTATATTAGCCTCTATAAAATTCTGAATAATAACAGCTAATATTGGTGCTGCCGTTGTAAAATATTATATTAGATATCAAAACAAAACTTGGACAAGAAAGCAAAGTGATAGTAGTGAGACTTGACTGGATTACAGTATCGGGGCTCTTTTCTGAAATTCTTTAAGTATTGCCCGTTTCAATCCTCAGATCCTCGCTGAATATATAAAGTTATCACTGATTATATGCATGTATTTGCACATTAGGCGAATACTGAGATTTTTATATGTTCTAAGCCATCATGTTGAGTATTCAGACTTAGAACTGGGTCTCCTGCTGGTGGGAAAAACACCCCCACAGTAAGAATCTTTATAAATAGAAAATACACTCATATTACTTCAGGGGATAAAGAGTTCAAAAATCTGGGTCAATAAATTATCTATGAAGCCATATTTAACAAAAATGACGGGAGTCTTCCTAAATACAAGCGCTTCCCTCCTGCTTCTAAAGCAACAAGCTTTGACCCGATACAGACACATAGACAGCACTGGGAAACCTTATGAGTAATGAAATGGCTGTCAGGTTCTTTCATTTGGGTCATTTCCAGAAAATTGTCTCCATCTTGTAATTAATATGTAACGGTTAGCTGAAATAGTTACGCTATACACAGAACTGGAGATTTTATTAGTACTAAAGTAGCTGACTGTTTAACCATACAGTTTAATGTCCTGGCGAAGACTCTGCTTTTCAAACAATGCGGGAGCTATTTAACGTTTCATATTTTTCAATAAAGACTCAGTTGGATAGCTGTGTAAATTGATTTTGACGTCCACTATAAAACAACGAAGTGTCCAGAAACGTAGTAGGCCTATAACAAATTACATTAAAAAGAAACAACTTAAAGACAACTTTCAACTTAACGGCTAAATATATTAAGAACACAGCCTGTATAATTTGCAGGTTTTCCCCCACCTATTCCTAGTTTCATGTTTGACAGCTGACTCACCCCAGTGTCCCATCCGAGCTCATCCTGCTTTTTGTGGTCCGTTAACTTAAGTGCGCTTCCAGTCATATGGTCACTTAACCAGCATGCTTCTCAGCCCTGTCCTGCATTAAGCTGTAGCTCCGCTTACGTTACGCGGACATTAAAACTCATTCAGTCTCGCTTTAGAAGCAGTATTTTATTTCTGTAACACAGAAGTACGGTACATTCTTATGCATGAACGGCACTGACCGCAGCATCATCTAGAGTGATGCACAGACAGTTACTGCAGTCTGTTTGTGCTCCATATATTACTGCACTCCCGTTATTTAACGATGCGGCCCCGGCTCCCATTGCCACTGCATGAATGAATCGGGGGGGGGGGGACACCTTTGCCTTGGGGTGAGACTGGCGGCACAGACACATATGGCAGCATGTCCTGCCAGCTCCGGCGCTGTAACACCCCGGACTCGCCGGTTAATTAGGTGAGCAGAAAAGGCCGGTGATAATGGGCCGTCCAGGGGTAGCTGCGCCCTTTTTTTAATAAAGTGACTGTGCAGCTTTTAAAAGTGCTACAATTTAATAAATACTATCCCTGTTATTCCATATACTACCTAATGTAGTTTGACGTTATTTTTTTGACCCAGTCTGGCCTGCTGTGTTAATCGTGTCAGATACGGGCTATAAAGCGTGATATTACTGTAAAATTAACCCACGCGAGTAGAGTGGGTTCGTTGTCACTACGCATGCGCGGTGGTGCTTTTGTTTACATACAAGGGGAGAATGATTTACGTGAGTCACATCGTAAGCAAAAACGATTAATAATAGTACCTATATTTGATATGAAACGTATTCATTTTGGTTGTTAACTGTTTTACCGATTCATTTTTAAATTTTAAAATCATAAAAAACGGCCACCAAGCAAGCACCTGCGGTTTTTGTAAAATATATACAAAATTACTTATAGAATGTAAGATTCTGAATATTGTTGAGGTTAAAAGTGGATTTGTTGCCAAAACTTGTGGGTTTATATCCCCCGCGTATAAACTATTGTTGCAAGCTGATATGTATTGTGGTCTGTTTCAGATGATATATGGTGCTGTAATCGCGTATGTATGTCACTATAGCTGTGCAAATTAATAATCCTTAAAGTGTAATAAAAAGTGTGATCTGAACGCTATAGGGAATGAAGTGGGACCGTTCACAAGGTCTTTCATATCTGAATGTAATTGCTAGCAAGCAGTAACAGCGTGGATGGATGTTAATTTTATTCGGGTCGTCCCATTTCTGAACGTAGCCTAGTTAATGTAAACTCCACTTATTACACATGGTGTGGAAAAAATGGCAGGGAAAGCAGACATGATTAGAATATCCGCCGTGCACATGGCTCGCATCCAGGATGAGCGTCAAGTAGCCTCGCGGGCGGCGGTTACCGGGACCCCGCGGCGGTTTACGCAGCCGCCGATGGTTCAAACAGGGAAAGCAAATGCAGTTGGACGTATTTTTAAGCAATTCAGTGTGGAGCTATACAGGTAATTCCCGTGTAGCAGCTGCTTTATATCTGTGTGAATATCAATCCACCATCGGGCATCAACAGAGAGTCTGCTGTAAAATGGCTTGCACATTCTTTCTATAAGTGCCTTTTTCTGTACCCACCTCTCTCTCTCTCTCTCTCTCTCTCTCTCTCTCTCTCTCTATGTCACACAGATACAAATGCACACACACGCAAAAACGCAAGTCTTTGAGGCGATGTACAATGAAATTTTTAGGGCAGGCTGCCTTGGTAGCTTGTTCCAGCATGTTCTTGAGAATTCAGCCATTGCACTTGCCTCTTTCATGAGCAAATGTGTATGCATGCAGTGCCTTTAAGCAAATACATTTAATCATCACACAAATCAGCATCATATTATCCCCTGTGTCATTAAATAGCTTTTCATGTGGCAGTTGGCATTTGGTTCTCGTTTTCAAAGGCTAGTTCTGAGTTTCAGCTCCCGTTGTCGTGCTGGCTCATAGTGAGCACTGAGGTGGCCCGGTGATGCATGCAGGCCCTGCCTTTCTTCTTGCCACTGGAGGGATTTTCTGCAGCAAACAGACCTTCTAAGTCTCACACATTTTGCAGGAGCCTCACACATTTGGAATGGACATCCTGCCCGCATGCCCTTTCTCATACATCCATGCTTAAGTTTCACCCTAAAAAAATAAATGTTTTCTCGTTTTACCTCACTTCTCGATCACGGCTACATAGCACAGGTACAGTCATCTACTGGTTAAACTTTGGCTGAAAAACTGGTCCGAGTAAACCAGTCTGAAAGAAAAATCCTCAGAAATAGGAAATATTTGGAAATTTCAGAAGCATCGGCATGGTAACCCCAAAAAAGCTAATTTTCCAGCAAAATTTTGCCAGTCCTCCAGCAGACTGGCACAGCACTCTTGGTTGTCTGAGCGAAGACCTCAAGAACTGCGGCGCCATCTTTTAAACCCTCCCAGCTCATTCAGCTGCCTTTGCACCATTTCACCCGACATGAAGTGCACTCTCTGACCTTTTTTTTTTTTAAAAAAAAAAAAGCATAATAGCATTTAGCAATAACACATGGCCCATTTATCAAAACTCTAGTCAACTCCTTGCGGGATAAGCGTAAATTTGCATTAATCTCTACATTGTCGGAGATGAGTTGCGTTTTACACATCACTCGTGTGGTTTTATGTCGCCTTTCATTTTCTCTGGTTACAATCCTGCACGCTAACAGATATTTCAGAAGCCGTGGTCTTATTGGATAAACAGTTGATGGTGACGTTATGTAAACGTTGGTCTGAGAAATATCAGTGCAGATCATGTGTTTTGTTTAACTGTACTTTTTAAATGTAAGTAAATTCAGGTTAGACATCCTCAGAGGAATGACCTCTCTCCCCCTGTGGTATGCTCTATGTCACACAGAGCATACATAACAAACCCCCATCAAACCTCAAGTTTACTTCAGTGATGCTGCTCAGTTCTTTCTGCTGATATTACATTAGTTTGTTCTTTAGTTGTACTACTCTGCATATTTGCACTGCACACACACACAAAATCAAACACAGTTTTGTGTGTGTGTGTTGTATTGTATTGTATTAATTTATGTGATACATTTATTTATTGTATTTAATTTATCTGTACCACCACGAGGGACCTGATAGAAATGGCATTTCTCTGTCTATTTTACATGGATGTATTGACAGTAAAAAACTCCTGAGTCTTGAGTCAAATGACTTTCCACAGATTTTATCCTTTATTTTGTAGCTGACAGCCATGGAAAGGTCATTTATCCCCTCATGGTTCCCAAGGTTAACTGCACAATTTCCATCCATCCGTCCATTTTCAAACCTTTTAGCGAGAGCTTCAGCATGTCTGGGCATTAAATTCACATACTGTAAAAGTGACATCTGCGACGCTCATATTTCCGGAGGCACGCGTGAGTCTGGCAGCCCTGGAGGCAGCGCCGCACGCGTCCCCCGTCCCGATGGCGCGCGGTGACACCGGGAACTGCAGGGAGACCGACCGCGTCTCGCCGAACGGTGCGAGAAATGGAACTGCAAGGGAGAGCTCATGAATTATGCATGAATGTACCTGTTTTTATCCTCCTTTCCTCTCAATTCCTAAAAACCGAGCGTGGCAGTTGTCTCAGAGGGGAGCCATTGTCAAGATATGTGCTGTGCCTGTGTGTGTGTGCCTGTATCCACTCCAAGATTTTGAGTGCATTTTTGTGGCGATAGCTGCGTGTACCTGTAGCCGGGGAGGACGGAGTTAGCGTTAGATTATTAAGTGGAGTTTATTTTCAGTGCTACTTGTGATGTGTACCTGTCTTTAAATAGCAAGAAAAACAAATGGTGTCACAGGGGTGGACTTTAAGGACTCTTCCTTCAACGGCCATGGATGGAGGGTGCTTTAATGCAGGAGTGCCAAGACCACCCCCACTGTCACTGAATCACGCTCGGCAGAAGTACCGTCATACGTGAATTATATTTTAGGATGAGGGGTCTTCGTCGGCAGAGGGTTTCGCGCCGATGACTATTCCAGTGGCTGGGATGCTGGTGGCGGGGCGTGTGGGCAGCCGGCGGTGGCTGAAGATGCCGTCTGTCACGTCCACGGGTGCAAATGTCAGGAGTGAGGTAACCCAGAAAAAGAGCCCGCGACTGTGCACGGCCCCGGCCCCCCCCCCCCCCCCCCCCCCCCCCCCCCCCCCCCCCGCCCCAACCCCCACTCCCCCCCCC
>JAABNY020000019.1:15644360-15654809 GCA_015164015.2 Brevimyrus niger
AGGGGCTGCCAGGGGGTCAGTGATGGCTGGGCTGTTGCTGCTGTGGGGGGGGGGCGTGGGGGGCTGTTCCTATCCACAGGCTGACCGGGGAGTAGCGCAGCTGAAAGATCACCGTAGACCAGTGTTTCCCAATCTGGTCCTTGGACACCCACAGACGGTCCACATTTTTGCTTCCTCCAAGCTCCCTGCCAAGACAGTCCACATTTTTGCAGCTTGCAGGGAGCAAAAACAAGAACTGTCTGTGGGTCCCTGAGGACCGGATTGGAAAACACTGATCTCTAGACAGTTAGATTGTGACGGGCACAAACAGGGCACCATTGGGTCACTTCATTTCTCCTCTGTCTTTTGGCGAATAGCGGGTAAATAAGTGGCTGTTACCTCATTCAGGATGTCTCTGTTCAGGCTTATGCTGCCCCTGCATTGGATGAAAGGGTTTGGAAAACTTCTGCATGACTTATGTGCGACAACTTGAAAGTGTGTGGTTGCACTGAGTATTTGCACCCTCTCCACATACACAGTAACATAAATGCACGTTTCCAGTCTTCGCTTTGGTATCTAACTTTTAAATGAAGTGATTGACTGATCTATTAATCACTTGATCATTTAATACTAAGGCAGGATTTCAGCTGACAGATCCCTGGCACTTGATATGCAGATGTAATCTCTTGTTTTGCAGAGCCAGCCAACATTCGGACCTAGAGCCATAGTGGGTCGGACTCCCCCCCTCCCGCATGCCAACCTTGACCCACTCAGTCCCCCACAGCCCCTAACCCCCCGCCCAGACTCTTTCCATCCAGCTGTCCACTGGCCTCTCCATTTACTGTTTGTTTTAACTGTGTCTCCAGTTATTCTTATTAAACCCTCTGTTCCACTTCATTCCTGCTCCACCCAACCCAACCCAACCCAAACACCCACCCAGCGGGCAGCATCCTGAAGGCTGTGTGACATATAGCTCTGTCCTTCGCCCACTAAAACACATGAGTTGCGGGGCGGGGAATCCTGATGGACTCCCCTAGCCGCCGGGGCAGACCTGCTGAGGTCAGCCCCAAAGTCGTTAGACTGAGTCCCCAGCAGAGAGGAACTCTGGGAAAGTGGGTCAGGCTTCCGGGTAGCCAAATAAACACACGGATGAATAAAAGAACAGGGGCATGAATGTTTTAAGGCCCGGCAGATGAGTGCTAACCAGGGATTCCACCCAGCACGCTTCCCCTGCCCAAGGGGTTCCGGTGCACAGAGATCACAGCCACCGCTGCTGGCCATGTCACACCCCGGGTTCTTTCATTTGCTCAGGTGTGTGTTTCCAGCACTGCATACACCCTCAAAATCGCACAGGCAGCTAAACGTTGTAGAAGTGTGTGCAGGAAATTTCCTAGAATGCTGTGCACTTCGTACCTTCCCTAAGTGAGGAGGCGCTATGAAGGTGTGCTGCCTTTTATTCTTATTAATGTGTGATGACGCGTCATGCCTGTATATAGCTGTACATTAAACAGCCTTATTAAGGGACATGGTGGTGTGTAGTTTCTGTTATCACATTCTGTCATTTTATCAATGGATGGATGGATGATATCAATTAATGATTATGGGGGAAATTTGTTTGCATATAGCAGTAAAGGACTATGCACAAGTGAACAGATCCATAGTGCCAAGATATTATGCATAGTGCAAAAAAAGGGTCACGTAAAATGAATAAATCAAGAAGGTGTGCATTGTACACCATCATGCATAGGTATGCAGTGTGTAGTTGTGACCAGGGGTGGTGAGTGACATATCCAAAGGAGGGTTTGTAGTGCCTGGTGGCAGCAGGCTGGGAGGATCCTCAGTAGGGCTTCTTAGCACACCGTAGTGGAATGAGCCATCGTGTAATGGTGCTCCAAGATAGCGCCCCCTGGAGGAGATGGGCAGAATTGTCTATGACGTTGTTCAGCGCCGCTGTCTTGTCCGCAGTCTGCTCTTCAGGTGGAGCCCCAGGTCCTTGTAGGTCTGCACCACCTTCACTTCTTCCCCCTGTATGGTCACTGGTTTGAGGGGCTCATTGCCACCTCCAACTCTTTTGTCTTTTTGATGTTGAGCTGGAGGTTGTTCTCCCTACACCACAAGATAACATCCTCCTCTAGCTTCTATAGGTGGCCGGCTGTCCGTCACATAGAGGGTGATGAGGTGATCACCGGTGAATCCCTGTCACAGACTCATTCTGCATTTTCACAGCTCCTAACTCTATGGATAAAGAGCTTGTAAGCAGGGGGGCAGGATAGCAAGGTAACTTGACCCTAATGTGTGGGACGGTCGATAAACAAGCCTGTAGACCCTCCAGAGCTGGGGGGGGGTGGGGCGGGGCCTGTTTAATAGGCGATGCTTGTAGTGCAAGCGGGGTTGGTGTCAAGTGCAGGGGCTTGTAGTGTGATGTCCTTTTGTGTTAAAGTGGTTATTTTGTGAGGCAAAAGGGGTTTGGGGATCACTGGGGTTTTAATGAGGTCAGTCAGAGCCTCGGGCCGAGCAGAAGGGGGCGTACCTGCATGCATCACGCTACATTTAACAAGATCCCCGGGATGACTTGGTCGGCGTATCCGCTGCTCCATGCCAGGGGGTTTAAATGCGATAGTGTTGCGGCAGGTCTGTAGGGGGCGGGGCTGTTTGACATCAAACGGCGGGTATGCTGATGGCCGGGTGACGGCCGGTCCCCGCCCTGCCTGCGGCCGATCTGCAGGGACCCCTTACCTGGCGCGGCGGTGTCCCCACTCCTGACAGACAAGGCCGGTTTGAGTCTCCGCTGCCCACATCATAGGTATTTTCTCAGCTCGCATTTTTCTCTGAGGCATCTTGCAGGTTTGCCAAGGTGTGTTCAGACAGTGTGGCGTTTCCCTCTTCAGGGTTACAGCAGCAGGTTCCCAAGCTGGAAAGAACAGGGTGTGAGATCCTGGGCTGTTTCTGGGCCGGGTGACGTCAGGTGACACCATCACTCCCTTCAATGGTTACTCATACTGACGCTGGAGTCTGGGCCCCTCTGAGAGCCGTTCCATCACCTGACTCTTGCACTAAACCTGTTACAGTTGCATCCCTCTGTAGAGTTGCTGTATCTTCCTCCCTTTCTGTTTCAGAGGTTGCATCTTCCACACACCCATCTCCCCCCCAAGAGTAAATGCCAGCGTATGACTCTATGTGTGGTCAATCCTGGTTCAGCACAGGGAGATCAAATAAAGATCTTAATAAGAGGTGGAGTGACCCTCTCACTGATTAACAACGCAGCCATTATGGTTTTCTAGTGTCTACTCGAACCCACTTCCATTTCATCATGAACTGAGCTTCTTAACATTTTGACAGGAGATGGATCAGAAGCCAGCCGGTCACAGGTGTCTTACTGGGTGCCACGGTCAGAACTAGTGTAACATTCATGGGTTTCCATTTCTGATACTGCAGATCTCAACGAGTTTCTGGACACCTTTACTGGCCTGTCGGTTTGGTTGTCCTGTACCGCCATCTTTCCAACAAGTCAGGGCAAGTTTTTTTGCCCCGCTAGAGCTGCCCTGGTTAACCCGCGAGTGAATGTATTGTGAAGGTCAGAATATCTGGAAGCAAGTTCAGCTGCAAAACGGTTGGACACACAAGCCCACAGAAAGCGATCGGATCTCCTAACATCAACGCTGAACCTGAAAGGCAGTAAATCCTGCCGGCAATATTCCAACATCATATGGAAATACTTCCCAAAAGGACAGTTACAGTGACGATGGGCTGACCGGCTTCGTATCAATACCCTTGCCCTCACATTAGGATGCTGGACAATCTGTTGTGTCATACTTTTGGCCACATTGTGCAGGTCCACTTAAGGAGAGCCCCGGTCCAGTTTTTCCCTAGAACCAACAAACCCTTAAGTCTGCTAATGGATACTCTTCAGGTGACGCTGGCCATGCTGCCTCTCCTATTATTTCCATGCGTCTGATGTCCTCTTCCTGCCTGCGGCGAGTGGCGCTCTCTCATGCCATATCCGCTTTCAGATGTTGTAATTGTACGTAATAATCCGACACTACATACGATCGCCCACGCCACACTGTCTGGGCTGAAAGGGGAGGCGTCAGGCAAGATGGCCGCCGTGCCCTTACGGCCTGCGATGGCGTTGGAACACTGAATACCAGTGAGCAAGGCGGCCCCATCGCCTGCTGCAAACATTTGACCTGACACACCTGCTTGGAGTTTGAGCCTTGGGTCACAGGGGCAAAAGAAAACAGCCGATTTGACACGCTTCCGATTTCAGCAACGGGATATGCTGTGAGGTGGTGGCGGGGGGGGGCTGTCCCACCAGGTGACCCCTGGTGGCCACCCGCGACACTGCGCTGGGCCTTCATAACAATATCCTAATGTGAATCATATGCTACTTGATTATCTCATGACGTTATAAACCTTTCTGTCCTCACAGTGCAGGGGCTTTCAGGAATTATTTTACCCATTAATATTAATTGCTTATTATTATTTAACTGAATAATAATTAGACGTGCCATTTAATTTCTTCTTTTTGGGTTGGGGTTGGCCTGACTTCGCAGTGTCTGAGCTGAAGATGGCTCCATTCTGCTTGTCCAGCGCAGGGAGGATTTGAGCCTGGAAACACAGATCTCCAGGTGGGAGGGGCAGGCTGGCATGCTGAGCTCAGGCCTTTATTTGTTTCTTAGTTTACTTGAGGAATAATATTTTTATCTGGATGATCTTACTAAAAATTTCTGGCTTTAATTTTTTTTGCACATTTTTAAAACTCTATATATGCTTTTCATTACACCTTCCCACAGACAGAGGTGTATACGAGGTCTGTATGTGGTGTATAAGGGGACTGCATGAGGTGTTTAAGAAGGCTGTATGAGTTTTGTATGTGGTGTATAAGAGGTCTGCAGGAAGTCTGTATGTGGTGTATAAGAGGTCTGTATGAGGTATATCAGCTCTGTATGTGGTGTATAAGAGGTCTGTATGAGGTATATCAGCTCTGTATGTGGTGTATAAGAGGTCTGTATTAGCTCTATGTGGTGTATAAGAGGCCATATATGAGTCGCACTTGGTGCGGCAGACAGCAATGGCAGTGCTGGTGTTGTGCAGCTCTGAAAAGCAGACTGCACGTAGCCTCCAGTGAAGCCGTCAGGTTGGCACTGTGTCAGGCGCGGTGCTCTGATCCAGCTCTGAAGTCCCCCCCCCCCCAGTAGGGGGCGCGTGCATCCTGGCCCCGCGCCTGATGGGTGTGTCCTCCCTGCCACTGGGCTGGCTGGAGAGGCACGCTGATGCACTCCTAGTTGTTCAGCCCTAATTTAAAGGTACAACAGCATCTGCCCTGCTGACATTATAACCTGCTGTATTGTTTTGATATAACAAAACGGAGCTGTATGACTTTTCTGCTCAATATAACTTTGCTTTATGAGCCAATTTATTGGTGTTTTGGATTACTCTGCAGGAAAACTGTGTTTAATAGGGAAAATGGCTCATGGTGAACTGTCCACACGCATTAAACACCTTGTTTCCCAGTCAGACAGTTCAGCTGGAGACCGGCACCAAGAACGGACATGGAGCAAAAACAAGGTGTTTTAATTTTGCATACTTCCTACTGCACGCTGGCGCCTGATCAGGCAGAAGGGAAGGATGGCCCTAGAAGCCCTCAGGACCCGGCTGGTGATCCCGCTCAGCAGCTGCTCGAACCGCATGGAAGCGTTGGAAAGCGAGCAGAGGGCGCGTGCGTACACTCAGACAAAGGATTAGTATGAAACCAAGCCCGGCGTCTGGGTGGGGGGGGGGGGGGGGGGGGGGCAGCTGACAGGAACAAAGACAACTCTGATCATTATGAGCGACGAGCCGATGCGAATACATTTCGTCTTCTTACCCCTTTGTTGTTCCACCGGCGGGGCTGGAGATCGGCGAAGTGTCTCACTAACGAAGGAGTGGAAATAAGAAGGTCCAGCTTTAATTACACTTCCTGAAAGTAGCCTGCTTCAGAGGTGGCCTTCACACGCCGAGATTCTTCTCAGCATTTCCTGAATAAGTATGACACTTTAATTATAGGTTCGGAAGGACTGCACACCATTGAGCAAAGGTTATTTTTTATGTTAGTTATTGTCTGTGTTTATTGCAAAATAAAGGGTCTTGATTTGTGCCCCGATGTTAGTCTCTGTAACCTTAACCCTCACGATATCGTGGGGTTCCTTTGTTTTGGTCCCTTAAGGAGTCTGCAATACCAGTGGCCACACCCTGGCTTAGACACACAGTGCCCATGCACACACACATGCACCTGTGTACCTGGCGGGACAGACGCAGAGATACGCGTACTCCCACGCATGCAGACACCCTGCATGTTAAATAATGAAATAAGCAGTAAGACATGATTTCTCAGACAATGGGACATACGCCCACGCTGAGGCACACGCGCACGCATCCTCGGGTTGTACACACACACACGCACGCGCAGAGTACCCCATTAATCTGTCATGTGTCTGGGAGCAGGAGAAGGTGTTGCTTATCTGCAGGCTAATTTTGCTGGAAACACACAGTCTGAGCCATCAGGCCTCAGTACTTGAGTATCCAGCCACAGATGGAAGCAGGATGGCAGTATCCTGTCCTCTCGCACTGGGCGCGGCACAAATTGCACGCTGCTCTGCATGTTGGGAAATAAAAAAGCCTTTTAGTAAATGGGGCATTGGTGTATTTCTTTCTGGTTTGAAAAAGTTCCAGTTGGATTGAGATGATGAAGGTGTAACTGTGAAAATATTAGCTTAGATTTGAATACTAACCTCTGTTTTGCATAGATTTTTCCTTGCAATGTGGGGATTGCATTGGTTGGAACTGGAACTGGAAAATGGGAGAGTCGGTGTAGGAAGAGCACCCTAATTCACAGTGATGTGAGCTGCATGGATAGGCGGCGACTTCATATGCATGCATATCGAGGACTCCTCTGTGCACTGTTGTGTCTGGCTTCATGAGCACTGCACCTTGGCACGTCCTCCTCCATACTCGAAGCTCTACGCCGCCCACTGGTGGGCTAGACAGGTACTGCGGTGGTTCTGCATCCGCTAGCTCTGCACCAAGGCCTGTTGGGGTGGAGAGTGGGGGGGGGGGGCAGATGTCAGCCCCGCTCTTGTTTCAGCATGTGTGGGAGGCAGTGCTGCGCCTCAGTACCCAGAACATGCGGCAGGGTGCTATTAAAATGGATCACTTGCGGCACGGGGCGGCAAATCGACAGGAAAAGCAACGGAGGCGCGGGTCCTGTGGCAGGCCGGGCGTGGGCCTGCAGAATGTCTGCTATGACTGATAGGTCTCCAGCTTTGGCTTGAACAATGCAATGGGGACTGTGGATGAAGACCCGCAGCGCCACTCGCCATCAGGGGGCAGAGCGGTTTGTGAGCCAGAGAAGAGAGCAGGGTTCACCTGAAGGAGCAGCTTCCGTTAAGGTATGCGAATATTTTGCCGTAAAGCGAGTCCAGCGACAGCAACCAAAACGAAACACATCCGGTCGCACCCTGCCCTGCTCCTCTCAGTGCCTTAATGGACTCCAGATAGCAGCTAATGAATGGAATCAGCAGGGCTTTGGGCTGCACGCAGTAACCTCAGATTCATCATGCCCACAGCTCTCCCCTCCCTCCTCGCCGCTCCTCGGAGCTGGGGGAGGGGCTTCAGAAGACCCTGCGACTGCTAATCTGCCTCCCCCCCACTCCCTGGTGGGGGGGGCAACCTCAGCTATGGACTCCCCCCGCCCCCCACCCATTCCCAACAGCGTCGCCTGAATATTGACGAGTGTCTAGGGTGCTTCAGGTCAGACTGAAATGTCAGTTTGCAGTCTGAGAACCTGCACAATGTGTCTGTAAATTCACATGTTACGTGACTCATATTCTGCCCCAGACAGGCTCCAGTCACAAGCGCATTGTTGACTCAGCCAGCATACCGGCTTGCTTTTTGATATTCGGATGTATTACACAATTTGCATCCTGTTTAACAGTCTGATTCGTCGACGACATGCGTGCCGGTCGGATTGCGCTGTCGGTCCCGCACAGACCGCGAGGGCTATGGCCTCCAGGCCACGGGGTGCTTTTTCCTCAAAAGCACACCGGGATCTCATTGCTCTTGGGTGATTGTGTTCTGTGCCCGCTGACAAAATAGCAAAACACACGAGGAATGCCAGAGGATGCTCCCCCCGCACCTGGACGCTCAGAATTTCTCCTGTGTAGACGCAGTGAGCATGACTGGAATACAGAGACCTCCCTCCCAGCACTTGCTGCTTCTCTACTGCCTTTGACTGGTTGTGCTGTACTACACAGCTCTGATAAAACACCACACTTTTATTTAGAGTGAAAAACGAGGCTCTGAACCCCTCAGTGGCCATGCCTGTTGTGTGCTATCAGTCAACAGCCAGTTTAGTCCACTTTCCCTGAGTGACTGGATTGTTCCTGTGCTTAATCCCGCCCACAAGGTGTCTTTGCTGCTCTGCTTCTTGGTTCCTTGCTTTTGTTTACCCCTTGCAGTTGTCTCACAACCCTCAGGCATGATGGGTAGGGCCATGTCATGGAACTTTACAGGGTCATCTGGCTTTGACTGACATCTTCATAATTCCTCAGCCTGTGCTTGCGCAGTATCTGGTCAAGTTCTCCCGAAGTTTTGATCGTCCTCTCCTAGTCAGAGTTGATTTTACCCAAACAGACATCTGAGGGGCTCAGACGGAGCCTGCTGTGGCAATGTTATGGAAAGTGATGCTCGTTAGATGTCTTGCAGGGAGCTAGAAGAGAGCAAAAACATGGATGGACTGTAGCTCTCCAAGGACCGGATTGGGAAACAGTGATCAAGAAGCAGAGATCTGAATTTGTGTGTTGAGTCTTGAGCTTTTATGAACTCTGAGAGAACTTTGCCTGACAAAACTGGGGGTGTGTGGGAATCTGTGGGAAATGGAAAACCTAGTGCTTTTCCTCTATGGGCGCTTTTCCACTTAACAAAGTACAGTACTTTCCATACGGTACTTTTGCTTTTTTATTGACATTCCGGTAGAGTACTAGTTACCGAAAGCTCGAGGCCCGAAAGTGCCAAACCAGCTGCGGTACTTTGGTACTTCGGTACTTTGGGGTGGGACTTACAAGCATATTTGTTGTCGATTGGTTATGGAAATAGCTGGCCGCTGAAACACAAAATACACGCAGCGAACAGCGAGAAACGAAATAAAAAGCAGTAGAAACAAAAATATAAAAAAGTAAAACGGAAGGATGGACAAACAAGGAAACACAGGCTTTAAACGCCATATGGTCGGATGAACAATTCCAACGAAACTTGGATGGCACGACTCGAAATAAAAAAGTTTTTGCCGTTCCGGGCAATTAAGTTTCCCTATATGTTTCCCCTGTCGCGCGCTGATTTGTACACGGTTTCGCTGTTGTTTTCATGGTTTTTTTTAACTTAGCTCTTGAGGTAACCAAATCATATATTTTAAAACATCACATTCCTTTTCGATGTTTTTGTTTTAATAAATTAAATTATTTAATTCGCTGGATATAGATATTTCTTGATGAAAAACGGTTTAGTATTGCTTATGACAATACTGTGCGTGAAGATCTACTTTATTCACATGTAATAATGTACCTGAGTGATTTTCAGACATTTCACATATACCTCTGCTTTAATATTAGGGGAAACATTATTTCCTGATAGCAGGTGAAACATAGGGAAACTGAATTGCCCAGAACACCGTAATACCAAGCCACTTGGAAGAAATGGGTTACACGCGAAACACCGAACAGTACACCGCTTGAAAATAAAAAAAAAAGATCATTAAATAATTTGTTTGCTTTCAAAAGACTGAATTAGCATTAAGCTAATTCTTACTGCTTTGATCGGCTTAGCCAAAGTAAGCATACCTACATAAACGTAAATGATGGGCATTCATGCAAACTCGATAGGCCTATTACTTAATCTTATACTGTGATAGAAGCTGACATAACATAACAATAAACCGCATTTTCCAGCCTAAACGGTTAGTTTTAATTTTTTTTTTTTTAAATTATGATGTAACTGCGCGTTAAGAACATAAGAAATGTACAAACGAGAGGGTGGCATTCGGCCCATCAAGCTCGTTTGGGGAGAACTTCAGTAATAGCTCTGAGATGTTAAAATCTTATCTAGCTCTGATTTAAAGGAACCCAGGGTTTTAACTTCCGCTGCACTAGCAGGAAGACAATTCCATACTCTAACTATACACGCTGTGTAAAGAAGTCTTTCCTCAAATTTGTTTTAAAATGTTCTCCCGCTAATTTCCACTTAGGGCCACGAGATCTAGTATTTAAACTAATATTGAAATAGCCATTTGGCTGAACAGCATCCAGACCCGTTCAAATCTTATAGACCTGGATTATGTCCCCTCTTAGTCTCCTTTGCTCAGGGCTAAACAGATTCAGCTCAGCTAACCTCTCCTCATAAGACATTCCTCTAAGACCAGGAATCATTCTCGTAGCCCTC